>OY735201.1:60373343-60618343 GCA_963457665.1 Thysanoteuthis rhombus
TATTGATTGTTGTCTTCAGAATGATGCACACACGCTTCATATATTTTTCTTCTTATCTCCCCTTGGAAAAAAATGGTATAAATAAAGTTTAGCGGTTACACAACTGAATCCTGGGGTACATATTCATGGAAATGTCGGGGAGGCCAAGGGTGGTCAACACGTGTTATAAAAATATCTATCACCTGCAGCAGTGGGTTTCAGGCCTTTGAAGAAGAGTAAAAATAAGTGAAGAGAAAAAAAATCTTCTGAATAAAAAGAAAAAGAAAAGTAAAGAAAAGAGAAAGGCTGAAAAGGTCAGGAAGTTCTTCCTGGAGAAAAAAAAATCATACTGCAGCCCAAAGAACGACAGGATATTCTGACAGAGAGGGAACATGTGCAGCAAGAAGGCAAGGAAGATAGAATGAGAATGTTGGTAATTTACTTGATACATGCCAAGTTTTGAATTCTTCAGTCATTGTTTTGGGTGAAAAAAGCTTATATCACTTTTCTAGAATGTTTGTATGATTCGAAATATATAAAACTCATTCTTTGTGTGTAAACGTCATTCATCTGTCATACTTTTAAGGATTGTTCCCCTTGAATGTGATTCCGGTTATGCCACCCTCTCCCGGTCATTCGTAGCCGGGGTGCAGTAAAAATCCAGTCCAGTTCCAGGGGTCCATTCCCCCTAGGCTGCATTCTCTCCATTGCACTTAAAGAGGACAGGTTCATTTCTTGATGACCGAGATGTCTCAAAGGAATGTGCTGAAGGTATCTGACAATTCGTGTCTCTACCCACATCAAACTCGACCGAGTGTCACATTTAACCCCCTAAGGATGATGGATGAATAAAGTCATAATTTCATTTGTGAAATCTCATCTACACCCAATTCAGCGTTACAAACTTCAATAACTTGAAACACTAAAAAGATGAGCATGCAGTTCAAATAAACAAACATCCATGTTTGTTATATTCAGATCAAAAATTATCAAAAAAAAAAAAATACGCGATTGAAATATTTTTTTAATTCAAAGGATGAATGCTCAGTTTGAATTGATAAACTTTCCCAATACACTCGTACGTTCTCAATTGACAGCGAGCAGAGAACACACCAACCAATACGTTGTGAAGTTAACACAGACACACATATGAAAATGAGTGTACAGTTCTTTGAAAAGAAGAAAAAAAACCCGAACAATTTTGATTTGATAATCTTTCTTCATGAGTAAACAATAGAAGAATTCTAACCTCAGCCTTCTAGACACTGTGTCTCTTCTCTCTGTGTCGTCAGTGTGCTTCATTTTTTTAAAAAGTTATAATTTAAATAATATTAAATCATAATAATGATAGCTTCCTGGCAGTTGCTTCATCTTTTGTCCGGCTACATATGCATTCCATTAAGAGACAGCACTTGAACTGGTTGTTAAATGGGAATGCAATATAGAACAAGGCTAGGAAAAGGGAGCTGTTCACGTTTGGGGATTGTCGGGTTAGGGACTAGTCAGGGGACTGGGGTACTGAGGAATAGATGTTAAGGAAGAACAACATTTCATACTAAGGTTAATAAGAACTAGTCAATGTGGACAGAAAATACTCAAAGATTACTTCAACATTTTCCGTTTGCAAATATATAGACCACTTTAATACAGGGATTTTTCAAGACCTCGGTTGGCATGGGGTTTGAAAGACTTACCCGAGGTCAAACTCTTACGGATTCGAACAAGAGCCTACATCATGCATGGATTTATTTGGACCATTTTTCTCATCTTGGTTATTTATATATTCACAACGTTTCGGCCTTGTACCACCTGGTCTTCTTCATCTGTTTATCCTATTCAGTAACGCTCTTAGAATTTTGAACCAAACCACCCTATCCAATCTGCGAGATAGACTGTTCTCATTCCGTCGTCTATGCCTTGGGTCATCTTGTTTCGATGCCTCTGAAAAAAGAGACACTGAAACAAGATGGTCAAATTCCAGAAGCCTCAGGGCATAGACGATGGATTGAGAACAGTCTAGCCCGTAGGATTGAATGGGGGATATCGATTCGATATTCTGACAAACATCTGAGGAAGGCTGGAAGGTATAACGACCAGAACGTTTTGAACAGATAAACAATCAAGATGGGGACAATAGTCCGAATAAATCCATATATAATGATAATTCCTCATCTAAAAGATTTAGACAGAAATTATGAGCCTCTTTGTTTGGGAATCCGTGTCGTTACCAGATTAGCCACGGTAGCCACTCCAAAAAGTTTTTTTTTTCTTTTTCTTTTTAAATATTAGATAACAAGGAGAGACTTCAGATGCAATATTTTTTTTAGGATCGTAGAGAACTAGGTTTTTTTAGCTGAAGGAATTAGGGACATGCAGGTACGGGAAGTACATTTACAAAGTCTTAAAAGCATTTTTTTTTTCAAAGTTATTTTTCCACATTCACGTTTTCTATGCCAGACAAGTTTTCTAGTACAGAGTGGGTTTGAGAAATGGGGGTGATGGCTAGGGTGCCAGACTTCGCGAAAGGACAGGAAAGGGTGGGGAGTTCCATTCTGTTCACTTGCACTGTAATCGATAATCCTTTAGCAGAATAATAGCAATAGCAACATTATTATTATTATGTTCCTCTTCTTCTTCTTCTTCTTATTATTATTATTATTACTATCAGTTCTTCTTTTTCTTCTTCTGCTTCTTGTTATTATTAATAGTTTTTCTTCTTCTCTTTGTTATTACCATTATTATTATTATTATTATTATTATTATTATTAGTTATTCTTCATCTTTTTATCAGTTCTTCTCCATCTTCTTATTAGTTCTTCATCTTCTTATCATTATTTCTTTTTCTCGTTGTTATTATTATTATTATTATTATTATTATTATTATTATTATTATTATTATTATTATTATTGTAAGTTCTTTTTGTTCTTGTGTTTGTTCTTCTTCTAATTATTATTCTAATTATCATTATGATTATTGATTTCATTATTATTATTATTATTCCAATAGATATAGTGATCATAAGTTTTGGTCGGAATGAGTTAAAAAAAAAACGCCAAAAATAATGTGGTTAAATGAAAAAGGCAACGTATTTCAAATGACCATAGAGGAGTGGACAGGCAGTCATGGACATGGGATGTAAGGATTAAAACGCCCTTTCATTGGATTAAGTGACAGGAGCATGAATTCACCTGGCTGGCTGAATATGTAGGGTCACTACAAGGTGAGCCAGAAACACACAATCTATTCATAATAAATTCTATGAATTGAGGTTTTCATTACAGCTCACTTAAAAGTTGTCTTCAGCAGCCTTTAAGCGTGATATCAAATCCTATTTTTTTCCTATTTCTAGGATTTGTGTTATAATCATTTACTTATTCCTCTTACTTTTGTAATTAGCAGTTAATAAACCTTTTTCTGTTAATTCATATTTAATCTTTATTATAATTCACCAAATGTATGTCCGTATTTACTCGCCTACCGCAAAACTATCCAAAATAACACCATGAAATTTTTTTTTGGATACTATTGGGACTCTTAGGCAGGCTTTTGGTAAATTAGTTTCTGAAAATTACTTCCAAAATATGCTTCAAGTGAGGTGCTCGATTTACCATGAAGATTCATTTTGAAATGGCCACATCTTTCCTGCCCACATGAAATGATATTTTCATGACGTGGCCACCGTCCGTATGCGTGAATTTGGAAATAAAATTGAGAGAGAGAGAGAGAGAGAGAGAGAGAGAGAGAGAGAGAGAGAGAGAGACAGACAGACAGACAGAGAGAGAGAGAGAGAGAGAGAGAGAGGCAAAGAGAAAGAGACAAATAGCTGCACACTTGGATGCATATAACCAAGTGAGGGTCGATTTGCTTAGCAAGTGAGAGCCTATTTTCAATTCTAAAAAAACTTTTTAACAGCATTTGTTTCTTTTAAATCAACACATGTTTTTGTTGGGATAATATGATTATCTTATACTGTACGGCTTCGGCGCACTATATATATATATGAGAGAGAGTGAGAGAGAGAGAGAGAGTGAGAGAGAGAGAGAGAGAGAAAATTACCATTACCCCAAACTTTTTCAACATTACCCCATTTTTTTAAACATTAGTTCCCCTTTTAACAGTATGTCAGCACCCCCCCTCTTGAAAATAGCTCACAATTTGAAGACATTCCACTTTTTTAAAACATTAACTCCCGTTTTTTTTTAAACTTTAGTCCCCGCTTTTAATATTAGCCTCCATTACTTCTACATTGTCGCCTTTTTAACATCACACAACCCTTCTTCACCATCAATTCCCTTTTTATTGGACATTAGCCCCACTTTTTACACATTAGTCACACGTTTTCCAAAAACCAAAGCCTCCACGAGCCCTCATTTTTTAATATTAGCCCCCAACCCCGTTTTTTTTATATGTCACCCTTTTTTTTCTAACATCAGCTCCCCCTTTTGACATAACTCCCTACCCTTCAACATTAGCCCACGCATTTTTGGACATTAACTCCACTATTTCTTACGTAAAGCACCCATTTAAAAAAAACCCAAAAAACTCCAGCCCCTTTGTGCATCCCGTATTAACAATAGCACGCTTTTTTTTTTTTTTTTACTAATTCTCACCCTTTTTAACATTTGTTCCCCTTTTCTAACAGTGTGAAGAAGGAAAGAAAGAATGGTATTGAATCACTTTTTGAAAAGAAAACATATCAAACTATGCAGTTTGTATCTCTCTCTATATATATATCCAACTACCTAATCTTATTGATTTTTTCTCAGCAAATTAACCCGATTATTTGACGAGTTAGATTAATCACACGGAGACCAGTAATGGATTGAACTGGAATTTGCTGTATTCTGCAAGTTGAAGCATTTTGATTGTATTGCGTTAACGAAAATGTCACTACAATGTCCCATTTTCGCCGTGTCACGGTAACAAACCCATGAACTTACAAACATACAGAAATTGGATCATTATAATATAGATTGTATTTTGTAATTAACGAAAGTTACTTTAAGTTTATTAACCTTAATTTTTAATTATAATATTGATGTACGGAGATTATCCGAGTAATTCAATTATCCTTTTTAAAATTATTATTATTATTATTATTATTATTATTATTATTATTATTTTTAGTAGTAGTAGTAGTAGTAGTAGTAGTAGTAGTAGTCACCATAATGAAATCGTAATGAATGTGTTGATAAATTTTCTGTTGTGTAAAATAAATTTCAGCCACAATAAAAATGATGATCACAAGTTCAGAAATGATATTCATATTAATGATAAAGGCAAGGCAATAGTTTTATAAAACGTAATTGTTGATTATTATGGAGGTTGTGGCAATATTTTATTTTCTTTTTTGTAAATATACCAACAGTAACACATTTCTACAGGTACAGTCATTTGAACAATCTGAAACGTGATTAGCATCTAGGGATAAAATTGGGCGTAACTACAATAAAAACAGTATTTGATTTTTGTCGTACCTGTTATCACTAGATACAGTGTTTTGTAGAGAAGCTAAACAGAAACGTAATTTGAGAAATTTTCTCGAAGGGAAATGCTTGGCATTTCTAGATTGCAAACTTTGATTCAAGACATGAGATATTTCAGATATATAAAAGTCATATTCACACGCACGTGCGCGCACACATACACAGACACCGACCCACACAGAGCAATAATTGACTTCCCATCTTAGGTTATATGAAACATAGAATAGGGTATATATATATATATATATATATATATATATATATATATATATATATATATATATATATATATATATATATATATATATATATATATATATATATATCGTGCATATGCCAGGTATAAAATGTGTATGTTTGCGTTTAATGTTATGTGTGTATGCGTATAAGTTGTTGATAATTTACTTACATACAATTATTAACAATTATTCTATTGAAATACTGTCACATTGTTGCTATTAGCCTCAAGATCTTTAAGGTTCGATTTCACTTGCAAGGAACAGAAATATTTTTTTTCAAAGCAAACGTATTGTAGAGTCCCAGAAAACAAGCATTACATACCAATATGTAGCCATTAGGGTTGAAAACGCTATAAAATATACCAAAAAAATAAAGACTTCTTTTTTTGTTATTTCGATTGATTTTTTATGCAAATGGTAATTCGTGAGTAAATATTTTACTCTGTATTTTCTTATGGTTTCCATATTCTTGCTGGGAGCAGACGATAATGACAACGACGACGACCATGTTAAGGGGAAGGAGGAACATCTGCGATGGGTAGCCATGACGTCACTTCCTTTATATCTCTTCTTAATATATGGTTGTTTAGCCTTCTTTAAGTTATATCAGATCCATAAAATGAGAATTCTTATTTAAAAGTTTAGTGTACGCTACACGCCGAGTTTATAATCGATTAATAACTTTTGAAAAGTTTTTTTTTTTTGCTGTTCATCTTTCGAGATTATATTTTTTAAAATATTTTTCTTTTTAACCTTCATTGTTCTCTTTTTTTTACTTTTCTTTTTTTTTTTCACAAATCTTATTTAGGCATGAATGTCAAGCGTATTTTTTAAAAATATTTTCTAGGTATAAAGTTGAGATAAGCGTCAGGAAACCGTGGTAGGAATAATAACCCACTTTAGTTCTTATTTTTGTCTTTTAAAATCTTTTTTTTTTATTTGTCCTCGTTTCCTGGGCTAAGACGGAAAACTGTGATGTGGACAGACAGCACCCAAGAATGATAGGGAGGCAGAATGAATGAAGGGGAGTATGTTGATAAAAATCTATTAATGTTTGTTGTTGCTGTTGTACAGATTCGGTTCCTACTAGAGAAACTCCTTTTTTTTTTCTTTCTTCATTACGAATCTCTGATTTCTGGTTGTCCTTGTAAAACAAAAAGAAAATAAACAAAACAAATTTTCTTTAAAAAGCCGAGCATTTTGCCTGATCCCTCTGAGAGCTCGGTGCACGGAAGTGTGAGGTCCTCTATGTTCAAAACCCCCACTTTCATTATTTTCTTTTTCGACCAGTCATCATGTTGCATATCATACCAGTTCCCTTTTAAACTGGGGTGGATCAAAATTCCACAAAATATATCCATTTACAGTCTAGGGCAGTGCCAGGAAAAATGTTTCTTTCCCAGTAATTCTTTATCTCAACTTTCACCTTTCATAGTTCGTCTTCATTCAAACTGGAAAGAGAAGAGAAACACATTTATTTAGGTTCACATACATTATTAATATACATGTAAATATGCCTATATAAATATACCACTTTCTATCTATCTATTAATCAATCAATCAATCTATCTATCTATCTATCTATCTATCTATCTATCTATCTATCTATCTATCTATCTAAAACCATACCGTGTGGGTGGCAGAAGCTTTACAATCATACAAATACACTAACTTGAGATTGTCTTTTTTTGCCAGCTTTCCAAACTGGAAAAAGCCTTGAAAAATAAGAAACTGATCACTAAGTACACTAGATGCAAATAAGCGTCCATTTCAGTCACTAAATAGAAAATACCAACTGAGTTGATCTAGTCATACCTGCTACAAACGATTTTCGATTGGAGTCATTCAAAAAAGGCCAGGGGCCACATTCCTCTTCAGGTTATAATATGGATAATTAGCCCCCTATCAACCTATGTGTAAACATACTCACACGAAAGTACTCATGTGGATTATGCAAAATACCTAAATGCATACAAATATCAGCCATTTTGAACATAATGTCTTTCCTTGTTAATGCGCCCGAGTCAGGACTTCTTGATCAATCGCATAGATCAAACATTATACAGGGAAAATTTCAGGTCGAAATTCATCTAATACCTGTTCCAGGCTATAGACTTATTCACACACACACACACACACACACACACACACACACACACACACACACACACACACACACACACACACACACACACACACACACACACATTTGTTGGAAGAACCAAGGATTAGAATTATGTAGAACCAATTGTCTATAACTTTGAGAAAATTCTTTTGAATTCCAACTTTTCTTCGGACAATCTAATCTATTCCTATTGTTGATGTTTTCACAACATTTCAACTAATTCATTCTACTTTCCTCTTAAGGTTTAAAAATGTTAGGAAAGAGATGTTATAGATATTAAATTTTACACCTGTAGAGTATAAAATGTAAAGAAAGAGATATTACAGATATCACATTTTACACCAGTAGAGATCTGTAAAATGAATCGACCAAAACGTTGTGCCTACATTAAAGATAGGAAGAATACACTAGATAGTTCAAACAAAAGTTTTTATGAAAATCTGATGAGTTACGATCCCTGTTACAATGTCAATATCGGTAGGATAATCACATATTCATATTCTCGAGTTTCTATCGATCTCACAATGAATATCATCATTTAAATGAAAAAAAAATGTAACTTCCTTTGCGATCATGATTTCAGGTTTTATGTAAAGAAAGAAAAGAAAGGAAGACGGATAAATATTTGTAGCCTACTTTTGCCGGAGTCTTGAATTTGGAAGACCTGCGTCTACACTCCTGTTTTCTGTAGAGACGGGAGTGAGTCGTATATCTGTCGCTCCAGACTGTTCACATCCAGACGCTCCAGCCTTCGTATCATGCAAAACAGAAAAAAGAAAAATTAAGCCAACAGTCAATGCCTTCAGGGAAGAAGTCAGCATAAAACAAAGAGACCAAAAAATTTACTTGTTTTGGATAGCATAGATGTACGGGAAAACACATTAGCGGATAAACAAACATAATATTTTACACAAATATTATATATATACAAAAAAATATTTTATTTAGATTTGTGAGCTTTATTCACTCATTAAAAAAGCAGGATGTCACAATACTCATATTTGTACCACAAAATAGCGTTAGAAATATATCGAACGATTCGAGTTGTCTCTCTTGGACTGGGAGAGATTATTTTTTTAGAGTTACCTCCCATTAATACTCTTAGGATCCATCATACGATAATGTAATTTGAGTTATATCCCATCGATTATTCTTGGTTACTTCCCCTGACAAGGGATGTTACTTTGATATTCGTCACATGACAGAAAGAGCAAAATAAATTTAAATGGATTAGAAACGACTTAAAAGAAAGGACTTGATTTTCTATTCGAATACATTATATTATAAACTATCATATCATTAATCTTTTGTGCTTCAGTTAATTGGCTCCATAGAGTTGAAGTATTGATCGATTTGAAAAAAAAAAAAAAAACAACGGAAAAACAACCAAAATCTAAAGGATAACAAACCCGACCTAATTAAACTTTACTCTACAAAACGAATAAATATGAATTAAAAGTCATTAGCATCTTCTATATTAAAGAGCAGAACTCGTGGGTATGAATATATAATTTGTACATATATATACACACAAGCGCATGTGTATGTATGTACGTACGTATGTATGTATGTATGTATGTATGTATGTATGTATGTATGTATGTATGTACGTACGTACTTGAGTATTAAGGTATTTCTTTTTTACTCGTATTAACTTAAGAAATGTACAATTCCAGTAATTTTTATTTTTGATTTTGGAGTCAGAATAATTTTTATATTAACCAAAGCATAGGAATACCAGAAACTACAATTGATTGAATAGACCGGAAAGTAAATACTATTTGAATTAAAAAGATGTGTTTTTGCATGATGTACAATACTTTTTTTGTTTCATTTTGAAATGTATTGATAAAATTTCCATTTGCAATTTTAATTTTCAATACAATTTCTCGGAAGAGCTGTTTAGGTTATTGAACTCATGTTTTATGTAGCTTTTGTTGTAACGGGAGTGTTTCGTGTGGCACATTTCACAGCCTTCCAGTGTACAAACGTACAGTCCATAATGTTTTCAAATCTTTTTACTGAAAAATCTGGAAAGAAACCATGTTTAACAGTGCCAACTTTTTTCATTTTCAATAGAAAACGGGAAACCCTTCGGATTTCACATCTGTAGAAGACTCTTTAATGGATCAGCCAAAATGTTCTGATAATAGCAAAAGCAACGCAAGACCTGAGTTCAGTTTTCTGAAAAACTCTTGGAATGATAATGGCTCTTCCCAATATCATAGACTATAAATCTATCCCATTGTAAGCGTTCGTTTATTTCAATTTAGAAAATTTAACAACAATATGAACAAAGGTAAAAAAAAAAAAGCAATGAGAGATAAAGATAACTGATGTTCAATTTAATGTGTCAAATTATTATTTATATTGGGCATTATATCCTCTTGCCCAATAATACAATAGTTTTCTAGAGGACGTTTTTTCTACAAAATACGCATGCAAATGAGATCATGCAGTTTGAATGGATTAAGCTTGTTATTACTGGTTCTTCATGCATCGAAGAGAGAACTCTACTCTAACTTGCACACTTTCCTAAAAGTTATTCTAAAGAAAAAACGGTAATGAGTGATATTTTTTTAATGATCAAGTAACTATGATAAAGTTAATAACAAAATTCTGTTAATTTCAACGAAATTTTATCCTTGGTGTCTGCAAAAACAGAGAAAAATAATAACAAATATTGGAGAGAATTGATAATATCCAAGGGAAACAACTTCAGGAACGATTTCTCAGGGAAGAGTTACCTCCCTGTTATCCCTACACCCTAAAAGACTTCTCGATGAAGAAAGAATTCGAGATTTTTATGGAAGGAAAGAAAGAAATAGAGAATGAAAGATGAAAATAAATAAGAAATAATATTTTATCAGATTATGAATCGGCTATTGTATGTTTGGATGCACATTTATTTCGGATACTTCATATTTTCATTCGGGTTTCATAGAATAGAGTCTAGCAAGGGATTTTGTAAATTCTTCAATTCTTCTTATGGAAGGTAAAAAAAAAAAGAGTCAATTAGATATAATTCTAATGCAAGGAATTACTGAGATTGAAACAATTCTTAAATACATTCTTATTGATATTTTCTAACTGAAATGTGTTTTTTTCTTATAGAATTCAAGTCGTTTTTCAATCAGACATTTTTTCATAAACAGTCTTTAATCAATATTGATTCAATAAAACTTTGCATGAGGACCTGATCATCACTGATTTTTCTCCTGTATGACGAATCAGAACTTATCTTCACCTCCACTTCAATCTGGGAGCTCAAATAAAAAATCTGGATCCTTTTATCATAAATTTGTGACTTAAATTTTAATGATTTACAATAACCCTGTAGCAGTTCCTTCATTTTTTTGTTGAAGTCAAATATGGAAATAATTAAATAGTAGCATTAGTTTCGAAATTGTGAATTTAACTTCGGATATAAAATGTCACTTTCTCAATTTACTCCCTATAAGAACTCTGAACACACGTGTTCACTTGCTCATTTGCCCCGGGTCCTCAGTCGGTTACCTTCTTCTTTTACTTCTCTCTAAACTCACAACCGGCCAAGTTTCCATTCTTTGACCGTGACTATATGTATTTCGTCTTTTGTCACTAAACTTCTTCGATGTGAGAATCTGCAAGAGCTTTATAGCTACTCAATGCAAACACTGCAACTATTTCATTGATCTCATCCATGGTGACAATGCAAACACTGTCCTTATTACTTCGTCCTTGTAGCTTCTTCTTTCCCCTAAACTGAACCAACCACCATGCCTTGTTTAACGTATCACTCATTATTATAGGAACTGCTAATCAGGGTCCATTCTATTAATAAACCAAACAATATTAGACCCGTTATGTTACATGTTTCTCAAACTAATCATTCTCTATGTTTTATTTTAATGTATAGGAATAACCATCTAAACTAAACAGGCGTCTCTCATCTTCACAATAAATCGTATCAATGTTTCTTTACATGTATTTTCTTTCAATTTTGTATCATCACAAATGTCTCTTTGCTAAATGCACGTTTTACGTTTGTTTAAATATTCGTATGTGTCGTTATTGTAATTATAAACTTTGTTTAATCTCCACATCCACACTCATACTTGGCCTGCATATTCTCTATTCTGTCATGGCGACTATCGTCTCCCTTCCTTCTTCAAGATTTCCAGTGACAAAGTGTGTTCAGAGATTTTATAGGGTGTATATGGAGGAAGTGATGTTTTTGCATACGTAGCTAAATTTTCAGTTCCATAGCTAAAGCTGATATTTGATCATTTTCATATTTAATTTTAACTAAAAGTAAAGAAGCCGCTGCACTTAATCTAAAGAGAAAAAGTGCATTTTTCCCTCTCCCATGCATTGTTACTCTGCTTGAAGTTCACATTCAATGTATCGTCGCGTCTCTGAGACGAGGTATGGAGTGACGGTCACCAGCAAAGAGAACAGAATCGATTGACCAAGTTCAAGCTCAGGTTGAGGCTGTTGATGCTTTTGTTTGGAAGACATAAATCCACTTCACCCACATCTATGAGTAAATAGCTGGGAAGTAGGAGCTTTTTTGCCCAATAAGGCGATCCATTGGGAGAAGCTTACTCTAACAGGATAGAATTTACATAAATAGCCTCAAGCCTAGGAAAAAGAGGAGGGTCAGGTGTAGGGCTACCAACCGTACAACGTAAAACCTACTTACTACTGAAACCGCTGTAGACAGTTTGCAGCCTCATGCTCCCCAAAGAGTTTACAGGAGTAAACAAAAAAACGTCTTTGAAGATTTTTATCTATTCAGGAATTTCCCTCACAAAAATTCCTAAAAACTTTGTGATCATTTTTTTTTTTAGTCATTTATTAGATATAATCAAGTCTGGCTAAAGGCTACAATAGTAGGGCTCCCACTTGGGATCAAAATGTTGAACTCACTTACTCTATGTATTTCCATATAGATCCATTTATCCAAAACCCTACGAGTAAGTAAATAGTGTCCTCACGCTGGCTATGGCTTCAGCTATCCTTGCTTGGGTCTCATATATCAAATTATTTTGTACTTGGCCCATTTGCTATATGCGAATAGGATAACAATCATCTGAAAAGCGTCACGAACCTCCAGTTCTATTTCACACATAAATAGGGGAAAGAGATGGATTCATGCCTTTCCCAAATGTCTTAGTGAAGTGAACGCATACAATCCAAGTCAGAGTTAAAACTTTGCACGACAAGTCCGTTTTCCCTTCTATTAACTGGCTGGATACCCCTCACCTCAAAAACCCTTACGTGATTGGGAATAAACACGGCTTAAGGGAGATAACTCTTTAAGACTTTGCATTCATAGACATCGTAACCAGAATTCCTATTTGATCAGACGCATAGATGTCTGACGGGTCGTACGTACTAAGCTAATCATCTAAATGATATAAGACTCCACAATACAACTTGATAAATGTGGGAAAACCATAGAAATAAACAAACATTGGTAAAAAGGGGGAAAAAATAATTGTTTTTAGGATGTGTGCATCGGCCTTAAAAAAACAACTGAAGATATTTTAATCAACAAAGGTCACCGTACATTTTTTGATAACTCTTTACGCCCACCCACCTTAAATTGAATATAGATAAATGAAATAAAGATCAAACAAAAGACTTGTACTGGTAACAATTTTGTGAATATCATCAAAGATCGATTGGGTACAATTTATATTAAGAATCAGTTTTCAATTCTATAGTTTTTGTGAAGTGTAGATGATATCTCAAGGGAAAGAACTCATAGAGTATGACACCTTTAAGGAATTTTACTCTTTGACTTTATTCCTTGGATATTCTTCTTCATCATTAATATTTCAGAGCAATTGCTACAAAGAATTGTGGGATTTGAAAAAGAAATATTTCAAACAATTAGGTCACATTGGTCTTCCAGAAAGATCTTCTGGAGGAAAGAATGATTGTTGGTAAACATTTTTGATTGATGTATTTTCTTCCTGTAAACAACAAGAAAGAACATAATGATAGTTCTTGCTTTCTCTTCCTTTTTTTCTTTATATTATTTATTATTAATTTTATCATATCTATAGCTGATATTGCTATGATATGATAACCATTATCAGTATTTTGTGATTATCCAGTGACAAATTGCTGAAAGCATTTGTTTTTTCTTGCAACATATTCGTAAATCTATTTTTGCATTTTTTTCTTGTTTTCTCTGTCTCATTTTTATCTCTGTCTGTCATATTCTACGAATAAAAATTGTTTTTTTTCATTAATTTATACATCTATAGTTTGTCTTGGCAAGAAAAAGACGTGAAACAGTCTAAAATCTAAAGATATAAAAGATGATTACTCTAGGGTGCCTACTGTGGATTTATAATTACTAATTACTAGTTTCATAGATCCTTAAAGGTGTAGTGAGTTTGATTCTCACTCGGTACCTAACTAGTGTGGCTCTGTGCCGGACCATGCCAAACTTAGTAAATACCAAAAACATCTATTCTATTTCAATGAAACAAATAAGAATGATTTCTTAATTTCATTTATCTATTCTCCAGATTGTGCTCGTTGCATGGTTCTCAGTTTGTGGGTCAAACCATGCAACATAAGAGAA
Source organism: Thysanoteuthis rhombus (assembly GCA_963457665.1). Classification (NCBI taxonomy): domain Eukaryota; kingdom Metazoa; phylum Mollusca; class Cephalopoda; order Oegopsida; family Thysanoteuthidae; genus Thysanoteuthis; species Thysanoteuthis major. Next base: position 60,387,757 of record OY735201.1, read on the forward strand.
TCATGCTCCACCTCACAGGGAGAGAGAGCATCAGACAGCACAGTGTAGTAGGGAGAAAACAGTCCAAAACATCATAGAAACCATTAGGAAGCTCAAATGGCAATGGGCTGGTCATGTTGCAAGAATGGCAGACAACTGATGAACATTACGACAAAAACATGGATCATCAGAGATCAAATGTGGGACTGAGGCTGGCAGAATATGAGCTTGCAAGACAAACTTGGTAGGTTCAGAGAATATTGGCTGCATGACACCCATGAAAGAGAGGTATGGCAAATACTGGGGAAAGTGTATGTCCAACAACAGGTAATTAAAGACAACTACTACTACTACTGCTGCTGCTGCTGCTGCTGCTGCTGCTGCTGCTGCTGATGATGATGATGATGTAGTAGTAGTAGTAGTAGTAGTAGTAGTATTAAAACGCTGAGCTTTTAAAAGTCAGAAGGAAAGTCTTGATTTGGATTTTCATTTATGAAAAGATTACTGGAGTAAAAAAACAGTTGAGCAGAAGATACTGGTTGAAACACTCAGAAAATAATTGATAATCATGTTTTTTGAGTCCCAGCAAATCATTTATATTCAGTAATGTTCAATTTATTTTTAAAAGCCTTTCTTAAAAAAAAAAAAGACAGCAGAAGTATACTACCCATAATTTTGAGGAAAGTGATTATCATTCCCAAATTTGTTTAGACAAGGAACTCATTGTTTGTGTTAATGATGTTGTTACCAAATTGTTTTGGCTGGTTGTTCCAACAGCCTTCTTCAGGTGTAAAATTCATAAAGAAACAGAAGGCTCTTTTTCCATTTCATTGAATAAATTAGCTGAAGTATTGTCGTAACAACATCAACAACACAAAAAAAATGATTTCAATTACCTAAACAAATCTTTAAATAGAAATATGTATTTCTATACAAGCAAATTTTCAGGTTCTTTCTTATGTTATCTTAATTATAATTATTTTTCATTGATATTGCAGTTCAGGTGATGATTTCATTAGCATGACATATAATTAATTATATTATACAGCTGGTCTTTGTAATCTAGGACAAGAATATTAAATGATACTCATATTTTGATAAATCTAATATTGCCCTGTTTGAAATATTGATACTACAGAACCAGAATAGTCATGTCATTTTCAGTTTTGAGAATCAGCTTGTTATATGAAAGATGTCATTTTCTGTAGGATGATATAGAAAACAAAAACAGCAAATATTTAATCAAAATATTACCCAAGTGAAGCAATAACATTTTCCCTCTGATCCTCATATGATAAATTGCTATCTTTATGAAACTTTTTAGGTTTAGTAGTCAGAAATTCAATAAAAGAATGAATTATGACTTCTATATTATTGAATCTTTTATTATTGATATGAAGTTGAAAATGCCTGAAAAGATAATAATCTGTAGGAGAAATGTCAGGTGATTATGAAGAATACTGAAAAACATTATAGCCCCATTCTTTAAGCTTAGATACAGTCAGCTGAAAGGTGTGGGGTCTAGCACTTTCATATATCATTCAGTTCATGTGGGACTTATTTTTCCAAATTTTTAAGTTCTCCTATTGTCTTGAGGTGATGTGAAATAGATACTGTCCTAACGTCTCCAGAAAGTGCCTGAACCATTGTTCATGGGTCATTGGCCATTGCCCTGCGATAATTCTTCATCATTAAGGATAGGCTCATTATTCATATCGGCATTTCCAAACCTAAGCCAATTGAACCGATGCTGAACACTTCATACTGTATCAGTGTTCACTCTAATGCTTCATTTATGTTATCAGCTGCTTGGTCTAATCTGAATTTGTGCTTGACAATCAGCTCAACTTCCTGGAGAGATATCATTGCTGTTAATGGCTCCAAAACCTCCAATAATAACAAATCATATCTCTAAACAAATTAAATTTGCAAACAAAAAAATCAATTACTATAGTAAATCTTTCACTTTCAGAATTACTCAGTATAAAAAAATTACATTTCTAGTGTAATAGAATCCATTAAAAATCTCAAATGGCGGTGGGCTGGCCATGTTGCAAGAATGGCAGACAATCGATGGACATCGCGACTCACAACATGGATCCCCCGAGACTACATGTGCAATTGAGGCTGGCAAAATGTTAGATAGAGAGACGAGCTAGACAAGTTCAGGGAGTACTGGCTCTGTGACGCCCATGATAAGGAAGTGTGGCAAATCCTGGGGAAGGTCTATGTCCAACAACGGACGCTAAAAGAATGATGATGATGATGATGATGATGAGTTGTGTTGTTGTTTGGTATGGAAATATACTCATTTGGTCATATTTTTTATTCTGGTATATTAAAGTCACATTAATGTATTTGTATAATCATAATAAATATTCAGTCACTATTTGCAAGTTGTAGTGCACCTGGGAGGATGATAGTAGCAGAAGAGGAGGTGCAAATAATTACACTTCACTTAACTGCAACTACTGCCAGTGCAATTGATGTTGTAGTCTGATGAGGATGGGATCAGGTAACATCTTCCAATGCATTGTGAGTTGATATAAGACACTGAGAGAGAAAGGCATGGAAAAAAGCAATTGCTGACTTTTTAAATCAGAGCTTTTTCCTGGGAAAACATAAAACAGAATCTCCTGTTTAAGAAAAGGGAATGCAATAAGCAAATTTTGAAGAAAACAACAAAGAGAGACGAGAAGCATTCAGTCAGTTTTAAGCTTCAGCTCACTACAGTGTGTGACCTGCTCACAGATCACCAGGCTACATCAGATGTCCTGACTGAGCCAATCACATCTGTGATTTTGACCAGTTATTGAATGAAATAAAAATAACTTCAATACCTTGTGCTCACTTTTGTAATGGCTAACTGGCCTAGAAATGATAGTCATCTTTACCGCAAGGTCTTTTTCAAATTAGGTTCTATCTCTCAGGAAAGTATTTGTAGGTATGTCTTTGTGGCAAAAAAAAGACCTACAATTGAAAGGCTTGAGGTCCAGGTCCTTTTCATATTCTGTATTTATGGGCCTTTATGCTACTAGCTATTCAATTGAGAAAAGGTAAATTGCAATTTCCATATTAAAATGTGCCTCATTCTAATGCAGTAGTTTCCCATCTATGGCCCAAAAACCACATCAGGTATGCTACAAGACCTTATCCGTCCAACAGCAACTTGAAATATTCACAAAGAATAAGAATTTATTTTTTCTCAACCAAATGCTTTAAATTTTATTCATTCATTCATGAAACTGATTTTTTCTCAGGCCCACAAAAATGTATAAATTATGCAATGTGATCCTCGTACTCAAAAGTTTGGAGACTGCTGTCCTAATTGCAAGCCTTGGATTTTTTCTGTGAAAGGAAAATATTCCTATCTTTTTATAAATTTTTATGCATTCTTTTATTTCACTTTCACTGGACTTTTTCTAACTTTATTAACTTAGTAAATGTATTTCTTTCTTCTACTTGAATTTCAGCCTTTATTCTTACGGTATGATATTGCAATGACATCAGAAACATCAGGTGAATCACAAAACATATTGAATATATACATATATCCATGAATGTAGTTTTCTCTGTTGTTATCACCTTTCACTGAGTGCACAGATATTGAACTATGATCCTAAGTGGACGGTTGAGGAGTGATACTTTGATCCTAGGCAAAGTGCAAAGGCTTTGGACTTGGGCAAAAATACTAATACATAGCCCTGTCATTTTTTAGAGGTACTATGCTAGCAACTGTTATGTTTGACAATATTTGGTCAAATTTATCCTATTACTTTGTTTAACAAGAGTTGGTAGTAGTACTTAATTTTGATTACTATCTAGTACTGTCTGGTCTGTTTGCTTCTGTTTCTATTACAGTCAGCTTGAGGATGATTAATAAAATCTTTAAAAATGAATTCTTTCTCGAAATATGAGATTTTTACTATGTTCATAAAGTGTGCAATGGGAAAAAGGATTAAATACTGTTCTTATCTTATTGGCCTTAGCAATAAATCTGATTTTTTTTTTTCTAATACCTTAAAATCTGTGACCAATTTCCCCTTGCTTACTTGGAGTAACTCATTTTCAGTCACTCTCTTTTATCAGTTAAACTCTGGCAGATTTGCAGTGAGAATAAAAGCCCTGTCTTGAATCTAACTTCTCGGGGTAGATTCCAACATACGTCCATCATTTTCCTATCAGGCCCTGAGAAAGAATCTCAAAATCTATCAGAAAAGCCATAGCAGCTGCTCTCAATCAATTGAATCGTGTAGATTTTATTTCAATGAACTATTCCTACAATGCCCTGGGGGCTTTGTATCTACGGTGAAACAAGTTGACACTTACAGAATTCTATTTAAACCTCCCACCTTTGATGGCAAGTTGGGCTATGTTACTGAGGTAATGGTGGTAGACTGGTTCCATTGTTGTCCTGCAGTAGTCAATTAATAACTGCAAGTATCTTGAGGAGAAAAGGACTCAACTTTTAAAGTGAAGGCAAATTGAGTCCGGGCAAATGTGCTGACTGGAAATGGAGTTTACCAATTAGTATTCAGACACGCAGAATGACAGAAGTTTCTTGTCTGAGGCATTGATACCGAGTGAATGATACTTGCATTATCGTTTAAGAGAAGCTAACCAAAAACTGAGTATTCATCCCACCTGCAGGATTGGTTAGTCTTGTTATCACAAGTAAATCTAGGAAAAGGAAAAAGATTGACTAAAGGCTGTTTTTCACGAATGCCTATTCATTTGTGATTGCTTCCAAATGCAATTAAAGAAAGAAAAATATTTTCAAAATGAATTAGCATTGAATCTCTTATTGGTTCAACTATCTGAAAATACTAGCACCCTGGGTGATAATCCCTAACTAAATAGATCCCACAACTATAAAACATTAAATAATTACCCAATTTGGTGTTTTACATAGGCTCCAAATAGCTGGGAATAACCACCAAGAGGCCAAGTATTTCCAGCAAGTATCAATAAAAATTGAAGGTGAATTAGGTGTTGCTTTTGAGTAGTCTCTTTTTATAGAATGTTCACTTCAGTTTACTGTTTGATTTGCTCCAAACAATATGAAATATGAGAGTGAATTTGAATAAAAATGTTTTCTTAAATTGAAAAGGATGACCAAATATAAGTAAAAGAATTAATCTATGACAGTAAGTTTTGATACATTGAAAAAGTAACAATCGAGATTTGGTTTAAACTTATTTCTTTTATGTCTTCTAATTCTTCAATGACAGCCCTCCTAACGTTTGAACAGCAAAATAAGTCATTCCAAGAGCTTCATGAAGGTAAGTAATAGTTGCAATTATTACAAAAGGTTTAGTTTAGTGTGCACCCCTTCCTCTCCCTACTACACCCCAAACCCCTGTACTTACCAGCACCCCAACCTCTGGTGATTTAGCTTAAAATATCATCATCACCATTTGGGGGGCGGGATTGTGAATGCTCAAAATTTTTTCACATGTAAATCAATGGTAATTGTTTCTTCGGTTTATGCTGGGGTTTTTATATGATCTACTTTGGATGATGGAAGAAACCTGTACACCTAACTGATATTACTCGTTACAGTGCCAACATCAATACAGGAGTCTAAATGAAGGAATATGAGCAAGAGGAAAGAAGAGTACAATAAGTGAATCCCGATTTTAGACAAAACTGAGTAAAATTTTGGGGTAATCAAGTCCTTGGCCTCTCTTAACAAAAGAATATCCATACACCTATGCACCAGAATGATTTCTGATATGAAAATCATTTCAGTCAAAATCAGAAAATTAACTGAAAATCTCCAAAAATTCACTTTAAAAAGATCTTGTGCAATTCAAATCATGCATTAAAATCCTAAATCTTTCCTCCCTCACTGATACGAGCAATAACTATCATTTTGATTGTTGCTATATTACCAGATGTTTCAATAACAATCGCATTTCCTGTCTTTATTAATAAGCCTTCAGTTTTGGTTATTAAGTTGAAGATTGATTATCAAAAATATTTCATATTAAAGAACACAGATAATTTTTCCTTCATTGAAAAAAAATGTATAAAGACATTTAAAAAATCAATGCAGAGTATCTATGGCTAAGAAATAATATAATTCCCCAAGATACCATCATTCATTCATTTTTTCCCCTGTCAATCTTAGACTAATAACCACTATTAATCTAATCCTGAATGCTTACCGAGTGGTTTTCAGGAGACGATTGTGTTGACAGGAAGCTCTATAGATTGTCGACCAGTAAGTCTATTCTTCATTCTTTATATCAGATTGGTGATACTTATTAATCTCAGCTCATAACTCACCTGTTGCTGATGTCTCAAGTTTAAATAGACTTGCCTCTTGATCTTCAAGTCAAGAGAGTAACAATGCAAGTATTCGTCTATAGTTTTGAAAAGGGTCATTAACATTTAAAGAGATTATTGGACGATTGAAAATTTTCTGTCTATCAATGTTACATTCAGATTGAAAAATCTGAACAAGGCCATAGAATGGATAAGTTGTTTATCACATAAACAACAAGAAGGATTTCAGTTGTCTGATAGATTCTTTGAATACAAGTTTTTGTCAGAAAAATCTCCATCATTTACAAGCATCTTCTCAAAATTATCATCATCATCAGTTAGAGTAGGAGAACATTTTCGAGTGATTAGATAGATAGATAGAGAGAGAGAGAGAGAGAGTGAGAGAGAGAGAGAGCAACAGAGAGAAAGAGAGAAGAATTTGGTCTAACTGAAGCAATAGACCATATATGAGTAGTGCTGGATTAAGAGCATTAGGGGCTGTAGCCAAGAACTTTTCCTAAATAGGGCTTTGCTAACAAGAAAAAAATGAATTGTTACAAAAAATGTTCTTTTTTAAAAAGTGCGTCACCAATTCAATTCCAATTTGGAAAACTCTGATGTAAATAACATACACAAATCAACAATGGCACAAAAAAATCAAAACAGATTTGCTCTCATGGCAATTGAAAACAAATTTCTAACATACAATTTACGGATGTTTTAGAGAAATTTGTTTCCAAGAAATTACTCGGAGCAAATGTTTGAACTTTTAATTGTCGTCAGCCTTGTAAAAATGAATATAATCTTTATTTAACTTCTTCTTTGGAGATTATTACTGGGGGGCCTCACAGTATCTGTAGCCAGGGGATCTACAAAATCTAAATTTGACACTGTTTGGAGTGAAATTAACCCGTAAAAAGCATTCATATTCCTGCTAAGGGTGGTGGAAAATTTGGATGAGTTGCTTATTTTGGGATATAACTACCTAAGGCATCAGCAAATGGAGATAGCGGAGAAAAGTTCAACAACATTGGTGTGTCTAATAATGACTGAATTCTATGGTAGCATCAGGTTGACAGCATTGGGAAAAGTAAAAGCACAACATGAGAGAGAGAGAGAGAGGGGAAAAGAAGGAGAGAAAGAGAGAGAGAGACACAGAGAGAGAAGATATGTTAAGAGAGAAGATGGAGAGAAAAGAGATACCATGCCTTCATCATGCCAAGAAAAATATCGAAAGATCACTGATAGAAAAAACCCCACTTTGAATCCATTAAAATGTGTGATGGGGGTGGGGTTGAATGAAAAGATGGAGACAGAGATAAGGAGAGAGAGAGAGAGAGAGAGAGAGTGCAAAAAATAAAATAGTGGAAATAAATTCACGATTGAAAAAACTATTGAAAGAAATATAACAAAGTCAAAATTGAATTTTTTTAAGAAAAATTGAATTAAAACTGTCTTAAAGACATGTTTAATTCTTGAGAGCTATTTCAAAAGATTTAAATTTGATTTGAAAGATTTTTAAAAATTATCTTTGTTCAATTGTGTGAGAACAAACATAAAAAAATGAAAAAAAAATGTCATTTTCTAATATTGTCAGAGGTTAAACTAAATCTTTTTTATTTTTCTTATATATGAAAAAAAGGCTGATTCTTCTTCTAATTCAACTTAATAATATTGGATTTTTCCCAATTTAAGAATCATTAGTATTCAACATTCTGTATTCATTCATCTTATCTTTTTAATAGTCTTTTTAAAGGCTTAACTCTTTTGTATTTTGGTTTTCATTATTTTTCCTTAAGAAAATAAATCTCTGCTTAGTTCACCAAGTGAAAATAAAGAATCAATGATGTAGCAAAGATAAATAATGAAATAAAACAATTTTAGTTTTTCCCCTACTGTGTCAGAACCATTAATACAAGGTAGATTGGAGAATAATTTAAAGAGTAGTTTGAACTCCTTTGTTAATTTTTGTTCTTGTAAATGTTTCCAATATGTTGATGGACATCAGGAAAGAAAGGAAGAGTTAATAAAATAAAACAATTTTAATTTGATTGATTCTTTGATAAGAGCTGAGATATTGTTGGTAGATTTTAGCACCATCAGTATGGCTATCTTAAATGGAAGTTTCAGTTGAAAGAGAATTCTTATGGAAAAAGAGTTACTTTAGTATCAAAAGATTTTACTTGAAACTCATTCTTCAGTTTGATGCAACATTTTCTAATTATCTATGAGAACACACAAGATGCATGTGTATACTGTAAAATTATATTTCTCTCTATACATACATATATACATACATACATATATGTTTATATATATATATGTATATATATATATATATATATGTGTGTATATATATATATGTATATATATATATATATATGTGTATATATATGTGTATATATATATATGTGTATATATATATATGTGTGTATATATATATATATATGTATGTATATATATATATATATATATATATATATATATATATATATATATATATATATATATATATGTATGTATATATATATGTATGTATATATGTATGTATATATATATGTATGTATATATATATGTATATGTATATATATATATATATATATATATATATATATATATATATATATATATATATATATACATATATATATATATGTATATATATATATATATATATGTATATGCATTTAGTAGGAAGTGGATTTGCTACACAGTCAGTGTGAGTTTTACTCTCCCAGTAGACTATAGACTTGCAATGTTTGCCAGATCTTACTTGATATCGTGTCCATTGTTAACATACTGGCTTATTCTTTTTAAACCAAGAGAGAAACTCTTATGCCTGTTTTTAATCCAATCATGAAAATCTTACTGATAAATAGGGATATTTTCAATTCCTTCGTACCTAGCTCTATAGCAGTTTGCTGACTGCTCTACTTTTAGAATTGTCATCAGCCAGGATTCTACAACCACCAACGGCATATTTCCAAGGTGAGTATTGTATTCCAAGACAACAATATAAAACCATTATATTTCCTATTTTTGAACAATTGTCCACAAACTGCAAAACATATAATCATAAACTGATTTTGGTTACTCCTATGTAAAAATAGAACCATTGTATTCATTGAAACGGAGAAATCTCTTTCTAGATAATGGTGATATTTTCACTTGTCTGTGGCTGAATACAGGGGCTGGCTTGAAATATGAATGATTGCACATTTGACAGATGGTTAAGAAATTCAATAAAAATGGACACAATAGAGGAAATCTAAGGTAACAGCTAATAGAGCAGAGAGAGCTGTTTCTGCAGAGCTTTTCTATATATCACTTTTTTAAACAAACTTCACCCATGTCAAAATGTTTTTCTTTTGATTGAATTACTTTAAATGCTTCAACTTGAAGATTAGAAAAGATCTGCCTTATCATATAAAACATAGAATCTATCTGACTATCTATCTTATAATACATTTTTATTTCCTTGTAAAGCAAGACTAGCAAATATGGCATATACATATTCCTATATATCATGCATAAGCACATTCGCGCGCGTGTGTGTGTGTGTGTGTATGTATGTGTGTGTGTGTGTGTGTGTGTGTGTGTGTGTGTGTGTGTGTGTGTGTGTGTATGAGAGAGAGTCTTTGTGTTTCTGTATTTGTATATGCAAACATATGTGTCTGTTATCAGTGAAAGATCCCACTGTAATGCTTATGCTTTAATCAAAACTTCAACATTAAGAATGCTGTACAAAATCATTGATAGATGCAATAATGTTTAATCTGCAAAAAACAGACAATTATTTTCTCATGTGCACCTTGAGAATAAAATAGAACCGCTCAATATTTGATATTTCAAAGTTCTCCGCCTTCTATTCATAATCAACTCATAATGTCTAAATGTCATCAGAATTCATTATATTCTTATAAATTCCAATAAAAAAGTTATGTCTAGTGAGACTAAGAACAGATTTTTTATCATTGATTTTTGATTATTATTTTCTATTATCTTGATTTTTGGGGTTTTTTTTTGTTTATCAGAGCTCAAACCCAGTGTGTCAGCTTACAGAAGTGAGTAAACAGCGTAGATTAGAAATATTGGCTAAGCTCTTGGCGATATTTGAACTCACGTTCCTTTTACCTCAATTCAAATCTCTTAAGACCTTATCTTTTATTTTCAATCCGTTATTTACTCTCTGCTGTAGATCAATGCAACTAAAACAAAATTAAGATGAAAAAAATTGTTGTAAAAAAATCAATATTTATCATCATCAGTCTTTTATCGTGCATCGTTTGACATAGACCTTCCCCAGGATCTGCCACATTTCTCTATCATGGGTGTCACAGAGCCAGTATTTTCTGAACTTGTCTAGTTCATCTCTCCATCTTATATTCTGTCAGCCTCGATTTTGCATGTGATCTCTGGGGATCCATGTCGTGAGTCGTGTTGTCCATCGGTTGTCTATCATTCTCCATAAGTGACTATCGGGAAGATGCATTGGTTGTATACTCTTCTTTTTAGGATTATTGGGATCATCTCAATTCTAAAGGTTAAGCTGGTTGCTGATGCCTCATTTTAATGAAAATAAATCATAAAAATAGATTTTCTGTTTCTTTGTAAAAAAGATTGAAATTTAGGGTAATTTCAGAAAGAAGATCTTTAGTTTCAATCCATGCAAAAGTGTCTTCATGTGGACATATTTTATGTTTGCAAACTTTTGAGCATCTAGATACTGAATATACTCTAAAGATCCAGGTTGCTTCCATGCATATCTATATGTGTGTGTTTGTGTTGGTCTGTTAATAGGAATATGTTGGTGCAGTTGTTCCTTACCTTGAGAATGCTTCATTTTATAATTGTGCTCATTGAATGACAAAAGTTATCATAAGTTATAAAAGATTTAAGAATAAGATGGCTCTATAAATAATGCTATGATCCCATTTTGAAAAACATATAATTGTTGAAAATTATTTTTTTTCAAGAGTCTCAATAAAGGATTACTTATAATCACTCCTTCCTAATTTTAATCTCTTTATTCTATTACACTTTTTCTCTACTCATCTGGAATGTCCCAATGGAATCCAGTCTCTTGGAGACTTGATGCCTGGATGACCCCTACTCACACAAGCCAGTAGACAATTCTCCAGACAACTATCACCATCATCAATCCAGTTTGCTGACCCATGGCAGTGGGGTGGTCTTAAAATGAAATGTCTCATTTTACTGATTTTACTTAACCATCTACTGGTCTACCAATGCTGGAGATGTTAGACCTTTCCGTTGATGATGAAGCTTTTTTGCTCCAAAAAATGTTCAGAATAACTCTATGTAAATAAACAACTCCATACACATAACACACTCTGGCTCTGTCCCAACTTTTTATTGCAAAACTCTTTCTCTCTCTCTCTCTATATATATATATATGGTCAAATATTGGCATGGATTATGATTCATCCAACAATATGAGATTTGAATGACAATACTGGGAGAATTGTAAAAAACAAATGAAGTATTTTATTCCATTTTGTTAATTTCAAGAACTTCTTCAAGGAAAATGAGCAGACAACATGGGATTGGGTGTTTTCAAATCTCTTGTGAGTTGAGTGAAGGTAAAGTTACTTTGTGTGTGTGTCTGTGTGTTTGTGAATTGGTTGTATGTTATGACATATTTTTATGCTCTACAAGAAATGATATAACTTATATGTAGAGAAAATTCTTAATCAAATATGTATATATATAAGTATATAAATATTTAAAGGGTCCAGATCCTAAGAATTCTATACTTCCTCAAAAATCATCTCAAGGAACCTGAGACAATACCACCCCTACCCACAGATATGCTTATCAAAATTTGCATACGCTTCACAAATCAGTGTTTCTTTTCTTTTTGAGAACAGATTTTACAAACAAAATTTTGGGTACACCTATGGGCTCTCCCCTTAGTGTATTATTAGCATGTCCCTCTTTAGAATTTGGACTCTTTAAGTGCGTTATACCTAAGAACTCTATTTCCACTACATAGATGATGCCTCAAGAGACAAACCTAACTACCCTTACACAAAGATTGAACTCTTTGAATCAACCATAGACTTCACATATGAATTAGAAAACAACATCACTCTATCTCTACCCGACACATTAGTGCACAGAACTGACACCAATCTCCAATTTAGTGAATACAGTAAACCTACAAGTCTATGAATGAGAATGACCTAAACAATTTTTACTCACACTACAAGACCAAAATCAAATAAGGAATCATGATAGGATTCTCCCAAAGATCCCTAAGGATATGTAACCCCCAGCATTTAAAATATGGGGAAAACTATGTTGAATGCACTCCCAGGAATCTACACCCTGTTAAAGGTTTCATACACAAAACCAAAGGAAAAGCATACAAGATAAACTTCACCTGCAAAAATAACACCAAAACACCACCTAACAGATATATCTCACTACCTACTAATTCACAATCAATAACAATTGTCAACAAATACTTGACCACAAGCACGTCTAAGACAATTAATGACCTCATTGAAAAAGCTCAAAAAGAAAACAACTCTGAAACATACATTTATACAATCCCTGGTCAGGGTTGTCCCTAAGTGTACATTGGTGAGACTTTAGGACCAACTCATAAATACAAAAGAGCACTCAGAATAGACAATCACTCCAATGCACTCAACATATAGAAATGCGTTTGGTCATGCCACACCTCTATTATAAAAATGGACATGAAAAACACTGGAGAAAATGCATTGAATCAGCTGTAATTTTCTAAAGTGATACAATTATTCAAAGACCTGGCAATTTCAATATCAACCCACATTTAGCAAGACTCATCCTCAAACAAAACAAATTTCCCATACATAATTTTACTTCCCCTCCCCAACAGACCTCATCTACCCCCTAAACTGCTGATGTACTGAGTCCTTTACTTGCTACTTATATGTACACACACACACATTCTCTCTCTCTCATATACATATACTCACCCATATATTCTCATTCACCAATATGCCAACTAACACACATGGCTAGCTGGAATAAATTCCACCTTTTTGCCTAAACTCTTTTTCTAATCAAATTCCCGATTAACATGAAGTGATCTCCCCGGGGTCATGACACACATACTATCATTAAGCTTACCACACTTATGATCTATCGAAACACAACCTCCCCTACCAACCACAAACTCACAGATCAACTATATAAACCAATGGTATCTTATTTTCGTATCCAAGTTCAGAATGAGTGCAACGTCGAATTAATGAATCATTTGTCCTAAAAAGTCTCTCAATGTTATCATTTTACTCTCATATATATTTATAAACCAAAGTACATAAGAAATAAGCACTTCCCAATAACGTAGTTGATAATATCAGTTGCCTGAAGAAGTTCAAAGGGAAGAAATATAATTGTATTTGTGTGTATATGTATATATATATATTTGGAGGTGCAGAGTTATGTAACAGTCATCAGCACAAAAATGGAATTAGAAAGACAACTTCCAATTTCAGCTAAGGCTGTTTATATTCCTTTTACACTAGTTTGCTGGGGAAAGGCATGAATCTACTCCTCCTTGCAGTGTTTCTTATTTCTAGGTATCTATATGAATTGTCCCATCACTCTCATGCTATGATGGTTGCTGGACAAAAATTATGGGGGTGAGTAAGCATTCCAGCAAACCATTCCTCCATGATTGCTTTACTTGGCTAGGCAGTGGAAACAGTTATAACTTCTCATTAAATTCCACAGGGTCCAATTATATATACATAGGTATATCATTAAGCATGTTGCCTAGTTTTGAAAAAGCAGTTATTTTGCACAACAAATATTTATTTTTTCAACATAATCTCCTTCCTTGACCATACACTTAACTCAATAGTTCTTCATAGATAACATAGATTGTAAATTATACAATGAACATTTTTGGATGTCTGCTGTGGAGTGGGTAAGGAGACAGACAAAGCAATCCCACCTCATCCCGGACCAGGCTTTTTTACCAAGGGTGATGGGGTATAAAAGTTGGAACCTCAGAATCAATACAAGATAATGGTGGTGTACAATTGTTTTATCTAACCCCAACTCAATGAACTTATATAAAAATATGGTAATATCCTTTGCTGGTAACAAGATTGACACTAAGATTCATGCCGGACATATGTTTTGCCCTATACCCTGAAAAAATATCCATTTGCCCTTCCCTGGGAGAGTGGCAGCAGACACCTATGCCCCTAACATCAATCCTTCTGTACAGGTATTCAATTATCATATGCAGTGTTTAGAAGTTTATAAATTTTTTTCCTATGAAGAAAGGTCTGAAGAGATACATGCAAATGCATTTATAGATGAGTGTGAATTCCTATGCATATAAGCCGTACATAATTCAATCTTTGTTTAAGTACTTGCATGCATTTGCAGTTTGTGCTCAAGTCAAGAAACAAACAAGATTGTTCGTTGAGAGGAGAAGAAAGAACAGAGCTCAATCAAAATGCAGCAGAGAGATATTTGGCTGGTTTCAGAGGGTTTTTTTTTTCTCTTTTAGCCGAGTTTTGCATTTGTTAGTGTCAATACTTACTGGGCGTAGGCATGTGGGGAGGATTCGGCTGAAAAATAGATGAATAAAAGTTTTCATTCTCAATTGAAAAAACCTTGAAATGGTCACTGATAGAAGGATTCATTTTTTTCCTGTGGACTTCACGCGGAACATGGTGCCACATTGCAGTTTCAGGGGTGAGTATTTTTTTGTGGGGTTCAGTTGCAAGCCCCTTGCCCTAGATGGACTTGCTTCACAAGGCTAAAAGGCTCCAATTGCCTGGCTATTTTACCCATCGCTGGAAGGAGAAGTGGTTCATGCCTTTCTCAACAGCATTAGAGTAAAGTGACTGTAAATAGCCATGAACAAAACTTGAACTTGGTCCTCTGATTTTGTTTTCCATGTAACAATTACTTCACTCCACACCTCCTTTATCATGCTTCACTTCCCGCTGAAATTTAACTTTGCTTCCTGAGGTAGCAAGAGAAATTCTTGCGTCTTTCTCTTTTCTCATATTCAAAATTTCTTCCTCCTCAACTCATGCAGAATCAAAAGAGTACAAAATATAAAACACAGACATATAAGATTTTACTCTGACTAATATCCTCATCTTTACAAGGGCTTACACAAGGCAAGCAATAGGGCATTCTTCACTTGAATTTATCATTTCGAATTAAAAAGAAAAATGAACATATCACCTGAAAATGGACAGGGATCAACTAGAGTTGTTTTGACTTACAAATATAACAATCCCACTGTTCCTCCATATCTGCAGTTTCTCTTTGCACAGCTTCAGTTACTTGTTGTTGATCCAAGCAATGAACATTTCATAATTTTTACTTAATAATGGTCCTGAAGCATGAAAGTAGCATTGCAGTCAGTCAGGATATGCCAAAGAGAGGCAGAACAAGAAGCATAAAAATGTTTAATGGAGAACGCCCAGGTCTTCAACAAAAGGTTTCTCCTTTCTGTTCCTGACTCTTCGATTCAAAGAGGTAACATTCTTGAACCAAGACAAATTTTTAGATTACCTCATTTAATGTGGTTTTTGAAAACTGAATCTGGTGGATGAGGATATTTGCCAGCGTAATCCCAGAAGCAATGTAATAACAAACATCATGACACAAAAATAATAACAAGCAGTAGGTATAAAAATCCAATTGCAAAAAAAAAGATAACAAGCTAATGAAAATTTCCAAGAAATGATTTAGGTATTTGATTTCATAACACCCCAGTACTGCGGAGTTTACAAGAATTCACGAAATAAGTGGCATAAAGAGGGAAAAATCTGAATCCAAAATAGCTTGATGAATGTTTAAAAGCAAGAGCATAATGACACATTACTCTTTATTCATATCCTGGCAAGCAACTGTGATGCAAAAAAAAAAATTTTTTTGAAAAGGTTTTTAATATATTTAGTAATTAAAGCTGTAAAGACTCTTTCTCCAGTGTTTTTTTAAAGAATGTTTTACTTATACTTCATTATTCTGTTTCTATGTGTGAATGTTCTCTCGTTGAGATCATCAATTATTCACCTGGTAGCCGTTTCGGGGATTTTAAAAACAAAACAGTTATATTAACATTAAAAAAATATATATATACATATATATATATATATTTATATATAATTCAGAAAACTATATCAGTCATTTGCGACATCTAGTGATGAAATGAAGTGAATTGATAATCAAAAGATTCGGTATGAAATTCAACCAGAAGGAGGCTGGAGACCGAACCAGCAGAAACGATATGGTTGGAAAGACAAGTAGCCCAAAAATTCATTCAATGGACCATCCCCCCCCCGACATATATATAAGTAGATATCTAAAAATCTTATTTCAGTTTGACACAAGGCCACAATAGTGGCACACTCAGCAAGGATCAATCCTACAATAATATAGAAGATTAACAAAACCTTTTGTACTATTATAGATAGTAATTTATTCACCCAAAATGATTGTTAGGAATTACACAGAAAAAATAGATGAACAGAAAAATTACTCAACTTCTACAATTTGATGCCATTCCATTACTGAAGAAAAAGGATCTGAGTCAACTCTCGATACCAATTGTTATGAGCGTACACATTGGAGAATCGGACAATAATAATATTATCTTGAATTTTCATTAGTTGTAGCGTTGTCAACTGTTATCAATTCTTGACTAGTTTTTCATTCATCTTAATTTTTGTTGCTTGCTGCCACAAGACTGTCCTTCTACAGCTGTCTGTTAACATCCCAGATTGAAAATAAAGATTAATCTCTTGACAAGACATGTCTTGAAAACATCCCTTTTTACCCTCGATCATAGTTGGTCTTACCTATTGAGCTACAAGAGCCCTATGGCTGGCAAAAGATGAAATGTAACTACACAAACTCATCTTTTATTTTCCCCTGATTGCTTGGTGCCATATTCGATGAAATTGTTTTTATATACAATCGTAGTATTAGTAGGAATAATATCATCTTGAATGTTTATTATATGAAACATAGTTGATCAGAAAGTAAAATAGTGTTTTTGTCAAAAGTAAAATTGTGATTGACAGGCAAGAAGAAATCTGAAATTGTTTGAATGAGCAAAACATTTCAAAATTTTTCAAAACATAAAAAACAAAGATTCAAATCCATGTCTTTGATTTTAATTACGCCCAAAAAGCATGTTTAACTTTCGGGTTGAGAGCTGAAGAAATCAGTGATAATATCACTGAGCATAGGATGAATCATTATCTTCATTCTTATAACACAGGAAAATATCACAGATTGATTAGGACTCTTGCCAGCATAGTGACTCAATGAGGGTCAGAATCTGTATGTTGCCAAAAAGAAGAATATCAGATTAACATCTGAATCGGGAACATGCCTGGAGGGATGCAGAGACAAAGATAGAGACGCTCCATCATGTCATTATTGGCACTGACCAACGGTAATGTCTTACACCAAACTCCTCTGCTGTTGCAGTATTCATAGACATGTTCTGATGACCAATTAAATCCTGTGAGGGTTTGCCCACTAAGGAACTACTAGCTGGTTTGTCAGGTTTAGAATGTTTGTTCAGAAAACATGGCAATTAGGGGAAAAATTCTCTCTCGGGGCTGAAACCGAAGATATGTTCCAAACAATAAAGGTTCTTCTTCAGGGTGAGTGGGAATCCTTCAATGATCGTCTCCTACCGTATTTACAGATACCACCAGGGCAGTCTGGATTTGGACTGTAGAGTAAACAGACACTGAATGTAGAGATGAAGAAGGGCGGCTCTCATTGATTAGTTGGGAAAGACAGTTGGTCAGCAGAACTTTCACTGATCGTGGTGAAAACCAGGCCAATGTCGGACACGAGACAAATATTGATTATTAGCAACCCTCTAGAAAGTATGTGTATGTAACCTCACACCCCCTAACACGTATATTTTTGTACTTATTCATTCACTCTGTTATTCCTTCATTCATTCATTCGCTGGTCCAATTTTTTTCATTTTCCCTTTCATTCTGCCAGTTATCAACTTGATAATTATAAACTCACTTGAATTGTTCTCCTTCTTATTCACTCATTCATTTACTCATTTATTTAATCTTATTCTTATATACTCACAGAATTGTACATAATTGAATACACCCCAATAATATTCATATAGAAAGTTTTTTTTTTTAACAAAATCACTGCAGGATTTCATTTTTTCTTAATGAAAAATTACACTATCAAAGATATAATCAAGCATTATTATACTTTTTTTTGTAAGAAAAAAAAACTTTTCCATAAAAATGTGTTAGGGGTGTACTCATTTATGTGTGACACTGTATATTCTCTCCTATTTACTGATTTTTTTATTCACATTCAAATAATTAATTATTGTGATTTTATTTACAATTATTCATATTCAAAATCTTGTCTATCTGACAATTATAAAAAATTAAAGAGGAAAGTTATTCTGAAAAACATTTTTCTGAAGGTATTAGGTCAATTCATCATTGGTCAATTCGTTGTAATCTCAATTTATCATGAGGCAAATTGTCAATTCCCCACTAACTCCTTGTAATTTTAAAACTAAGAAAGTTGAAGCAAAGTTCAATCAGCCCCAGAGATCACATGCAAAACTGAGAATATAAGATGGCTAGATGGACATCATAGAATCCATTAAAAATCTCAAATGGCGGTGGGCTCGCTATGTTGCAAGAATGGCAGACAATCGATGGACATCGCGACTCACAACATGGATCCCCCGAGACCACATGCGCAACTGAGGCCGGCAAAACGTTAAATGGAGAGACAAGCTAGACAAGTTCAGAAAGTACTTGCTCCGTGACGCCCATGATAGGGAAGTGTGGCAAATCCTGGGGAAGGTCTATGTCCAACGACGGACGTTAAAAGACTGATGATGATGATGATGATGATGAGATGAACCAGACAAATTCAGCATGTATTGGCTAGAGAGGTCTGCTGAATTCTTGGGAAGGTCTATGTCCAATGATGGAAGATAAAAGACTGATGATGATGATGATGAAAGTTAAAACAGATGCCAAAATAATATCTAATATTATGTTCAACTGCTTTCGAGAAATTCATTCTTTGATTAGAACCATATTTTTTTAAAATCACATTTTTATTCATTGGTTCATACGATAAATATTTTTCAAACCATCAAATCTAAACAAATTATAGCAGACATTGGAGACACATTGTCCTATTTACTAATTTACCTAACAACCAATTGACTGAATGAAAGAGAACCGGTGCTTCCAGAGTGATTTGACTAGAAGCGATTCTGTAATGACATCTGAGACCTAAAAAGGTACCTCAACCCACAAAGAAACTCGTGAAAAGGTGGGTGGGGCAGAAAAATAGATCTGGATTGACTGGCAACTTGATTGATTTCACTTATATTTCGATGTTTACTCATATTGATTACCTTTGTGTGTATTATTGAATTACTTTAATTCTCTATTTGTATTTATTTACCTATTCTCATACACCTCTTCTGATTGGTTTATAATCTCGAACTGGCCCTCTCTTTCAATCAATTGCCCTAAATCTTTCCTTCATTTTGTCTTTTTTCTACTTGTTTCATCATCATCTTCATCATCATGATCAGCCTTTTAGCATCTAGCATTGGACATAGACCTTCCCCAAGATTCACCAGACCACTGTATCATGGGAGACACGGAGCCAATATTTCCCGAACATATCTAGTTCTCAACGCCATCGTATTTTGTTGGCCCTGGTTTTGCATGCGATCTCTTGGGATCCACATTGTGAGTTGAGATTTTTTAGCAATTGACTGACATTCTTGCAACATGACCAGCCCACTGCCATCTAAGTTTTCTTATGGATTCTATGATATCTCAGACTTTTATCTCTCCTTTAATATACTGTGCCGTCTTATGATTTTTCCATGTGTGGGTAAGCTTGATTCTCACATGTGCACTTGGCTTGGTTCTTAGTTTAAGGGTCAGTCTCTTGGTTAGGTTCCATGCCTCAGCTCTATTGGTGACTATCAGGAGGATGTATATGTAAGTATACACTTCTTTTTGTGTCAGCGGAATTTCCTTGTTCTCAAAGTTTGAGCTTTACTGCTGAAAGCTTGCCAACCTGGTGTGATTCTTCGCTTGGTTTCTTCTTATATTGATTATTTCATCTGCTCAACCATTCATTCACTTATTTGCTCATTATTCATTCATTTTCTTTCATCCATACGTGGTAATGCATTCCCAAATTCAGTTTTTCTCCTTGGCATTTTTCTTCAATCACTTCATTTCAATCTCATTCCCTCAGATACTCATTCCCTTAGTCAAACATTCATTTGCTTATTCTTTCATTCATTCACTCACTCAATCATTCATTAGCTTATTCATTTGATTCCATATTATTCCATTCATTTGGTACTTATTCTTTAATAAATGGAAAAAACTTGGCTGATTCAGCCTTTTATTCATACAATTATCCACTTATTCGGCACTTTTTTAAAATACATTTAATTGCCTTTTCTTTCTTTCTTTCTTTCTTTTTCCTCGTCAGTACTTCTCTCTTCTTTCTAATGTTTCTTGTTTTCTGTATCTTTTTCTTTTTTTCCTTCATTCTTTCTTTCTGCCCAAATAATTGTTTCATTTTATTCTTTCCCGTTTCTTTTTCTCTTTCTATAAGCATTTTTTTCTTGATATTCCTTTTGTCTCCTTTTTTTTTCCTTAATTCATTGTTTCTCTTTTTTCTCCTTATTTCTTCCTTATTCAAAAATTTTCATTGCTTGATTGTTTCTTTCTTTCTTTCATCCTTTCTTTCTTCAGTGTCTTTTTCTTTTATCATTTTGTTCTTTTATTCATCATTTCTTCATTTTTTTCCCCCTCTCTCCCTGTCTCTGTCTCTGTCTGTCTGTCTGTCTGTCTAATTTTAACTACCAACCAATCACACTCTCTTTCATTAAAAGAGTTCATTTCAGGAGCCTTGCACTAATTCCACTCTTGTAGCTTAGCAGTGACATTCATTCTCTTATTTCTTCTTCCACACTGCTTATTTTTTTAAGAAACATTTTCATTTCTTCTTCCTCAGTTCATTGAAGCATTTTTATTTTTCATTTTCCTCAGAGCAGTTTTTATACTTCTTCGATTGATTTTCTTCCCAATTTTAACCCGATTTTTCTGCTCAGGCAACTCTTTACTTCTCTGCCTGTTTCTTTCTTCCTAATTCTCATCTGTTCTCTTTTTTCCCTCTTAGTGACCTCCCGATATACTTTTTTTTTCATTTATCTATAGCCCCATTCTATCTTATCATTCAAACAATTAAAGAAAAAGAAGGTTTTATGACTATTCGATCACTGGCTGGTAATTCTGACGTTAACATTTTTATGATTTTTTTTGTTGCCATTTCATTCTTCCGTACGGCTTTCTAAATTGATAATTTTGACTGTTTGTGCTGTTTCAAGTAATGTCTTATTTTCCCAATCTCTGATTTGCATTTCTCTCGTTAGCATCAATAATCTTATCTTGATTTTTTTCTCTTTAATTTGATGAAGTATTGTCAATCATTGCTTTTCATTGCAAGTACACAGACTATATGGTCTGTGCATGGCAGTTGCTGCAACCATCTGAGCTATCAGAGTTATTAGGTCAATTCTAATGGTAGCAAAATGGTAAAAGCAGCTGCTCTACACAGGGAGGCTTACCCCAGAGGGAGGCAAAGGGGTGTACCAGTTTTAGTCTCGTCTGGGGTCATTCTGTAAGTCTAATCTGCATAGTTTATTCATTGGCATAGACGGACTGTCTGAGTAGTTGTGATGAAAAGCAAGTAAAAATTGATCCCACCAGCTACAAACCTACTTAGGGGGGGATCTTCAAAAGACCAAAAAAAAATATAAAAATGAATTTGAATTTTCAGCCCTCCAGCTCCATTCATGCAGGCTGTACTTGTGATGCATACACATATACATAGTCAGCCACCAATCCAGACCAAATTTAGAAGTAAAGAAATCTATGTTGACTGTTCTGGTAACAGTTTTAGTTTCCAATTAAGATGAAAGAAATTCTAGTAAGAAATTGATAATAGCATTATTGATCTATCTCAATTTTCTCATAAAGCAAGATAACTAGTCATTCTAGTTGCTGTCAAGTTTTGCACAAAAGTAATTTCATTATGTATCCTCATTGTTTTCATAACACACATTTTGGTTAAAATGCTCTGAACTCTGGTTCAGAGTTCTATTTCACTCCAAGATTTATTTAAAAGGTCCATTTTTGACAACCACTTTTGGATCATACTCCGGTTTTTTCAATAACCTCATCCCAGAACAGAGAGTGTGCTCTCTTGACTCTTCAGACATGTTCTGCCAAGGTTGCACCAAATGTTTCGTTCTGGATAATGACTCTTTAATGTTCTTCAAGTCTGATCCATAATGAAGGAGTGAGTGGTTTCTCCAAGAAAGTATTTCTTAATGGCCCCAAATGGACAGAAACGATTCTGTCTTTAAGTACAACATATAAAACATTTGGATTTCCCATACTGACTGTTTCATTAAACATGATTTTGCAGCCTTCTTCATATGAATGAATTATTCTTATCAAAAACAAAAATTCTACGATTTCAAATACTAATGAAAGAAAAGGAAAATGTAAGGCTTTAAAAAATGTTATAAAGTCATACCACTCCCATCTGAGCTGACATGTGCAATGTGGCATAGTACAGATAGATAATGTTATCTGTTCAATGATATAATAAGACCAAGGGAAAAGCCTAGAACAGAGCTAGTTAGAGTAGAACCAAAAAGCAATTGGCCTAATGCGGAGAAAAATGACTGAAAATAGATGAAAAAAGATAAAAAATGATCAAAAAATAACTGTTATGTGATCTGAAGTATCATTTTATTAATTTGAACCACGTTTTCATTAGCATCCTCTTTATAAAAAAAAAATATTTATTCAAAATTTTTTTTGCGTTCACTAGCTGGAAGGGTAAGAAAGAAAAAATTATACGTTGACCGTTTCAGCATATAGATACCTGTATTGACAAGAGATTATCCTCTCAGATCATGGAACATTCAAAAGAGAATTGATAACTTATCAGATAGAAAATAACAACTTGAGAATTAATGGTCACAAGGCCAGTGCAGGGGTCAAAGGTAGACAATCCCAGAAACACAAAGGTGTAGAGGTCTACAGGAAATAATTACAGAGAAGCAAAATATGAAAGTGACACATTTTTTAGAGGATACGTATGCTCCCCTGGAACCAGATTGAACATTCCAGGACAAAACTGACATCAGAGGGAAGCTGAAACATTGTGAAGAATGAACAACAAAGACGGAGGAAAACAGTCCATCTAAACCATATAAAATAGTCCATGAATAATTACTCAGGAGACACAATTTAGATCACACTAATTCTGTAACACGTCCTCCCAGAATGTCTGGAGCCAACAAGAATAAAAATATAATCAAAAACTGACAAGATTCATCACTAAAAACAAATTTCTAACTAATTCAGTGAATGAAAGTTTATTATATCATACTTTTATCTGCCAACAATGACGAAGTCTTATCTAATAACGAGAGTATAATTTTATAGATAACCAACGAGTGAGAGTAGAAGTTTTCCTAAATGATAACCCAGGATATTTGCTACATTTCTTTTGCTAGTTGGATGTTTGTCACATCAACATCAACACAAGAACCACTTAATGCAACAGCTCCACAAAACAATCACAACAACAAATGTATATAACAGATATGTTACTATGTGCTTAACGATCAAATCAGACAATAACTGCAAAGTGATTTATTTTGCTTCATTAGGATTCAGTTGTTCCTAATGACACATTAATTGCTATTTGCTGCACCAAAGAACATAATCGTTTCAAAGGAGGTAAGAGTAAAAACTTACTGTGGTTGCCGTCGTTGTTGCATTCGTCACTGATGCTAGTTCGAAGGTCTGACATTGGGGTGGTGTAGTTGTCGTCGATGTCTTCGTATCTGTAAACAGAAAAAGATATTTTAGTAACAAAATGTACAAACAATGATTAAGGTATCACATCTGTGATGAAAAAGATTCTGGATTTTATACATTGGTAGGTTATGTGAGCATTCTTATTATTTATGTACATGGTGCTTCTCAAAAGTTCCAGTAATTTGAACATCGCAGGGTAATAACCTACTTCAGCTCCCAGTTTCCTACTTTGAAGTAGTCCCTTTGGGCACTTATACACTGATCCTAGTGATTTTTCCATGATCCAATGTATCCCTGGAAGGCTTCAAGTGAGATGGTCTTATGCACCTCACGTGATTCTTTCTGGATCTCCACAATCGAGTCAATATGATGCCCTTTCAGACAGAATCTTATCTTGGGAAATAGGAAAAAGTCACAGGGGGCAAGATCAGGTGAGTAAGGTAGCTGAGAAATGATTATTGGAAGCCAGGAACTGATGATTAAGTGATTGGTTTCAGCGTAAATTTTGCAGCAATGTGTCTCATGCCCAACATGTCTGTTAAAATGCATTGAACTCTCCAGTCGGACAGTCCTATAATATGACAAATTTCATGACTAGTTTGACTTTGGTCCACACACTTTTTTGACATTTCCTGGTGTTGTGCTCGTTGATGGTTGTCCAGAATGGTCATCATCTTTGACAGACATTCTTACTTATAACACTTGTACCACTAAAAAACGCTCGACTTTGAGACATGGCATTGTTGTCACCAAAGACTTTTAGAAGTGAGTTTCTGCAGTTATTTTGTTGATCTCGGTGTAAAACTTGATGCAGATTCTTTGTTCTGCAAGATTAGCCATTGCAACAACGGTCAAAATACCTAAACAAGACGTTTCAAAAGTAAACACAACTCAGCAACATTCACACTCATGTTGGCACACAGAAGCACAAAAGATGCTGCTGGCTTCAATCTAAAGGTGGAGGGCCAAACTGCATACGGTTTGCTCCCACTTTTCAAAATACTGGAACTTTTGGGGTGGCACCTCATATACTGTGTAATAATGTTACAAATAGACAAATTTCAACAAAAAGGAACAAGCTTGGTATAGTCCAACTAATAACAAAAGATAATATAAAAAAACAACCATCAACGTCAAGTACATTAAAAACTTATGAGCTTCAAAAAATGCCTAATAAATCAGATTTAATTAAACACGATCAATGAATAAATTATTCATAAATGTTGCTTATCTTTTTGTGAGATTTGATACTGTACTTTCTTTCTTGTCAGTGTTTCTTTTTTCTTTCCAAAGTTTCTTTCTTTAAGTATCTTTCTCTTTCATTCTTTTCATTCACTGATTAATTATTTATTCCGTTCTCTCTTTCATTCTTTCTTTCTGTCCTGATCAATTTTTTTAACCAATTTACTCGTTCAGATATTTCATTTACACAGACACAGGAAAATACTGAAAATTTCCCCTTCTATCTTTTCAAATCAAATGGTAACCTTGACTTGTAATTTGTAGCTTGCACAGTAATTTTTCTGTCTGGATATGTTTTTAACTTACGACAAAGCAGTTATCAGAAACCTTAGAACAAACTACGGCTTACTTTCAAACTGCTGCTTGAGCATTTGATGCACTTCATATGAAATGCGGTGGAAATACTACAATTACACACTTTGCACTTCAATCAAATAACATCTGAGCTACTGAAAACAAAAGAATAAATTCAGAAGAATTCACCGAAACAAAAACTAAAAAAGGCCAAGAACAAGAAGAAGAAGAATGAATGAAAGACAATTTCCAAATATGATAAAATACGCCTGACCCTGTCAGATCAGATGCATATAACTTTATGTGATAAAATTCTATTCCTCCCAATGCAGCCAGAATTACTATTCTAACATTATCATTACACATCATTGGTAAGCTGATGTTATAGTTGTCAATTGTAAGAGTCTTTTCTGTATGAAAACTGAGTTTAATAAAAGAATCTGAATTTTGAATCTTTGGATGTTTTTTCTTTCAAATACTTGTTGATGTATTCTGATCTGCTTGATATATATATATATATATATATATATATATATACATATATACATATATATATATATATATATAAATATAAATATATATGTATGTATATATATATATATGTATATATATATATATATATATGTATATATATATATGTATATATATATATATGTATATATATATATATATGTATATATATATATATGTATGTATATATGTATATATATATATATGTATATATATATATGTATATATATATATATGTATATATATATATATGTATGTATATATATATATATATATATATGTATATATATATATATATATATGTATGTATATATATATATATATATATATATATATATATATATATATGTATATATATATATATATATATGTGGTACGAATCAGGCTTGCAGTGTAACATAATATAATAATACATCAATAATATAAAGCCACTTCTGAAATGTAATGGATTTATTTCATAGAGTGCTCGTTACATACAAATTTTTACTCTTGAAGTTAAGTTGTTTTAGAGTAGAGTTGGAAATAAATAGTAGAATGTGGATTCGTTACATCCACATTCTACTAATCTGATTTTTATTTATATCTACATATATATATATGTGTTTATACGTATAAACATTTTTGTGTGCATGTACGCTCAAAAAGAACATTTCAAAAAATTGATAAGAAATATATAATTCTACAATTTTCTATTTCATTTGTTGACTATCAACAAATCATGATGAAACATGCTCTCACACACACAAGTCCACACAGCACACACATACACCCATGTACACACACATTATTCTATGTATATGAACATATTAGATATGTTTATGTATATTTAGAAATATATCTCTATATCTAAATGTATATCTATGTAAGCATGTACAAATATCTATTTCTTATTAACATAATTGCCAGTGCTGGAAGAAACAAATAGAGCAGGTATAGACTGTGAATAAACAAAATGAGAATTGGGAGCTAAAACAGTTATTTGGACCTTTGCGTAACCGGTGAATGTTTAGCTCAATGGTAAGAGCAATGTTACGTTCAAGCAGCTACCCGATCAGTTACAAGTCCAATTCCTGCAGCAGCCCCATTTTTTTAAATTCTTTATTCTATTTATATTACCTTGGCCAAATGATACATTCACTCTGTAATACCAGGAACTCATTCCAGATAGAGTTTAAACAGAATATAAGGCAATTTATAATTGTTCTGTTGGATCATATATCCATTTCTTGATAATATATATATATATATATATATATATATATATATATATATATATATATAGCCTGTTATAACCCCTGTCCAAATCATAGCCAAAACATTTTCAGTAACTTTTAAGGTTGATACCTATATAGCTCCTTGACCCCACCACCCCTCCTTCTACACTATCCCAAACATACCAAAAAATCCACCTCCACAACACTACCCCCTACCTTGACACACTCTGCCCTCCCCAAGACCAACTGCTGCTGCTTTACCAAAATCCCAATACCTGCTGGTCATTCTTACATTCAGCAGGAGGCCTCTAGTAGCCCAGACAAAAAAACTTACCCACAATGCATAGCCCCTGGCAGTAGACTCTGGTTCCACATGGTACATTTTAATTCACACTCACACAACACACACCACTGATGATGGGAAGAATCCCGAAACATGTATGGACTATTGACATATAAGGATTAATAAACCTTACCACCAAAAACTTCACTCCTGAGTCTGTCTCACTCTCTAAAGTACACATTATATATATATATATATATATATATATATATATATATATATATATTATTATCATTATCATCATTATTATTATTATTCACAATCTCACACCAGTTGCCTGGTGGTTACCACTGGAGTTTGAGAGACAGCGAGTCTGCTCAAGTCTCCAGCCCTTCTCTCCTAGTTTTCATAGGCCACAGTAATACTGTGGTTTACAGTTTCACACCGGTTGCCCAGTGGTCATTGCTGAAGGGTGAGTGACAATGTCTCCTCAGGTCTTCAGCGAACATCTCTTCTCTCTTTCGCCTATCATGCCAGTGCTTTGGTTTACGTTTCCGCTTTCATTTCCCTTCCTCTGTTAGGTCACTGTTAACAATTAGTGTTGCAGTCTTTATATTTCTAGCACTTTCCTCAGTATCTGCGCAGTTCCTAGCAGTGCTGTGGTCTGTACAGTCCCTTTATCCCAATCTCCTCCAGTCTCATCTTCAGTGTCTTTGGGACAGTTCCTAGTGCGCCCACTATGACTGGCACAATCCTGGCTTTCATGTTCCACATCTTCAGGTCTCTCACTAGATCCTGGTATTTTTCCAGTTTATTTTTGTCTTCTATAAAATTATCATTATATTATCATTGGTTATATGCAGGTAAGGGCAACCCAAAGGCTCTTCTTTCATATTTACTGCAATCATCTTCGAAAAAGGGTGGGCACATTTAGTCCTAATTTATTCCACTCCAATCATAGGTGTATTCAGTTTGCTGCTGAGTGCAGAGGGCTTTTAGTCTGAAGAAGAGTTTTCCATGCTCTGCTCGCACTGGGAATTGAACCCACAACTTCTGCATGTGAGACGGACATGCAAACCATTATACCATCCGAGTGGATGTTCATGTATAAGGCACCTCTCTCTATCTCTCTGTTTTAATACATGCACATTTATTTACGTATCAGATCAAATTATCCTATGACTAAGTAAATTGTTGTGGTATCATGCTGGGTTTATAGAATTTCTTTGGGTACTAGGCATTATTCGACATCGCCCATCTCCTCTCCAAAAACATGCAGTAGATTGTATTAATGTACAGTAATACATGTGAATATACCTATACATATATATATATATATATATATATATATTCACACACAGGCCCAGCCAACTGAGGACCGTAAATGACATGAAAACCCTTCATGGATCTCGATTTGCAAAGCCAAGCCATCATATATATATATGTATATATATATATATATATATATATATATATATATATATATATATATATATATATATGTATATAAAGTTGAAAAAAACTTGGAATTTGAATTCTATTAATATTTCATAACTAATATATATATATATAATGGTATAAATGGTAAAAAAAAATATCTCTCTATTGTTCATTTGAAAATCTTGAGAAAAAAAAGTTAAACAGAACGCACAATCTGTAGAAAATCATTGAAAAAAATATTCACACATGTTCAATTATTCTCATTTTCTCTTTCTCTCTCTCTCTCTCTCTCTCTCTCTCTATATATATATATATATATATATGTATGCATAAATGTATGTATATACAGATATAGATAGATAGATAGATAGATAGATATAGATATCTATAGTGTGGCCATTTAAAATGAAACCAATGAATATTTCTTGTTTTAAATTCCTGTTTGCTTCTTATCTTTTAAGACTTGTTCTGCCTGAATATTCACAATCAATTTTAATACAACTAGCGGTAAATTAGTTTGGTTCAGGCAGCCAATCAATCAATGTCTCTCTCTCTTTCTCTCTCTTTTACTCATGATCACACACACACACACACACACACACACACACACACACACACACACACACACACACATGCACACTCAAGATGTAAATATACATATATATACAAGTACATATATACATGCATGTTCCCCCCTAACAGGCATAGGCCAA
The DNA here is from genome assembly GCA_963457665.1 of Thysanoteuthis rhombus. NCBI lineage: Eukaryota > Metazoa > Mollusca > Cephalopoda > Oegopsida > Thysanoteuthidae > Thysanoteuthis > Thysanoteuthis major. The sequence continues at coordinate 60,417,656 of OY735201.1, forward strand.
CAAAATCACACAGACATATACATACATTCTCACACACACTTACTCACATATATGTACACCATCACTAGTGGATGCACATACACAAACTCACATATATAGATTCATGCATTGACACATATACTTACACATTTACAAATTTTCTCACCTGCACGGACATATACATAAATACATTCTGACTGACACCCACATAAATTTGTGAACATACAATTTCACATTTTTATACATACATACATACACCTCCATTCTTCTAAAGACACACGCTCTCACTCATGAAAACCAATGAATAAACTAGCATATACAAACCACCACATCCACACATGTGCATACATCTATTCACTCACCCACACAAATTTGTATACATACATATGCAGACATATCCACTCAACCATAAACTAGCACATATAAATCACATGTACAAATACTATTTCACCCACCATGTGTTCTTATGTGTTTATACTTATATACATATATGTATATACACACCAATGTGTTATATAATGACCTCGAGAATAAAGAATTGATGTTGCCAAGAGAACAGTTTAAGGCACAATCTGCTCCTTCTATGAACAATTAAGGATGTAAAATCCACTTCTAAAATCACTTGGATCTGAAGGTTAAAGGAAGAACCTTTTTAATCCTCTTTTTGTTGCCAATCTCAAAAGTGATTAGGTTACTTCTTCTGTTAATGGCTGCATTGTTGTACCTAATGACAGGCTTCAAATTTTTGCTGACAAACCTGCTCACTGTGATATTTCTACTTGATACTTGACCAACTGGATTCCAAGATGGTATCCAACTGTTGAAACACCAAAATAAAAATCTCAGCTTACCATATTTGATGGCATAAAAGATCCCATTTTTTCCTTAAAAAAATATCCCAAAAGATAAATACAACCTTTGTTGTCAAGTCCCACATTGGCCACAACTTGAGAGGGAATTGAAAGGAAAAAATGTTTGAAAAATGAGAAGAATTCTTGGTAATGTATTTTTTCTTAATATTCCAGTCTGAAGTAAGAGGGGTCTTATGTGCCTAAGGTAAGTAAAAATACAGCATATAAAACTATATCTTTAAAGTACAAACACAAATGTTTGTCATATCCCAGATAACTTATAGTTCATCAGAATGCTTTTACCAAACAATGCCAATAAGAAAAATTATGCACTGTTAATAGTAATGTAGTGTTTTTAACAAAAGCCAGCTCATTTATAGCTGTTTAGAGACATCCATCTTTTTGACCCACATTTTGGGAATCAAAATCTAACATGTCTGATCATTTTATGGTATAAGTACAGAATTAATCAATGCATCAATCATTTATTTAATGCCGGATGCACTGGGGTCAGTTCTATCAATTTAAACCTTAGATTATAAACCAGAAAAGGTGTTGAATAAACATGAGACTAATCTTATTTAGCCAGAGTAAGAACTGATGGTCCCAAGAGCACATTGACCATTACACATTCACTTATTGATTGGCTGCACGCACTTACTGACCAAATTCTCTGTAAGTTGTGTTCGAATTGACCATCCATGAATATACAATGACCATTTTCTGCTAAATGATTTTTCCTTTTGATCTCTTTTGCAATAGAATATTGATTTTGATTTTGATTTTCAGGAGAGTCACAAGGATATGATTTATCTATTACCTTCTCTGCATGAGTAATTGTCCATTGGTTCATATATATATATATATATATATATATATATACATACATATGCATATATATTGTAGTGTATACCAAGGTGTTGCAAATATACATAAATACCATCTATAGTTTAGCAAGTATATAAAGAATGATTATGATTTTTCTGATAATTCTTCATCTGGAAGAACAACCATTTCGGATGATAATTTTTGAAGGCCTCTGTTGAAGCAAGCTTTCATTCATCATCATCATCTCCAGTCTTTTAACATCCGTTGTTGGACATAGATCTTCCCCAGGATTTGCCACAATTCCCTATCATGGGCGTCGCGGAGCCAGTATTTCCTTAATTTGTCTAGTCCATCTTTCCATCTTATGTTCTGTCAGCCTTGGTTTCTTATGTGATCTCTGAGGATCCATGTTGTGAGACATGATGCCCATCGGCGGTCTTTCATTCTTGCAACATGGCCTGCCCATTGCCATTTGAGTTTTTCAATAGTTTCTATGATAGCCTACCATGAGATGACTTTCTGAAACATGAACTGGGAAAATAGAGGAATCAAAATAGATGGCAAATATCAGAGCAACCTTAGATTTGCTGACATCATCGTCCTTTTTGCAGAGAACCTACATGACCTCAAACTAATGTTAGATGAACTGAACAAAAAAAAAGCTTTCATTAAAGATTCATAGATTTGGCAAAAAGGCACACTGTATCATGCTTACCTACGTACATATATCACAAGCAAATTGGAAAGAAATCTAAGATAGAAATTTGGGTTCCCTGTGAACTTTGCCTAGTGAATCCAAGATGATGTTTATCCACTTGGAACAGTCTGCTGGGCAGGAATAAAAACCTCAACTTTTTCCCTCACCAGATTGTCACAAGAGATGATAAATGGTATTGTACGTTAACAACAAACATTAAAAGCAGTAGTTATCATTCTAGCGGATCCCAACACTGAAAGCCAGACTTCACACACAGTGGATTTTACTATGCATCTCGTGGAATATAACAGATGTACTCCATTATGAGTTCCTGGATCCTGAACCCATCACTATAGACCTTTATTGTCAATAAGATGATCATGTCAGTGATGCTTGACACCAAGAATGTGTAACACTTGTGGAAAAAAAGGGTTGTCATCCATCAACAGCATGACAATTCAAGGCCTCACTCAGCAAAACAAGACCAGGAGAAAATTAGGTCATTAGCCTGGGAAATTTCAACTTATCCTCCATTTTTACCAGACGTAGTGCCTTGAGATTATAATTTTTTCCATCTTTGCAACATTTTCCACATGCCAGGACATTTAGAAATAAAGTAGATGCTAATTCATGTCCCTCAACTTTCTATTTCTAGAAATTCACAAAATAACAGAACATTTCCTGATCTAACTTGAGAATAGAAAATCTTGTGGAATATAACATTTGTATCAATCACTATTGGTTCAGTTGATCAATTTAGCCTTGGTAAAAAATTTTTAAATCTAAAGAAGAATTGAAACAATCTAGACAACAACATAAATAAATCAGCTAAAAGCCAAGGGAAGTACAGAAATATTAGAGAGAGCTGCCATCACTAGATCTCTAGTGTGAGCCTATAGATCCTATTGGTATGAAAACTCATTGAGATATTATATTGTTTTTCTTATATCATTTGTGATGAATTGTTAAATTGATGGTGATATGTTTTGTAGAATCTATTGACTTTTCTTTGACGGTATAAATGTTCTGTTTTTTCCATTTAAAGAATCTGTTTCTCTTGGTCTTTGGTGTTTTTCGAACTCTGTCATAATAACACTTTTTGGTTCTAAAAGTTGTTTTGAACATAAACGGACATCAAAAATATCAAAACAAATCAGCCACTGTGACCCATAAAATAATCTACATAATGATATCTCATGAGGATAGAATATAAGATTCAGTTTCTGTGATGCATTTGAAATAGTATACTCTCATACATATATGTATATACACATTCACGCATTTATATATACACGCTCACACACATATGTATTCATATGTTACCTTTCCGGGAAGGGGCAAAAGGATTTATCGGAAAGGGGGGTACAGGGGATAAATTCATGAGACAACAAAAATATATATCCAAACATCGGTAGTCAGGCAAATTACTAGAGGGTGTCTAAACAGTGACTCATTACAAGCTGTCACTGTTCATAGTGACCCCTTAAAATCTGGCTTCTATGAGGTTTGCAATTTCAAACCCTTTTTGCATTTGCAAGCAGATGCCCATACTCACACATACATAGATAGGCAGATCAATAAGTCTGCAGCATAGAGATGAAAAAAGCATTTATTTCACACAAGGAATGTATATTTTTAAACATGATCTCCTTCCTTGTCATTGCACTTGATCCAGAGATGGATATCAATCAAATAGATCAAACATTATACAGTGCAAATTTCTGATTGATAATCAACAAATAACTACATATCAGGCACTGGAGTCATTGATGGTACTACTTTTACACCAACCGGTTATCTAAGGTCTTGATACTGAAAGAGCACTCAGTTAAGGGAGAGTATCTTTGCATTGGTTTTTATTTTTGGTCCCAGTGAGTCTGTGTTCACAAGCTTAATTAGCAAAATTAGAGAAATGATGAATGATAAATTCTGTTTCTTTATTATTGAACTACAAGATAACCATCAGAGCATTTAACATGCTTTAGGAGGTGAGAAATACATCTTTTTGTTTTTTAGAAATCTTTTTGAACCTTCCAAATCAGTCTACATATGAGTATGCTAATAACTATATGGGTGGAAATGTATTCACCCATAAGTGAACCTTCGAAAGATATACGATGAATCAATGATTCATTCTTATTAGGGCTAGAACAGTTCATCGACGCTTCATTATTTTTTCATGATAATCGGTTCAAGAAATTCCTTCAATGATAGTAACAATTTTTTAGCTAATTAAAAAGTGATTTTTCTTCTTTTGATAGAATGGAAAAAGACTAAATTTTTGTGTGACAAAACAAAACAAATTTTCTTAAATTACATCTTATTACTGACTTGTGGCGTCCCTACAGTTGTTCTTGTCTGGGGCGGTAATTCAAGGTGTCACCCCAAGGGCTGCCAACTCAAAAATCTTTTGCACTAAATCGACCTAAAGAAAATGTCAAAAAAAAAAAAATGCCAGAAAGTGTTAAAAGAACAGTGTTAGCCTTTTTATAGCCATTTTTAATAGTTAGAAATGGCGAGGAAATAGCTGAAGACTGGCTAAAATCATTAAAAAATAGCACTAAAAGTGTTGGTAAATGTTGAATTTTCATGTTGCCAGAACATCATGATGTCATCCCTTGATGGTGTCACCCAGGATGGGCCGCCCCTCCATCAGTATGCCAGTGGTACTGACTGAATTGAAATCTTATTTACAATTTCACGGGTTGTAGCAAACGTGTTGACATTTTGATAATTCTATGGTCGGCAGTAGAATCCTCAATCAGTACAGAAGAAGGGGTGAGAAAAAGGGTGTGATGTTGCCAGTTTTACATTTCACAGACTAAGCTGTTTCTTTTGGACATCTGTACATTTTTTACCAGAGCTCATATTCTGATAACACTTTTATGCAGGTTTTTTTTTTTTCCTCTTAACCTTATATTCTGATAACAGCTTTTTAGGTCAATTTTTTTAAACACCTTTCTTTTGGAAGCTTTTTTACCTGAGCTAATCTTTTATTGTGATAGAAATCGCATCGTAAGGTTAACATCACATCAAATATTGTATCGCAGTAAAGGGAAGAATCATTGTGGCCCCAGTTCTTTGCATACTTCGGCATATAATTTCTTTTTTTCCCTCATACTAATTTGAGTACTTTCACCTTCCACTTAAAAGAAACACTTTATGGATTTCTTTTAGTAAATCCAAATTGCCTGCGATTACACTTTGGGGCAATTATTAACTCAAACTAATGAATTGTTCATTTCTGGTGTTGACCATAGGTAACTGAAACTTGCAGAAAGCATTAACATATATGTAGAAAGGGATAGAAAGGTATAGATATTCCGCAAGAGGGGTCCTATAAATGTAAGAAATAAGTAAGAAGGAAGGAATAGCAACACAAGTTGGAAATAAATTTGTATTTCATAACTTGGATATTTAGTAAAAAGGTCAGTATTTATATAGATACATATATATATATATATATATATATATATATATATATATATATATATATATATATATATATATATATATATATATATTTTTATATATACATATATATATATATGATCATAAATTCACAAATACACATACGTATGTAATATAATCATATTCCTATGCTGACAAGGCTTGGCTTATATGTTCACAGGATATTATTAGGTGTGAACACTTTATGATTTTTTTTAATTTAGATTTAGATTTAAATTACTTTTTTTTTCTCTTCGGAATTTCATTAATTTTAATCATCTCCACATGAAGTTTAATTTCCTGGATGACAATTTACAGAAAACGTTTTTTTTTCTCTTTATCAAATAATGACAAAAAAATCAAAACAAAAAAAAAGCTAAAAAAAAAAAAGAAACTACGAAGACTCTTGCATCGCACTTTCATAATTATGAATTCATCAGGCTTGAACTGAATACACGTATGAAAAAGCCAATCACATATTCAGGAAAATTGAGAAAGAGAAATATTTAAACTGTTGATTATGAAGCAAAGAAGGTCAGAAGGCAAGGATGTCATTCTCAATGATGCAAAGGCAATGAAATGATCAGCTGTGATACGAGGCTCCCAGAAGGGCTACAAAAAGTGTTGATTGGAAGTAATGGTCAATTTAGGAGTGGTTCAATGAGATTTATAGACTGGATTATCCACCTGGAGGTACGGACGTAGTGTCCCCACCCCTCATATCATTCAAACAAAGAAAATCACTGTATTTGCCTGCGTAAGACGCACATTTAAATTTAAAAACAAAATCTATGCAAATTGGTCAGGTTAGTGACTCAATAGTAACTGTCATGCAACCAATGTCTTTTCTTAGCATGCTGTATTTGAGGTGATCAATTAAAGGATTGGAAAAGAGATGATCAATAAATAAATTACTTCTCTTGTCTTTCTTTATGTAACATTCACTAAAAATGTCCGATTTCCAAAAAATCAAGCATGAATGTTGCAAGACTCAAACTAAGGGTTCAATCTAGCATAAACATACATTGCAAATTGAATCCCCCATTAAAAACCTGTTATGGGGATGGTATTTAAAAAAAAACACCTATTCTGGACATAATAAGGGGTAAATGTTGAAATTTTCAGCACTCTTGCTCTGTTTGTGTGGCCTGAATGCGAGATACATACATGCATAGCCAATGGACAGACCAACCTGGAAACTGAAGAGACCTGTTAACAAATTTGGTGACAGTTTTGTTTGACAGTTTCTAACCATGCAAATATTACAGTCAAATGTAGTGATATTATGATTACCAGTTTGTCTACTGAAGCTTGAAATGGATAGCTATGGTGTTAGAATGAGTTTCAGTGTATAGTAGTGCCCAAAAAACCCTGGCAACGATTCATCTTATACGATGGCTGATATGGTAAGTAGTTAGTGCAGGAAGGAGTATTACTGAAGGTTTTGTTTGGGATCTTCTTCACTCTTTATCATGTATCCCATCTTTATTCTTTCTCTGACAAATAGCAACAATATCTGTAAATCATATCTATCTCCATAGAAGCAATAAGCAAAATCAGCCGTTGTAAGTTTTAACACCGTAACATAATCCTTACTTACTTGGTAGGAGCTTGTCATAACAGCTTTACAATAGATATAGCTATTGAATCCAAATATTCATATCTATGCTAATAAAATATTCATATCAACAGAATGACAGCAGAGGAAAGTAACATTATGGTTGAAATCGTACAGGCAATATCTGATTTTCCACAGATAATTAGTAATTTTAAATGTACTTGAACTGAACCCACTAAGCAATTTAAAAGAATAATTTGGTGAAATCTCTTGTGGATTGACGGTTAAAAGATCTGAGGTTTCTATTTCAAGAGTCTGGTTTGTAAGGTTCATTAGCGAGAAAAAAAAAAACGCTAAGAATAAAAACAATGTTAAATTAAAGCAAAAAGTTATTAGTTTAGTATTTTTATCATCTCTATCTCCCAAATGAATGAATGTCTGAAAAAATGTATATAAAAGAGAGGGAATCTTTTTTTTTATTGTACTTTTCAATGTATTTTAGAAAGGGAAAAGAAAGTACAAATAAACTTTTGCAGATAAAGGCTAATGTTCATTTGCTTAATTGCTCTTTCAATCTTTACAAGATGACATTATATAGTTTGTTCTCTCAAATGGTTTTATATGCTGGCCAAGTCAAGATGAAGGTAAGGACTGGTTTATTTGAAAAAAAAAACATAGAGTAGTATGCTGTTATTGGTGAGAATCAGTATAAGTCAGGCTACTGGTCAGTTAAATTTGAGTAATGTGCAGCAAACTGCAAAAATTTACGTAGACCTTGTCTCAAAAGTACTGAGCCAATATGCAAATGAAGATGCAACAAAAAAGTTATTTCCATGCACAGAGCCGTTGAGATGATTGCCCAAGCTCAGGTTCATGCATGGGAATTTTCCATGAAGACCATGTGGATAGCAGAGATGAGGAACTCTGATCGCCATTCTTTTTTTTTTCAAGAAAGAGAATTCAAAGGAGAAATGAAGGAGAAGCGGAAATTTTATCAATAAGATGATGAGTCTACATGAGCCGAAATGGTGAAATAAAATCGAGAATAAATGAGTAGGGTAATAAAAAGTCTGTGATTGGAGTTATCTGGTGGGAGTTGTTAGGTCAGGGATGGACGTGGATAAAGCAGGAGAGGATGATGGGAAAGGGTAGGGAGAAAACGACCAAGTACTCACATGAACGAGCCTGTCTTGTAGATGTAATCTGTAAAAAAATGGAAATTAATCTAGAAATACCATGATCAGCTAAGCTAGCATTGCCTGAGCATTTTCACTGTGTTGATGCTTGTTACAATTTCCTCTTACCTTCATCTCTCTGCTTCTTATTACCTCTTTCGAGATTTTTCATTTTTGGGAAGGTTAACGATACCACGTTGCTAAAAGGCTTTTTCTTAAACATCAATCATGCTTTTTGTGCTTAAAGAAAGTAAATAATAAACAATAACAATCGAAACTGCAAAATAACGGCAGGAAGTATACTCTGATCTAATGTGAAGCAAGTAAAATCAGCTGCGGATTGAAAACACATTTTTCAAGAGTCAAATGAGAAGAGTAGTTTTCACAGACTATTAATTTCCTCATCCATACTCGCAGATGTGGAGATAAACAGGTATTAAAAAAAAGAGAAAGGTAGGAATTAAAATTCTTTGAAACTGATATTTTCAAAGTTGGTTGCTCTGGTTCCTCAAAGTTTATTTTGACATTGAAATAATACTATTAATTCTGTCAAAATATTCCCTCTATAGAAATGTATCATCTAGCATCATCAAAAGGAATTGCTAATGTGTCATTACAGATATGAGATCGACAAAATCATTTATATCATAATTTGATCATTTTACGATATGTGTGCATTTGTCTGTTTGTGTGTGAGTGTGTATGTGTTAGGGGTATGAAAATATTTGATTGACAAATAGGAAGTGTAGGTAATAAAATATTGTTTGTTAATCAAGGACTGATGAGCTACTAGCTCATTCTTGAAAGTTTCTTTTATCTATGATGATCAGATGGGCAGAATGGATATACATATATATATATATATGTATAGTCTAGAAAATGTTACAGTTCTAAACACTGAACATTAAAAAACTCTTTCAAATCTTTTTTATGTCACTTCAGTCACTTATTTCCCAATATCTGTCAGTGCAATTTATGTAATTTTTCTCCAGTGTTTTTCCTCCTATTTTACATATACTTTGATGATATAGGATAATGTATAAATTTTCTCTTGTTGGGATCATGTTACAATTTTGGGTTTTTCGAAATCAAAACAATTATATTGATATGGTATCCCAGCAGTGTTGATCAAACACCACCTCCCTTTCTTACTATACAGCTTATGTCATACCTGTATTTTTTTTTTCATGTAAGGTATTATGTGTGTTGTAAATTGATATGATTTTATAATGCATATCATTTATTTTTTAGTGAAGGGCTTACTTATGTAGGTTACCCCAAAAACGTATTTAATGATGAGGGATCAGTAAGTGTAATAACAGACGTGACATGCTGTTTGTGTCATTTCTATTGAAAGTTTACCCATGTGAATATCAAATCTGTTGTGTGGATCTTAATCTCAGACTGCATGCAAACCAACTTATGATATCATCTTCAAAAGCTAATCACTCAGTAAAACTTCTTCAAATTGATCCTTTACCAACATATTCAATTCAAGGATTTGACAATTTTTTCCACTAACCCTTAAGTTATAGATTTGGAAATAAATGACTGGAGTGAAGTTCCAAATTTTTTTTAATGTATTCAGTGTTTAAAGCTGAGAAGCTTTCGAGACTATGTATCTACGTATCTCTATATGCATCTCTCTCTCTCTCTCTATATATATATATATATATGTTACATCATTCGACAAATAACGTGTTTTGTTGACTAGCAATGTCATCAGATTGGTTTTAAATGATATTTTCAGAACTTGCGATGTTTATCATTGTCACGTGGATCATGCAATGTCATTATGTCAAATAACACCCCCAGAACATAATGACGTTGCATGATCCCCATGGCAATGATATTTAAAATCAGTCTGATGACATTATGACTCAATGAAATGCATTATTGGAAATAAATGTATAAAAATAATTAGTTTTTTCCAATTTCTCAAATCATATAACTGTCATATATTGTCGGAAATATTATTCCAATTATGAAGAAATATATATATATACATATAAGTATATATATATATTTATGAGTATGTGCGTGTATATTCATATATGTGTGTGTGTGTGCGTGTGTCGGAAAATCAGCATAATCAAATAAGTACAAAAAGCAAAATTCAATAGACCTTATAAGGTCTAAAAGATATTACTTATGGTCCCTACTCCTTACTCATTCACACTTGAATTAACATATACTTTAATGGAGAATAAGTAATTCAATTGAAAAAATACTTATGCGGATACCCATGGAGGCATTCTATCCAATAATAATAATAATGATAATGATAATAATAACAATAATAATAATAATTCCATTTAAAATAATAATGATGACTAAACCAAAATTTGATCTAACTCTATTTATAAGTTGAACTATATACCAGAAGCTTATAATGCTTATGACAAAAAACAAAATGGAGATAACAAACAAAAACCTGAAATCAAATCTACACAAAACCACGAAATAGATAGATGTAAACCTACAATCTCATTTAATCACAAACTAATGTAAAAATTCAATTGAACCTCACTAATATTAATTCATTTTAAGTGCAATTCATTTCATCCATAAATTTATCTAACCCCATTCAGTCCCATTTATTCACTCACTTAATGATCCAGAAAGGAAACTTACCAGTGAGGCCCATTATTGAGAAGTAACAAAAAAAAAAACCAAGTTGATTATAACAACAACAACAACAACAACTACACAAAGATCTCATTCAGCACAATCATTATTATCTAACTCCAAACTTGACCTCATTTTACTCTGAAACCCCACTCATTCACAACTCCCAATTACAGCAAACATCAATCCCCGACCCCCCCCGATTCCTAGGATAGATGAAAAACAAATGAACAACCTCATCACTCAACAAACATTCTGTCAAGCTAAAATTCTCCAAAATCATGCCCCCTATCCTGAAACCCAACCAGCATGACAGGAGACCACAACCCTTCACTAACCATCAATCCCTATACTCAGGAAAAGTGGATGAACAACCTTCCCCCACAAAAAACAAAAACACACTCACACACACTATAAACGCGAAAACCCATAGGCATATAAAGACAAGAGAAAAACAAAGGAAAAACGTTTTTCCATGGATTGCAATGACTGTATAAAACTGATCAGTTACAATAAAAACTATAAATATCTATCTATTTATCTAATGAATATTTTGGCCGCAATTTGTTTTTCAAATAATTTTCATTACAAGCAATGTACTTTCTTTTCTCGATTCAAGTTTTTTAATGATTTTTCTTTGTTTGCTAAGTAGTCATTTTTTTTTGCTGGGTCACAAGAATGAAGGAACTTGTCCTAAGTTCGTACTATAGTTCTTTAAACTGTCATAGGTTATTTTCAGGAAGGATTTTACAGACCAATGGTCATAGTAACAGTGAGATTAAAAATCGTTTTCATTCTTATTTTCATTGTTACAATTGTATTTTGGCTAGTCCATTCTTTAACTCTTCTTATTCTGGAAACACTGGTGTGTTTTGAATAGAACTCTTCATTTTGTGCCGATAGAATATGTTACCATTCCTTGAAAATCTCTTTGTATACCATGTTCGACATTATTTCTACAGCTTCAACTCAAACCCTTTTCTTGTCTAATGTTAGATCATACAGAACCACACCAATCTATTTTCATGATCTAGTGGTAAAAATACAATTCTGTTAAATACATTTTAGTTTCAAATCTAGTGATCAAATCAAACAAGCCAGGAGAATCAGCAGTTTTATCTCTTAGATCATTGTCCCCAAAAACAAAAGGATAGAAAGAACATACCTTTTTACACGAAATAAAAGATTCTGTTCCATACCCTCCAAAGGCTACTGAAGAAAGCAGAGAGTGCACAATCCGAAATATGATCAAAACAAAATGCTGGGTTAAATAATTCAGGGAGTCTTGTTTGTTTCATTACTGATAACACGTGACTTGGGGATTTATAGGAAATATTCAGATGTAAAGATTGCAATAACAAAAGCATTAAGGGCAAAAGGCAATAAGGACTTATGTCAGAAGTAGTAAACTATTTTGGCTAAAATATTGCAAAGTACTCATATGACATCTTGTTTTTATAAGATTGTTAATATTTTAGCTGTTCTACCATGATGCTTTTGGTAATTCATATCTTAATTACACTGTGGGCAGTTTTTAGCAATTTCCTTGTCTTTTTGAAAGAGTACCTTGTAACTTGCGCAAGGTGTTCAAGTCCATCCAGTACATATTTTTTTCCTAGATGGGTTTACCTGATTCATGATAATAGAATTTTGAATAGATAGATAGATAGATAGATATATAACAAATTGAGATTGGCTGGATAGATGTGGATATATTCACACACACACACACACACTCACACACACACACACACACACACACACACACACACATACACACACACACACACACACATATGAGCAAAATGACCAATCTTTTTAAATTATTAAGCCAGTATTTTAAAAATCAACCTATCAACCATATACGCAAAAGCTGGCATACCTTACGTTTAACAGGATATTTGGCATATAAATAATTTTACCTGATTAGTCTTATAACACGTAAGTTGTGATTTCAATGAGTGCTCCAGTATTGTAGCCCTGTGTCAGAGAAAACTAAGGCAATATCCACCTCATATTTGGGGTGAGAATGGTTAGTCTTTAAAAAGTTTTTGGCGCATACACACCACTTATATAGAAGCAAATTTTCACTACAGTAAAAAATTAATTCAATGCAGATTTAAATATGATTGAGAATAATATCATCGTCTTCATCAGCCTTTTAAGATTTGCCTGACCTCTCTATCATGGGTCTCGCGGAGCCAGTACTTTCAGAATTTATCTGGCTTGTTACGCCATCTAACTTTCTATCGGCAACAATGTCATATATGATCTCTGGGGATCCATATTGTGAGTCATGATTTCTAATGGTTGTCTGGATGACTACCTCTACTTAAGACAACGAATCCCTAAGAAATCCTCAAAAGAAGAAGAAATAAAGCAAAGAATCACTCTAGGTAGGCAAGCCTACAGTAGAGCAAACTCGACTTTTAAGAACACAAAAATCCTACTAGTCCTACAAAGAAAGGTACACAACCAATGCATCCTCCTGATAGTCACCCATGAACCTAATCAAAAGATTGACCCTTAAACCGTACAATGTGCACATGAGAGAATCATGCTCAACATCACATAGAAAGATTATAAGACAACTCAGTATATTAGAGAAAAGACAGGAGTCAGGGATATCATAGGAACCATTAAAAAACTAAAATGGCAACGGGCTGGACAGGTTGAAAGAGAAAAAAATAGTTTAATCTGATAAATTTTAGTTTAATATGAAATCTACATTCAAAATTAAATTTAGTGATGCTATTTCATTCTAATATGAAATAATATCTTCTGTAAATTTGCAATTGCAGTGTGAATCACATTAGAGAGAAAACTACTTTGATTTTTTGTCTCTTTCATTTCCGCTATTTTCGTCTGACCGTACTTCAATATCAAGAAATGTAACAACAGAATGATAATGGGGAAGGTGAGCAGAATTGATTGATTAAAAGTCATTAGGTTTTCTCTTTCCTTTTTAATTATTGCTGGACTGAGTGCGGACACTGCTTTCGCAAGTGAAGTTATCAGCCAAGATCTGAAAAGGTCAGGCGTTGACTCTTTCAAAGAGATCCAGTGTCGTCTTCTGCTTCGGATATTTATTTTCTAATGGCGTTTTCAAGTGCCGGGCACTTGAGAAGTGATGGATAGATTTTCTTGCGTAAGAAAGTTGGAATATGGATGCGTGCCAGGAGATTATATCACATGATCTCGGCTAGCCAACTGAAGTGTAGCTTCTTCTTGGCATAATTTTAGAAATATCTTAAATAAGTGAGTTATGTTTTTAACTCCATAGGAGTGAGACATCTGCTCGCAGCTTCTCTACCCCCTGTTGGGATTTTGGGCTTTGTCTGTCCATAGAATCAATTGGCCATGACTGATGACCATAGCATATAACTCTCTGCTTTTTTTTTTCCCTCTTTCCTTTTCAACCTTTTTTTTTCTGTTGCCAGAAAGTGTTGCTGTTGCTATGTTTTGATGCTATAATGCTATTTGCACAGCCCAAGAAACCTTTAAACTAATATCAACCAGTGGCGTTTGACCTCTGATTTTGCGTGCATGTCTTCTGTAACGGCATGCGTGTGAACTGATTCTGGTACATAAAGACTTGTGGCCTGCCACAAACCTGAAATAATTATGTTTTTGTCACTGGTGCCAATGGTCAGCTGCGGAGCCAACTTTAAGCCATGAAAGCCTGATTTTATCACATCAATTGATAAATGCCAATAATGGCTTTACCCTTGACATATTTTCATCAATACTTTCTCCAAGACCGTAGAATGATTTTTTGATATAACTCTTTAATGTCAATCCAACCCAATTAAAAACAGTCAACTAAAACTGTCACACAAAACTGCCAGCATAGGTTTCCTCATTTTCAAATTGGTCTGTATGTATGTATCACATATACAGGCTTCTGTAATGGGGCTTGAGGGCTGAAAATTTATACATTTACTCCTAGATTATGTCTAGAAAAAACTTGAAAAAAAAATTCCTCTCCTAAAGAGGTTTTTTTTTAGAGGTGGGGGGGCTCTATTTGCTAAGTTTAGGCTGAATTGGTTTGTGTCTGGTGGCATTCACACATTTGTTTTCTGAAAATTTGGATTTTTTTCTGGTGGGGGTAGTTCTCCAAATAAAAGGCAAGTGAAGTAATCTATTCATTGTTTATCTCTTTTCCAATATTCTAATTGATCACCCCCAACCCATCATGCTACCAAAAAACATTTTTCATGTAACATTTTCTATTGAGTGATAAACCAGACATAATCCTTCCTTATCTGGACAAATTGATAAAATTATTGTCCAGTCAATATAAAGAATTCAAGAGATTAGTAAAGTTCTTTACTTGTAATATTTGTGATATTCAATGCCATTTCATCAAGAATCACTTGTTTCATATGTGAATTTTGTGTATATAATTCTATCTAGAAGCCCCCCCCCCCAATAGCATGCAATACCGTTGCTACTTTTCGTAAGAATAACGAGATTATGGGTTTCAACATTCGACAACAGCTTTATAATGAGTTCTGAAGAATTCTGCCATAAAAATGTTGGAGCTATTTCATTGCCAAGTATATTTATTTGTTGATTGGCTCTATTCCAATTTTTTAAATTGATCACCCCCAGCACAGCATGCACAGCATGGTCCTATGACAGTTCCTGTTAAGTGGCTAACCAGGTCTGTTTTTTTTTCTTCTGTTTAAGCATAAGCAGATTTCATGTAAAAGTGGATTTCTTTCAGTTTGGTAAATTGTTAATCAGCATTGATTTTGATCGGATAAAACGGGAGATTATTGGCTCAATATTTTCCAGGTGAGATCTAGACTAGAAAATGCAGGTTGGAATCAGGGTGTATTACTTGCTAAATAATTTGTGTGCATGACAGGAAGGCAATACAAGTTATGCCCTGAGTGGAAGATAATGTTAATGATATCAAGCCTTGCTCATTTTGTTGTTTGGAAGAAAAATAAATTACTTGGCCCAGCTGCAAAAGATGGACGTCCCTTTTTATTGGAAGGGATTCAGGAAGTTGAAAAGAATGCCTGAGTAGATTTATTCCTTGTAGGAAGATTTTGGCATAGATAATTGCAAGCATCCAGCCACAAAGCACATACATGATTTCATTCTCTCTTTTTCACTCTCTCTCTCTCTCTCTCACACATAAATGAGTATATTAATGCAATATCTATGCATATAATTCATCCATAGTATCATTTGCATGGAGACACTAATATACATATACATATATATTTACATATACATACAAACATATATATATATATATATATGTACACATATATATATATATATATACATATATATATATATATATATATATATATATATATATATATATATATATATATATATATATATATATATATAGTTCATAATGAATTTTCAATTTGCAAGAGTACGATAAGAAAGAAACAGAAAACAGATTTTATCCATTTTTGATGATATTTAATCACAGTGCTCTATATTCAACACCGTGAATAGAGCTATTCATGTATAAAAATAAGAATTACAAGGACATGCCTTATCCTTGTAATTCTTATATATATGCATATATATACATATATATATATATATATACATATCATAAATGTGTCATATTACTTTGAATCTGTATTTGAAATGATCTCCGTTATTACATGGTAACTATATAATTTGGCCTAGACAGCATGAATAGAGAAAATTTGGCTGCTGCAGGAAATGGTATGTTCTATCAATGCTGCCTAGACCAAATGATATATTCACCGTGTAATAATGGGAGATTATATCAAATAGATTTTTTAAGTGATATAATGTATTTATTATAATTTCTGTTGGATTATATATCCATTTCTTAATAATATATATATATGTATATATATACATATATATATATATATATATGCATCTTTCAATCGTAATAATTATCAAAACTCTGAACTGATATTTCCCTCTTTTTTCCTCTACATGTATGAATGTAGCCCCTGCCTCTGTATCCATATAAATAGACTGATGAAAACATGAAATACCTCATTACCTACAAATCAACTTATATACCAAGTTATCCCTCTAATCACCTTGCTCCTCCCAAGTACCGAAACCTTATTAACAAGCATTTAGAATAATAATGAGTCTTTTATGAATCAATCAAATTTTCCAAGAGATCAATCCGTAGAAAACTTTGTGCTAGCAAATTGCTATTCCTGTATCATAATTGATAATTATGATTTTACCAGATAAAACGAAATTTCTAAATATCTTTTGCAATATCAGAGAAATTGTAGTGTTTCTTTGATATAAGTGAGTTGAGTGAAAATTCAATTAACCTGTTTTTGAATGAGGTGTGTTGGGTAGGGGCAATATTTAGGCCAATAATTTTCCTATGGAAATTCAACGGTTATTTGGAAACTATGAGATTGTTGAAAGTTCTGAGAGAACCATGAAGGTGAATGGAATAGACAATATGGAAACTCAAAAGTTTGGAAAATTGATTGTATTCCTTTTGGTTACTACATGTTTTAGAAGACTGTCTTCTCTTGTCAAACATCAAATGGGAAAAATGATGAAATTTTTGTGAATAACAAGGTTTGGAGAGGAGCTGATGCATGGTTATTGATGTTTCAAGTTTCTTATCTTTCACTGGCAAAAAATAAAAACGTGTTTTTGTCAAAGTTCAAATCATTTGTGTATTGGAAGTTAGAATGAGAAGGGTTTGTGTGTGTACATGTACTTGAATCTAGTGACTTTGTTATTGAGAGGAATTGTATGTGAGTAGGTAGTGTATGTAAGTATGCGTTATTGCGGATGTGTTGTTGAAGGCAAAAGTGTGTCTATGTCAGTATTTGCTGTGTAAATATATGTGCGGGTGATCCTAGATTTTTTTATTTTTCATTAGAGAATCATGAAATACATGATTTCTTTCGGAATTGTATTTTTTTATGAAGTTTTTGATTCTTGGGAATTTTTTGTTAGAGTAATCAATGAAAACTATGACAGTAAAAAAAATCCATGAAAAAGGTTATTTAAAACTTAGCTTAATAAGTATAGAATACAGTTTGTCCTAAAAAATTGATACAAAATCAGAAAATTGTCTTCCAAGTTGATCTGCTTCCCCCCACTCTCTCCCAACCTTTTCTTTCTCCTCCCTATCCTCTCCCTTCCCATCCACTCCTTCCTCCTCCCTTTTCCCCTAAGCTCTCCCCAACCCTTCCCTTCACTACCCCATCTGTCCTCACTAACCTTTTTTTCCATTGGCAATCTGAGTTTTCAGCCGAGGGATCCACTTCTCTCTCTCTTTCTCTCTTCCTACCCTCTTATCAAACTACCTAACTTTCTTTACTATGCTCTCTCTTTCTTTCTACCCACTTATTGATACAAAAAATCACTGAAATGAAAGCAGTAATAGGAAAAAAAGAAAAACTCACTATACTGCACCCTGAATTTGAACCCCCATTGCTTGCTATACAATTCCAATGTCTTATCACTGGGCTATGGAAGTCAAATCAATGATCCAGCTTTAATTTAAGTATAATACCATTACAAATAGCATACACACAAACCGTAGGCAACAAAGTACAAACAAATGTATTGATATACAGATTTTTTTTAGAATGTCAAGTCGAATGGCTATATCAGCCAAGGCCCATAACTCTATCATATCTTCAGTACAGAAAATAAACAAATGGAATTCATAGGAGCTGGCTTTTTTTTGGTGTTATATAAGGGTCTTTTTTCTGTGGAATAATAGTAAGCATGTTAGTCTCAGAGACTATTACTATTCTCATGAGTTTTCATCCTAATTGGGTTACCTCACATTTATAGCCTTGCACTGTATTATGTTATACTTTGTAATTCTGAACTGATTGTAAGTTTTTAATTCTGTTGAGAATAGATACGTTTATATATGAATGAAAGACTATAACGAAGTAAAAAATATGATCACATAAAGAAATACAATACATTTTGCAAGGTTGATTTTTTTTCTTTTGCTTTCTTAAAATAGCTAAATTGGTTTCTTGTCACCTTTTTTTTCTTTTGCGTTGAGTATGGTGAATGAAGATGGACTCAATGAGTTTACTGACATACCCCCAGGTTGAACAGAGACTAAAATAATGATCGGACAGTGAATGATTCAAAGTTTATCTCCTCCAAAACACTGACACACGTACATTGTTGGAAGATTATAGCCAGGAGAAGTTAACCATTTGGACCATTATTTCATTCAAGATCCCAAATGGTTGGAGTAAATATTAGGCACAAAAATAAATATCTAAATTTTGCTATTTCAATTATCTAATTAGATTACTAGAAAAGCAAGATTCAGAAAAAAAGAAAAAGAAAAGGTAATAGCACCTTTTTTGCATAAAACTTAATTTTTTCAAAGAAAAACGAAAAAAATTATCAACTTACAAGCAACAATTTTTTAATCTATTTATCTGACTATTAAAAAAAAACTGTTTCATATGCTTCAATTTGATTACCAGAAGTAATCATCTTTAAATTACCTTATATTCATAACCATTTGATTTTCACCCATTTGACGGTGTGAAAATGGTGCCTTGAATTTTCTTCTTACCAAATATATGTAAACAAAATATGAAGATTGCTTGTTGATAAAATCTAACAAATTTGATGTTAGATTTTGAATTAAGCCCCCAAAAGTTATCCAAATCAGAACACTTTTAACATAAAATTGAGCCATCACAATATTTTTTCACATTGAATATTGAATTAGATTTAATATGTAATTTTCAATTCCTACAAGAGAATTGAAAAATTGTGTGGTCCACAGTATGGTGTATGCATTCAGATCTAATTAAAGATAATTTCAGAATTGGAGAAATCCCATTGGTGAAAGTTAGTTTAGATTTATTTTGAGCTCTTGAATGATATTATGAATCAACTTCAGCTGCAGTTCATTATCATCATGATCATCATCTTATTCAAAAGATAGATTTTTTTCATGACAGAAAATCAGTCGGAAAAAAGGTATCATCCATCATTTATATAAACTTTCTGAATTTGAAGATTTTTTTCATTGAAGATGACTCAAGTTTATCTATTAGGATGTTACATATGAAATGTCATTTTGATTTTTTTTTTACACAGAGAATAATGCTAAAAGTGAAAGATTTACTTATGTAATGGCATTTTTTTCCTTGTTCAATATAAATTGAGATATAATTCATTCTCATAGGGAGTTTTTAAACCTTTAACATCAATGGAGAGAGAAGTAACTTATTCATTGATCACCCCTTTTTTTTCAAGAAGTTAGATTCATTTTCAAGTACAAAATCTAATTAGGACAAAATGTTGCTCAAGCTGCAAATAATGTCAACAAAACATCTGAAGTGATTACTTGCGGACTGTTTAGCATTGGTTCAATATATTTAGGTCTGGAAGTATGGATACCAATAATAAACGTTGAAAGGGACCAGAACCTGTTCCTAATGACGAAGAATTATCAGCAGCAGTGGATAGTAATCCATGAACAATGGTTTAAGCACTTTCTTGAGACTTTGACTGCAAGCATAAAACATTCTCTCAAGACAGTAGGAAAGGTTAATAAGTTGGGTCATACATTAACTGAATTAAATGCTTCATGATAGTCCAGGGATTCCAGACCTCTCAGCTGACTGTGTCTAAGCTTAATGAATTGGAATATCAAATCTTGCACCATCCTCCATATTCACCTGACATTTCTCCTGCAGATTATCATTTTTTTCAAGCATTTTAATCTTCATATCCGTAGCAAAAGGTTCAATGAGAAGGAAGCTATAATTTGTGCTTCTACTTTTGTTGCTCTAGTTAGAGCTAAATGATTTCATCGAAAAGGCAATTCATCATCAGAAGGTCATTGGGTAAAAGTATTTGCTTTTATTGCTATGGATTATATTTTGATCCAGAATTTACTGCTTTTTGTTTTTTTTATTGCATCTTTCATTTCTTATTTAGAAATGCATTATAAAGAGAAAAAACAACACTTTATACGTAATAAGACAATAGAATTGTCAGAGGAGGTCATTCAAGATTTTGTCTGAATTAGATAGTTGAAGCAAAAATAGTTTGTCTTTAATCAGAGTTTTATTTTTATTTTTGCCGTGTGATCCAAGCAACTTAGGTATATCTTGTAGGGCAGGGCCTCTACGCTTGTGTGTTTTGCTATTTTTACAACTTTAGTGTAAATAATTACTTCAAGTTAATATTAATCATAAAACCAAAATCAATATTGTTAAGTATGCTCAAAATTTTGCTGGTTTTCTCTCATATAATTCCATCTCTTTAATCTGAGGTAGCATAAAAATGTACAATATGGTCCCGATCTAACACTCCCCACCACCCCATGGTAAAATATTGTTTTCAATTGCAGCCGAGCTGACACCAGGGTTTCCTGAGTGGAAATAAATGGGGAATTCAAACATACAAAATTTATTTTTCAAAATTTGGGCAAAAATAGAAATTAATGTTTATCCTTTTTTTAAAAAAAGAAAAGAATCATTCCAGGCTCACTGAAACAAACAGTTTATTTTTGTTTATCAACAGGTGCCAGTCATATGAACATAGGAATCAAATTATTTTGTTATTCCTATGCTTTAGCATTATGCAACTCTGCACATAAGATGATTACGTTTTAAGGTGAGTGTCTCATCTCCTGGAGGGAACAAAAATTTCTTGAAAGCTGAGACCTTTGATAAAGAAAACAGAATCCTGGGGATCTACACGTGGGTTTTCTGTTTTTGAAATTACAGTATTTTGAGAAATTTTAAAAAGAGATTGAAAAAAATGGAATTTATTTTTGTCATTTTATTATTCAAGTCAGCAAAATTGCAAAATTGTTGATATATATATATATATATATATATATATATATATATATATATATATATATATATATATATATATATACATATATATATATATATATATATATATATATATATATATATATATATATATATATATATATATATATATATATATATATATATATATATATAGTCAGAGTAGTTGAAATTCATATAATTTTTTTAAATTAGAATAGTGATGATGCAGTGCTTTGATCAATCTTTAAGAAAGAAAAAAAGGCAAAGAAAGAGAATTTTTCACTGTATTCAGAATATTTTTAATAGAAAAATTACTAAGCACTTCACAGTATAAACAGAATTGATTCAAAAAATTCAGAAGATACATTTAAAATTATTTCTGGTGACATCCTTTACAAAAACAATTGCACTGTGTAATAGCTTTTAAAAATTATTGCACTATAATAGCAAATAATGGCATAAATATGTATCATAAAAAATAATATTGCAGTGTGAAAATAATTATTTTTCTTGATATATCTTGAAAAAATAGCACTACAATACATCTTAAAAATTCATTGCAGTATGATATATGTTAAAAAAAGGCAGTTCTTCCTAGAGAAAGCTTCTTTGACAAAATCTATGCAATTTGACAGTGACTTTGGTTGTCTTTGTTTGTCAAGCTATGCAGGGAAGATATCAAACCTAAAGAGTGGACTCAAAGTGTGCAAGCTGATCTCCATTCAAAGGAAAACAAACTGTACAGGTGAGAAGAGAATCCTCCCCTGATCCAAGCAGCCAATAAGCTAACAACATTCATAAGTCATAGAAAGAGAAAATTCCCCATCGTCTATTTATCTGGCAGCTTCTTAATACCCTTTATACTGGTTGATAAATAACATTTCTTTAGTGTAAGCAGCTGAAATTAAGGAACACTTGATAAATGTCTTCTTCATTATCAATGGATAAGAATTGACGGAGAGAATTGGAAGGTTGTTTGGGACCAGCTAAGTTAATAGCTTTTAATAACTCTTCATTTGCTTGTTTTCCTCTTTAATAACACTGTAACATATTCTTATTCCTTGATAATTCATATGGCTTAAAACAAAATCATTATTACTTAGAGTGAAAATTATTACTAGTGTATCAGTAACTATCAACCCGTTTAATTGCCTTTATGATTATTCTTCTAATGAAGATGATCATTATCATAATGAAAAAATCATTCAAGCATTGTCACCCTTAGCTTGTCATATTAGCTATCGCCATCATCCTCATCATCATCAGTCTTTTAACATCCATTGTTGGACATAGACCTTCCCCAGGATTCGCCACAATTCTATATCATGGGCGTCGCGGAGCCATTATTTCCTGAATCTGTCTAGTTCATCTCTCCATCTTGTGTTCTATCGGCCTCGGTTTTTTATTTGATATCTGGGGATCAAAGTTGTGAGACGTGAAGTCCATTGGTTGTCTTCAATTGACATCAAAACGATTATTATTATCAGAATCAGCACCATCCTATTAATGATTAACACCATTACAGACATGATGATGATTATCTATATCAATCATCATTCCATCATCATCATCACCATGGGAATCCAATTAGTGATGAACAACAATCTTCATGATTGAAATCATCGCATCAATCATTGTTTCAGTAACAAATACCACTGTTATGTTGGTAATGTCATTGTCATCATTCTTACTGCTATCATCATTGAAAACATTTTTACAATAGCAGTTTTGTAACTTTAATTTCATAATTGATATTTTCATCAAAATTTTCATAATTACAATTATGTAGCTTTAATTTTCCCCATCTCGAATTACTTGAATTCTGAGAAGAACCATTTTCATTATGAATTTTTGCCGAGACTTTTCTTCTTTTTATTGTTATTTCCTATCATGACTCTATCCTATGACTACCAAAGTATGTATCGTGAAAGAGGACTTGGGCATTGATTGTGTTAAAGCTTGAACTTGCATTCTGTATCAGTTTCATGGACAATATCATAATGAATTTAGCCACCTGAGGTTATGTCTAGGTGGGGTATAAATCTACATCTATACTGACACCTGCCAACTCCTTCATGCTACTTGATTAAATGCCTGGAGAGTATCTGACCTTGAAAGTTGTGATAAAAATAAAAAAAAAGTATGAGCCAAAATGTTGATAAGGAAAATGATTTAAACAAGTTACTTAAAATTAGACACACAGAACTTCCCTGGATCAGAATCAAGTTTTCAAGCCAAGGAATGGTTAAAGACAAATCATTGAAAAAAAGCCACTATTTCTTGCTTCGTTGATCTCAGACAAATAAAATTCTTCAAGGCACCAGTGAATCAAAAAAATCAATTCTTAAATTTCATCAGAGGTTTTAGAATTATATTGCAAAAAAAAAATTACTGAAATCAATTATTTAAAAAGAATAATATCAGTGTATTTTAGATACATAAACTCCATTAGATCATTGAAGAAATTATAAAGACAAAAAAATCGTAATTAATAAAGTAAAAAAATGATCAATAATCTAATCATTTTATTCAAACTGCTAATGATAATTATTAATATAACAATAGAGATTTTCCATTTCTGTACTTGTATTAGTGGATCTCAATCTAGAAGAAATTTTCTAGAAAATGATTTCTCTGTAGAGGGCTGTGTTATAATTAACAAATCTCAGTGATAGCTAAACCTGGATATTCAACCAAAGACTTGATGGTCTCTAATAAAATGCACCAAACACAGAGCTACAAAAATTATGATCCCTGACAAAACAAACTTGTTGATCACTTGCCTTCTGCCATGGATTCAGAATGTGCATTGACCGAGTGATGTCAGTAATAAATGGCCCTTGTGTCACAAAATAGAAGCCATTATTGTGTAAACAGCTGGATTCATTTCCTGGGGATAGTGACACTAAATCTTTTATGAATCTTTTCCTTCCTTGTGTTGCCTGGGGAGTGTGGAGAAAAAGGAACAATAAAGTCATGTAGACAGTCTCCTCTCAGCTCAGTGTTCAGAATAGGGTTATTAAGCCTTAACCGTGGGGAGTCACTGTCAATATCAAATGGGGGTGCATGACTATAATGGTGAATGATAATACATTTTCTATTAAACACTTAATGTCCGATTTGCTCCACTTACAAAATGATGAGACTGAAAATTCAGACATCTAAATTCTTATTGTATCAAAAGTTGGTTCACTATATTAAAAAATAATAACGCAGGAAAAAATAGCTGATTCCGAACTGTCTCTTTCTTCAAAGATATTCAAGAATTTTCCAGTAAATTGATGCCACAGATATGTATTTTGCATACAATAGATAGTTGATAATGGTCCGAGAATTTGGACCGATATTCAAACATAAGGGATATCAAAGATTTTTTTACTGGTAGGCAAGGTTCTGCTGCATGTGCCTGCTGATCATGGTCAGCAATGGCTGCTGATAAGATTACTACAACTGATATTGCTGCTTCTCTTGCTGGTGTTCCAGTTTCAATTTTTGCCCAATTCTGTTGCCTTATTGGTTTCAAATTATCAAAAACAGAAAATATAAAGGTGTAAAAACTGACAGAAAAATAAATTATGCTCAGGGTATGTGATTTTTTATTTGCAATAAATATATTTATGCTAAAGTATATGTTCGAGTAATTCATACATTGTTAGATAATCTTTACTATGTTAGTATTGAAAGGATCTACTTGACTTAAATAAATTTTCTATGTTTCTTTAAGACGTGGCAAACAATAAAAAAGAAACAGTAAACACTAACTATACAAAAAGATTCTGTAACATTCAAACATAAGATGAGAGTCTATGGAGGACAATAGTAGTAGGAATCGTAATGAGAACATGAATCTATTTCATACAAACATAAGATCTTGACTCCTTTCAGGGTCTATAAGGGACAATAGTAATTGGAATGGTAGTGTGGATATGAGTTATACAGAAATAATTATCAACAGTGAGAGTATGAAGACTTAGAGGAAGAAATAGATGTTGCTTGATCATAATCTCTGAATGTCCTGCTTTGAAACGAATGAAATAAAACTGAACATCTTCAAGACACCAGGAAATTGTGAATGGAACCAGATTTTAAAGAATCTAACTTAGGGGGATTAAAGCTGAGAGGACTGCCAAGAATAGTTGGTAGGGGGAAAGTAGTTGTCAAGAATCTATGTTTTCTGAGGGGAGAGATGCTTTAAAGATTTACGAGTCTATTTTTCTTCCTTTCAAGCCAATCATTTTTTTTTCTCACATAAATGCATATCTTGGGATATTTACACATCTTGTATGCTGGAGATTTAACAAGTCAAGCTGATCTTCACAGGGAAAAATTTTTTCTACCTCTGAAAGCATAGTTTTTTCCTCTCAGGTTAGCCCATTGAAAGGAATCTCTGTTAGTTATTTAAGATATTTTAGTGCAAGGGTTTCGGTAAAAAAAGTATTTTTTCTAATTTAAAAACAAAATTTTTGATGAGTAGTTTATAAATATGAATTTCCCAAACTGAGTATTTTTAACATCTTCACCTTCAGTTTCCTGAACATCACATATTCTACGATATCTATCGATCTATCAATCATGTAAGATGCACTTACTTATGTTACTAAATACAGAATTTCAAATATTCCCGTGTCTTATGCAAAGGTGAATCAATAAGTTTATTGCCTGATACAGTTATTCATCAAATTTTTATTTCAAATTCTAAATGTGTGATCTATGTGATTATTGAAGAAGCAATGAGTTATTGAATGGACCAGGAAGGAGATTATGTTGAAAAATGAATATTTGTTGCATAAAATATTTTTTTCATCTTTAGGCTAAAGACTTTTCAATGAACCGACATAAACCAAAGTTTAGAAATATTAGATATTGCATGTAAATGAGAAAAGTCTGATGTTGAACATATGAAAGTAATTTTTCACATTTCAACAGTTTGAGGCAATTTTGAAAAAATACTATCATTAAAGTAGTATGATAGTTTGCTGTTATCGTAAACATTATAAGAATAAGTTTTTTCTTGAAAAAAAAACCTCTTAAAATAACGATGCATTTCAGACACAGAAATGTATGCACTACCCAATTGTGTGGGTGTTTATGAACCATGCGTAGTATTGACTTATGGCATTATATTTTGTGAACAGTGCCCTTTGTGAACCAGTGCACTTGTTCATTTATTTCAAGCATAAAAACACTTTATCTCATGATTACTACATCTGAAGGCTCAAAAGACTGCTGAAAAAAAAACATCTGGCTGTATCACTTCGAATAAAGCCTGGTATGATATCCTTACAGGTTATAGAAAAAAGTAAATTGTATTGATAACACTATAAATATCAATAAATATTCAACTATGAGATATCGATTTTTTACAATCCTATGTTATTTCATCAAGAATTCACACTGATAAATTGAGAATATAATGATGTAACAATGCAATGGAAACTAATGGGAAAATATCCAGTGAGTCTAGCTAACAGTTGTTAATGGAAGAACAGCCTTGACACCTTGATACATGGTGTGATAAATTACTGATGCATTAATAATTATGTGCAATAGATGTATCGATGAGTTAATTATTTGTAGAAATGCTGGAAACCTAACAGTACGCGATGATATTAGATAATGGCGAACAGGCAGTTGGAGATATACATCAATGGTTGATGAAAACAGTCAGAAAAATGATAAAGGCTATTCAGTATTTGATAAGAAATGCTATTTATGAGGCATTTATACCATATTAGCAAAGAAATACCCAGACATTTATATAAACCATACACACGAACATGCACACATACAAGTCCATGAACTTACATGTGAGCGAACAAGCACACATATATACAAACACATAACTACCTGCACTCATGCAAAGAGTTCATATATGCTGATATTCTACACTTTATTATCATTGATATTATTCTGGTGTAAGCAGTTATACCATGGTTTTATGGTTTACACAAGACTTAGTTAACAAAAGTCTAGTGATATGCTTTAATCAATAAATCCATTGTTAAATTCTTTAATTTATGCATAACAACAATATAAATACATACAACAGTAATTTTGTAGCCTAAAGATGAAAAAGGCCCTTTTAATATACTTATGAAGATATATAAATAAGTGCATGTGTGTGCATATACATATATATTAGTGTGTGCACACTGTGTGCATATACATATACAAATATGTAAGTATGTATTTGTGTATGTGTGCACATAGATTGATACCAATATAGATAATGTAAAAATATGTATACCCATAAATAAATGTTCGTAGAGGTTTTGTAGATACTATTAAATTGAAGAGCTTCTTTTTTTTCTATCTTAATTTAAACTGACAATTTTATCTTCTTTCTAAATGAGCCTTGCAAATAACAGTCTGAATGAATTATAACGTTCCTCTGTAAGTGAGTTAAAGTCTGGAAAGTATTGTAATCAAAACCACACGCAGAAGACTCAGGGGCTTATTTATTAGTGAGAAATGAAATATCAATTGCATGATAAGAGAAATAAGCTGACCTTTCAATTGTTTCTCAATGACTTCATATATGAGCGTCTCTTGCAATGAATATAAATAAACAGAGTATGATTACTTACTTTACTAAGAAATTAGTGAAGTACATGAGGCCCACACGTTCTCAGACTAGCTATCCAAAAGTAAAGCGTTCCAATAAAAATCTTCCATAAGCTGAAATGGCATAAAGCCAAGGAACAATTACCATTTACTGATAAAGAGAAAAATTTTGAGTGTTCAAAATATAGCTACGATGCAGGCGAGGTAACTGTATTTTTCTTTTCCACAGCCTATTACCAATCCTTTTGCAAAATGGTTTTGAAATTCACTGAGCACTTTTGGAAAGATGGGCACGACTGAAAACATGTACCATAATCATGTATCAACTTCATCCGCAACAATAAAAAATGGGGATGATAGAAAATTAGGTTGATTTATCATGGTTTAGGGTGTCGAGAGGCACAGGAGGGTGTGAGAAGGAGAGGTGTGGTATATACGCTGCCTCTATAATAGCTTGCTGCAAAACAAATGCTGAACACTTAGAAACAGTCAACCAAAATTGCCATCAAAACAGTCAACATTCAGTTTTTAAGTTGGTTTGGCTGGATGACAATGTGTGATGCATTCAGTGTACCTATGCAGATATATTACTGAGTGCATGTGTGTGCATATACATATACTCGTGTCAGCACGCATATATATTAATACCAATTGAGTTGGAGGGCAGAAATTTTTAACACTTTCTCCTTATTCATCATCATCATCAGTCTTTCAACGTCTGTTGTTGGACATAGGCCTTCCCCCCCTAATGTTTTTACGAGACATAATAAGGAGAAAATCACTCAACTTTCTCCTTATGTCTCATAAAAATGTTTTGTTTTTTTTAAAAGTTACCCAGTTGTTAGGTTTATTTTAGAGAAGGTTCAATTTGCAATGTAAATTCATACTAAATTGATTCCTTAGTTTGCGTCATGCAGCTTTTATGCTTATTTTTCAAAAATTCAAGCTCTTTTAGAGATGACTGCACAACAAAAGGCAAGAGAAGTGACTTATTCAATTTTTCAATTGATCACCCCCAACACAGCATACTGCCAAAAGATGTTGGTCACATGATGGTTTATATTGATTAACAAACCAGACCTGTTTTCATTTTTTTTTTGTAAATATTAAAAAGTGGCAGGAGGCAACTTTTTTCAAAAGTGTGGGTGGGGGGATATCTGTAATTGGAAAGAATTTATCTATTTATGTCTCCTCATAATGTAAAATATGCCGTGAGATTTTTTTTCTTATTAGATGTGTAGATTTCTCTGTCTCCGCATGATATGGAATTTGGTTTTCCAAAATATTATCTGCTGCATTTTGGTAAAATCACCTATATTATGAGGAGATGATGATGATGATGATGATGATGATGACGACGACGACGACGATGATGATGAGATGATGATGATGATGATGATGATGATGATGATGATGATGATGATGATGATGATGATGATGATGATGATCATCATCATCATCATCATCATCATCATCATCATCATCATCATCATCATCATCATCATCATCATCATCATCATCATCATCATCATCATCATCATCATTCTCTTAGCGTCTGTTGCTGGACAAAGATCTTCCCTAGAATTTGCCAGACCGCTCTATCATGGGTATCGCAGAGCCAATACTTATCTAATTTGTCACACCATTTTATATTTTGCCAGCCACAGTTTTGCTTTTGATCTCTGGGGATCCATGTTATGAGTCTTGATGTCTAATGGTTGACTGACATTCTTGCAATATGACCAGTCCATTGCCATTTGAGTTTCCTGATTGTTCCTATTATATCCCTGTCTCCTATATTTTCCCCTAATATATTGCGCCATTTTGTGATCTCTCCATTTAATGTTGAGCATGATTCTCTCAAGTGCAAATTGCATGGTTCTCAGTTAGAGGGTAAATCTTTTGTTTCGGTTCCACGTTTCAGCTCCATAAGTGATTATCGGGGAGGATGCATTGGTTGTAGTAACTTCCATTTATATGGACAGACTTGCAGGATAAGGGGCTCCAACAGCTGGGAGGAGAACTGGACTCATGTCTTTTCCAAGGGCATTCGTGTGAAGTGGATATAAACAGTTTAGATTGAAACTAGAACTTGATTCAAAGATTTTATTTTCTCTGCCAATAACCTTTAAACCGCTCTGCACCTCTCTCGGTATGGTTTCTTACAAGTAGAGAGAGAGAGAGAGAGAGAGAGAGAGAGAGAGAGAGAGACATGATTATAAAATGATTTGTTACAAAGCATCAAGCCAGAGGCTTAGCAAGAGGTGGCAGTCATTTAATAACAATCTGGAAGTTGCAATAAAAAGCCAAAGAGATAGGATGAAAAACTTGTCAAAAATTAATAATAAGGCCAGTTTTGTCGATATTTCATTTTTTATCTGCATTTTCCTGAAAACATTGTTATCAGCATGTTTTTCAGAGCTACCTTCATCCTCTCAGTTGCACACATATTAACATTGGGAAAAAAATTCCCCGTATTAAGTGTATGGAAGTTGTGCACCAAATATACTTTATGATACTTTACAGATCTATCAAAAAAAGATTTATGAAGGAGCCAAGCCATTATCCCATGAATTCAGGCCTATCTGATTCCAAACAGAAGGATGTAGTGGGCTATTAGATGAATACAGAGAATCAAAATGACATCTTTATAACACTTGAAGATTCTGACAAATCAGAAGAGAATGAGAAGAGCTTCTTTGAAGGAGTTTCTGTCCAGTTATAAATATGCCAGTAAAATAAATTTGGTTATGTGATAAGGTCAAAATCTTGGCAATACTTCATTCCCACTGAGGACATATAGTATAAAAGAAGAATCTATTCCTGTATACGTGTAAAAATATGACAAAGGATTAGTCTCCAGCATGAGTTAGCTAGACTAACATCCTATCTATTGTTTTATTTCAGGGGCCCTGGTGACTTTTTAAGTTTAGTTTGGTCATTAGTGAAGCACTGTGAGGATCAAACAAGTTAGAAGACTAACTTTCTTACTATCGTTGTTCAGCAGGCATACTTTGATCATTATTTTGAATGTGCACTATCAAGTGTGCATACTTTAAATGCCTGTATATAGGATAGGCATCTAATTGAAGAAAAAAAAACTGTACAAAAATTACTCTGCATTGAACGCTCTAGTTTTATGACTAGACAGACGTCTACCAAAGCTTGATATGGACAATTATGTGGCTCTGATGAGTTTCAGTGAAGAGTACTCTTCCAAGTACCTTTGTGAACCATTTATCTTATAGTCTGGCATATAAGGTATTCATTTTAATATGTATGTGTATGAAAGAATATATATCTAAGAGTATCAAAGTATATAAGCATCTATCTATTTATTTATCAGTGTGAAAGTAACAGAAGCACAAATGTTAAGAAAAGCATGAATCCAATTTTCAGAGTGAGTAAGTACATGAGTGATTCAATTTGTCAAGGTTAAAGCAGCAGAATACCTGCTATGTCCATTGTCAGTCTAGACAAAAAGATACCACAATTATATATATATATATATATATATATATATATATATATATATATATATATCTCAGAAAAAATGTTCCCTCCAATATCTGATACTGGAATGATTTGAATGCAAGATATTTGAAATGCTGATTTGAGCAGTCCTGAAAACTGATCACTATCTCTATACACAGCCAATTGATCACCGGGGGCTCTGAATCTGTTCTTTAAAAAGCTTCTGAACTCTTTGCAGGTGTTCAAAATATTGTATTATTTCTCCCTTTGAAAAAAATTGCAAAAATGAATATTAGTCAATAAAAAGTAAAAAAAATATTACATTAAAAACTAGAATATTTATCAGTTGATAATTTTAGAAAGAAACTAAAATAATAATTGAAAGAAAAATGATGGAATAATTATGGTTTTAATTTTAGTTAGCTCTGACATGCATTCGGCAACTTTTAGTTTGTTTCCAAATTCAATTCATTCATTTGTAGAGAACATCATCAAAAATTTCATAAACTAATCTTTCTCTCTTTCTGAGTGAGACCTGTGGTATCTTGATGTTGATCTGTGGAAAAATAAATGTCCACTGAAATACTGTATGGCCATAAGTAGTTTTCTCATCTCTACAATAATCAAGTGTCATGTTGTTTAACATCAGTGAGAACTTCAAAGAATATCAATGCATCTAATATATTTTCAAGAATAATTTACAATACTGAGACAACCAAAAAGATGGAAGTTATTTCTAACCCTGAAATCGGGGTCCTCAAAAAATTGCACCAAATCTAAGAGATGAAATAAAGCAGTTAACCCAAAAGCTCTGAGGTGATTAAAAAAAACAGAGATATTAGTTGAACATGTAATCAAATACCGCATTACAGGAAATATAGCTATAAAGAAGAGTTCGAGATACTAAATAGAAAATCAATAGAAATCAAACCGTACTTTCTGGAAAAGGAAGAATGGATGTTCAGAAAGGGATGTAATCCATAGAAGCATCTTTCCTTTGAACAAATCAAAGGAATCTTCACAAGACTCAAAGATTTAATACAAGCCTTTTTCTGCCACTGGTGTATGGCGTGTTTGTTGTTTATTCTCTTTGACTCCTTGGTGAGCATCAGGCTCCAACAACACAGCTGCATTTCCAGTAATAAGTATGTTTTACAGGTTGGAGCATTGGGCTCCCACAAAACAGCTGCATTTTCAGTAATAAGTTTGTTTTATAGGTTGGAGTTGCTGGCCCCATGACCAATTCTGTTCTTTTGATCAGACAGGACTAGCTATGGTGTCTATTAAGCTGTAGGTTTTTTCTATCAAAGTAGTTTGATGAACTGTCTTACAGGGCTAAAGGGCTCCAAAACCCCCGCTATTTATCCAATGCTGAGTGGAAGATGTGGATCTAGGCTTTTCCCAAGGGTATTACCATGCAGTGAATATAAGCAGCCCTGTCTGAAACTCAAAATCAGTTTGTTGATTTCATTTTCCATGCAGGTGAACATTAAGTCATCCTGATTTACTAGATCCATATATTTGTATACAATTATGTCATCTTTACAAGACAAGCATTTCAACACAGAGGAATAGATTTTGAAAGTGCAAACAATGTAATTATCTCTAAATCATCACATCTGAAACCTTGTTACACAAGACACGTCATCAAAAATGCGTAGAGCACATAATAAAGAATTATGATGGTTACATTTATTTGTGAGCAGTTACAGGGTGCACCGGAAAGATTTATAAATCAGTTTTTTCAAATTATTTGAAATCGAATAGAAGCATGTGTATAGTACAAAATGGATGAATATTCTGCTGTCTATACTGACTCTATACAAAGAGATATTTTTTGGTATGACCACCTTTTGCCTTGATTATGGCCTTTTGATGAGAGGTAACTGACTTGCTAAAAAAGGCCCCTCTGTTTTTTTCATCTAAATTTGACAAGGATTTGACAAGGGCAACACTGCTGTAGGAAACCTTTGAAACATCAGTCTCCAAAATGAATCTGGAGGAAAAATCTGTGGAATTGATATCCCAGTAGGAAGGAGGCTAGGTATACAAAAATTTGCTGAAATGCCCTTCGCACCTCACCAGGGTGATTTTTTATGTGTGAACAGGTGCACCTTGAAGTGAATTGAAGTGAATTGAAGGAGTAACACTGTCCCAAAACTTTAGTTACTCAAGGTAACACTGTCCAAAAACTTCAATTACCCAAGGTAACAACTTTTTCTTAAAACATTTGAAGATAAAATTGGTTATTAACCTCAACACCTTCTTCAATGGACGGATTGTCCCATCTGATGAAACTGCGACCCACACCATCACCCCAGCAGGTTTCTGGCAATGAAAATGGGCCCGACTGCCTTCAGAAAGGTCTCCAGCATCAGATGCAAAAACCCAACTATTTTGAGAATTTGTCACAAATACTTTTGTCAGACCAGATGGAGTCAGCAGCCTTCTGAATTTTTTTTCTAACACTGTTTTAAGGCTACTGAAATCAAATGTCAGAGTTGCAATTTATATGCCTTCAGCCCTAAATACTGCTTCACCATCCTTTTTGATAACTTTTCCAACATCTCTACTCTTTTGTAGTTTTCCTTATGCACCTGCAATGATATCTGCTTACTTGCCCTTCCACAGCTCCGATGACCCTTATGGTACAGACAATATGATTTTTGTCCAGGATTGGGTTGTATAAGGTTGTGCAAGTCTCATCAAAAAGTTTCATGACGTTATGAATGGTCTTTAGGCAAGGAACTCTTTCATCATTTCATTGTTGCTCAGTCCAGCCTTTTTCAAGATGATAATTTGGTTATGTCCACACTTTCATGCCATGCTTGATACCTGCGTAGAATAGACTGATTGAACAGTAAACATAGCAAGAATAGATGTTTGGAATGACCTTTGCAAAATTCCCAACTCCCAGGTCAAAACCCAAGTTTATGAGATATAATTAGATGGTTGGCGGATCTTTATGGCACACTCTGTTACATAGTGGGATGTGGAAGTAGAGTGATGTGGACGACATGTGATTGGACTACTGACTAACGTTCAATCTCTTTTTGACTTTGCTGATGGTGATCGGATGTTGAACGTTCATTTTTGGTGATTTCTGCTGGAAAAGAGACTCTGCAAGCAACTTGCACTATTGTGATGCTATAAGAGTTATGGAAGATATTATATTTGATTTTTATGTTTTTAATAATCCTCAGAGAGTCATAACGTCCATTTCTAAGAAGTGGATAGTGATTTGTACCAGGATTTTCTATTCTGAGTTGTTCTTGTGACAAAAGTCCAGAGGTACTATGGAGCATCTGTCCGATGTGTCACCAGTATATATCTTTAGGATGAGATGTGTTCTGTTTGTTGCAAGTCCGCAGAGAATTACTTCTATAGATATAGATTCAACCCAGAATAAGTCCTGTGGGTAGAGACGTACATCATGGTTATGATTCTTCTTTACTACCACCAAAATGGAAGGTGATGTATAGAAAAAATTGCAACCCTGGTTTTTTGCCTTTTCTTTGAGGCAGCTGGGAACCCCTTTTATTTCAAAACATGAGTAAATGTTGGTGGAGAGAGTATAGTTGTTGAAGGAGAAAAGATGGTCAGGTCTGACTTTCTCATGTATGTACTTGTATTTGTGTGGAGTGATTACAATTTTGCTTCCTTGAATGGATGTAGCTTAATCAGAATGGGTCTGTATCTTGTTGGGTACCCTCTATTCGGGTTCTCTGATGTCCAAATAAATAGGGTCCCACAATCTATTATTCATCTAATGACAATTGAGGAATCTGAGTGTGTATGAGTGTATGTATGCACCACAATTACTCGACAACTGGCCATTAAATTAAGTTGACATTTACCATATATACTAATCAGCGCACGAGGTGGAGAAGTGTCAAGTTTGAATTTTTTTTTAATCAGCAGTCCTTGAGAAATCTAATAAAAATACCTTAAAAATTACAGATTACAGACATTTCTTCATTGTTTCTATGAACTATCTCCCTTGACTACCGCTGTTTAGAAGTATCTAAATTTAGATATAAAATATCTCAATTGGTAAAAATGAAGAGAAGTAATCGAAATACTTTGAAATTTATTTTCGTTTGACGGAGAGAAAATTATTTTACATGACAATTATGGCAGGTTGCTCCACATGCCATTAAGCTTAGCTCTTTCTAGAGATGCATCTTTGGAAAGGGCACTGCCCTCGTCAGTTTTAATTAGCCTTTGTACTGGCCAGAACTCCGTAATGAGGCAGTTCAATGCTTTCTCTTGAAACATCCAAAACACACGTATGGAAAGGAGTTCCAATACGTTACCTCGGAACATTATATAATTTTCATTCATATCTGTCCACTTCTATACTAACTGGAATTGATTAAAATAATCTGATGAATACTTTGAGATTACATTTGCTTCTGGCATTTTGTATAATATTCTTGAAGAACTTTATTAATGTATTTATAAATGTTATTTACATTTGATTTAATTGAATGAAACAGAAATATTTGAAATAGAAACTTGACTACATTTTTTGCAATTCCATTCCAAATTCTTCCACTATAATCATATAATTATGATAATTACTGTGGGTATTATGCTGAAGATTTTTTAAATTTTAATATATAGGCTTTCATCCATGGACATTTTCTCATTTGTCTCCAAGGCCACACTCTTATCCAATGAGCATGCAGTATTAATAATAATGCCGTTCCTTTGTTCCTCCAATATTTGTATTTCTACGTCTCTGATTTCCATATCCTTCTTAATTATATGGCAGCCTTTGGTTGCTTTAATCTTTTTTAATGCTTATCTCACGACAATGCTTCTTGGATCTTAGCTTTTGATACTGTGCTATTCCTCACTTTGTTCTCATAAGAAGAATCATGTTACTAAGTACAGAACTGATGGCATTCCGAGTTTCATGCCATTTTGCATCCACAGTGGTTCAAACCTTAAGTAACATAGATTGCAAATGAAGAATAAGACTCCAGGAAATTGATTACATAGATCAAACATTATACAGTAAAAATTTCAGATCAAAATTCAGCTGATCACTATGTGTCTGGCTACTGACCTATTAATCCCACCTATTACATATTAATAAATATTGATAGAGAGATAAATAAAGAGACGGATGTATAAATATGCATACACATTCATATATATATATATATATATATATATAGATAGATAGATGGATGGATAGATAGATGGATATCCATATACATTTTTTGAATAGATCATTTAAACTGCTCCAGGTTATTTGTGCTTTATTGAACTGATTATTCTGTAGTGTCCTTGGTCTTTCCAAACAGTGAAAAATGTTTGCCTTTATTCTTTTATTGATGATTTCAATATGAACAAAACTGATCAAAGATCATTTCTCTTTTGTCATCCAATTGTTTTGGTAAAAGAAGTACAATTGTTTGATGATTCAACCATTCTTGCTATTTTTTGTTTGTTTGCTTAGTAATGATTGAAACCAACGTTCTTTTAATTTTCAAAGAGAAACTGAACATAGCATACATCAACTATCAAATTCATTACAAATATATAACAGTCCTGGTCACAAAAAAATGGTGTTAGCTTTACTGGAATTATTGAAAATAAAAATAAGATTTAAGAAACAACAAATACTTGAAAATTACAGATTGTTTGAGCAATTTGGATGATTTGCAAGGTTTCCATTTTGTTATTCTCATTAATTTATTTTAGAGAATTCAGTCTCCAATCATCATTAGGCTTTTCAGTCCCAAAGGTCTAAAGTATTGTAAACCACCTAAACATCTTCAATAATAAAAACAATGTGTTTTTTATACATGTTATCATGTAAAGGTAATCTTTCGGCAGAGGTACCCATAGTGTTTTCAGCTATTTAAGCCCCTAGTGATATTTGCTGCAGAAGTATAGTTATAAGTATAGATTTCTTTTTGCATAGAAATTATATTCATATTTAGAGCAAAAGAAAGCCAAAAGAATGCTGAAAAAATTTTTATGCATATCTATATTCCCAATGATTCAGAAAGCTGAAAACTGTATGGGTACCACTGCCAAAAGATTGCCAAAGTAACTCGTTAGAGAATACATATTGATCTATTATTGGTGTTGGTTCTATATTAATAACATTAACAAAAGTACATTATGTTGTCTCTACAACTATGACTGCATCCATGAATAATAATTCTTATTATCTAACATAAATCTTAGTCTACAAAAATAGGCAGAAGTAATGACAGTCATACATTGGGTATTGTGTAAAGTCATGAATAAAGAAAAGAAGGATCTGCTGGATTATAGGCATTGCAGTGTCTGCGAATCACAGAGTGAATATAAAGGAAAGAGGGACTTTGGAAAAATATCGGCTGTGAATGGTGTTGAATATGAAGGTTAGGATCATACCCATATTAGTAAGTGCACTTGTATCTGTGCCAAAAATACTACAATCTAGATTAGAAGAGTCAGAAATTCAAGGAAGGGTTGACATTGTACAGACCATGGCCTTTTCTGGAATCTGCATGGACACTGAGAAGGGTAGTGGTGGCTTGGGGAGAACCGCTGTCATTCAGTCTACAGCAATGATCACCAGATATTTAGTGTGAACATGCAAATACATGAATTTGGTAGCAATAAAAAAAAAAAAAGAATTAAGGATAAAAATAATCCTAGTGAAAATAAAAATAGAACCAAAATGCTACTTTTTTGAGGGAAGAAGATGAGACTCCAAACCACGTGTTATGTGAATGCACAGAGCTGGCTTAAAAAGTATATAAAAACAGCGTTGCCGAATAGAGACAGTCATTCACAGGTGCAAATGACTTAGGTTTAATCATGTAAGCAAATGATATGAACATTAACCAGAAGCTGTCTTAGAAAATAAAGAATGAGGTAATACACTAGAACTTTGAGATCCAGATCGACTACCTTATCCAAACAAGAAGATTGAAACAAATACTTGTAAATGACGAGAAGAAGACCTGTCACATTGTGGACATTGCTATACAAGTGGACCACTGAGTGAAATGAAAGAAAGCAAAAATTTGGGAAAATACCAGGACCGAGCCACTGAGCAGAAGGTTGTACCTTTAATGGTTGGCACATTTGGAATCATGGTGAATACACTAAAACTGAGATTAACTAAATCTAAAATTTGAGGAAGAATTGAAATTGTCTGTACAACTGCTTTGTCTGGGTCTATAAAGATATTAAGGAAGGTGCAGGGGATTTGAAAGAACTTGCAATCATTCAATCAGTGGTAACCACAAGACATCTTGTATGAATGTACAAATGTATTAAATACAAAAATCATAAAAATATTACAATTAGTAGAAGTCATTACAGAAGCTGTTGCAGTAATTATCATAATGGTAATATTAATTAAAAATAAGCAAGGAAAAATATAGGAACAATATCTACATGTACATACATATATATATATATATAAGATATATACATATGTATGTATATATATTTATATATATATGTAAGAGTAGTATTCTCACCAAGCTGCGTGACTGCTCACAATAAAATGTTATGCCATTCAGTAAAATTCTGATGCCGTGTATGATATATTATTAAATAATTATGAATGAATAATAAAGAAAAATCAATACAATGAATAAATCATTTCTTTTCTTCAACACTTTTTGTTAAAAGTAACTGACCTTTGTTTCATGAACTTTGGACAAAAAAATCAATGATTGTTTCAAAAATGAAAATATATTCTGCATGCTCTTCTTCTTTAGTTGCTAACAGGCATTCATTCTAATCACGCGCAGGCATTAAAAGAATTAAAGAAGACATTGTATGCATGTGTGTAGCATATACATGTATATATATACAATATATAGTAGGTCTTGCTGATCCATTCATCTAGTACAGTAATAAATACTGTTACAAATGTATCTGTTGATTAAAAGAATAGTGAATAATACGGTGAAGTGAGATTTGCTGTACTTATTAATCATGCTTCGAGAATAACAAAAATCAACAAGATATTCAAAATGCTTTGTTTTTTGCTTGGCATGCTGCTTCCAATGATCAAGCCATTTATTAACAGCAGTACACATGATTCTCATAGGGAAAATGTTGACTGCTTCCACCAGAGAATGTTTAAGACATCCCAAATTGGGCTGTCTTCTACTACAAGCAATCCTTTCCAACTTTGATCACAATTTGTAATCCAGAGGATTGGGATCTGGGCTTACAGAGGGCCAAT
This sequence comes from Thysanoteuthis rhombus, assembly GCA_963457665.1. Classification (NCBI taxonomy): domain Eukaryota; kingdom Metazoa; phylum Mollusca; class Cephalopoda; order Oegopsida; family Thysanoteuthidae; genus Thysanoteuthis; species Thysanoteuthis major. The sequence continues at coordinate 60,457,880 of OY735201.1, forward strand.
CCTCAGATAATCAAATCTGGAACAATGTGGCTGAGATGAGCTGGAGCAGAGTCAAGTCGGATTGTCCAATTTTCTCTATTGAACATGGTCTCATTAAGAAGTTTAACTTGGCCCTTGAGAATGCCACTGATGTACATGTGAGCATTTGTTTTGACTCCTTTCTCACAAAAATAAAGCTGAGTAACACCCTCATAACTCACTTTCCACCATGACTGAAGTGGAATGGTTGCCTTGTTGCACTTAGTGAGTGACCTCGGAGGATTCCTTGAAACTATAAGCATCATTCTGGTGATTCAAACACTTTTCGACTTTGAAAATCTTCTCATCATTGAAAAAGATTCTTCTGTGACCATTGCCTGTGAATCAATGAAACAACAATTTTGATCCCTGCTCACTGATTTTCATCAGAGCTGGAGTTAGCATGAGTCCAGTTCTATGATGATAGACATGTGGTCAAAGATCACTTTTGATCCTCTTGGATATTGATCTGGGTGAAATATTCATCTCTCAATCCATGATTTTCTGCTTTCTCAAAGGATTTTTCCAGATTTTGTTTGCAACAGCTTTGATAGCACTAGAGGTCCTCACTGTCTGAGGATGACCCGGTCGTTGAACAACTTTGTCTGCCTAATGTTCAGTGAATCTCTTTATGGTACGATAGACAAACATCCTTTTGATTCTGAGTGGTTTGTGCCGTTTGAAAAATGGTAGAAAGTTCATGACCACCTTATGAAGGTCTATCATCGTGATTCTGTTTTGTTTATCACCCCATTCAATATTTAAACACTATGATTATTTAATCAGAAATCGGAAAATGATAATGAGAGAAAGTCAGCAAACCCTATATTAACAAAAAAACAACCAATTATTTGAGAAAATTTGAAAAAATTACATAATATATACTTGTAACAGTATTTAGAGCTATACACACGCATACAAACACACACACACAAACACACACACATATATATATATATATATATTGTTATTATTTTGGGGGGTTGATTCATGTATGCATGAAGAGTGCTCGATATTGGAAATTGTGCATATATAAATAGGTGTATATAGAAAATTGGATCGGATGATCTGATGATTTCACCACTGGCATGAAACTCAGAGTCACTGTGATGAAGTGAATTTTTTATGTACGCTAATTCAGACATATCTCTCTCTCTCTTTATATATATATATGCATGCATGTATATATATATATGTATATGTATATGTATATGCTTTTTAGTACATAAACCATTTTTTAGTACATTAACCATTTTTTAGTAATCATGCATTAATTCCATTAGGAAAATTTTTCCCATTATAATAATGTATTGAAAAAAATATTTAGATCTATCAGAGTTTAATTTTTATTGAATACTGTTCTGTGAATTGGATAAAAGTGAATATCCACATATATGTATATCTTTTTTTCCTTCGAAAATCAATTATCTAAATAAGAGAGTTGTCTTTTTCAAGTAAAAACGTTTTTGAACAGAATAAGAATTACTTACTTTTGTAAGCAAAATCAAAATGGATTTCTTTTCCTTTAAAACACACTCAAATAGCTGTCTTTAAAATCCCATATATAAGCCCCAAACTATATTAGATAAACAGTTCTAGATTTTCCACAACCACCAATAAACATCACCAGAGAATCTTTTATTTGTTTACAAATCATAAAATTATTATTGAGGGTAATGTCGATAACAACAACTGTGATGTTAAAGTGTGAAAGTATTTTTCCAAAAATAATATTTTCATTTATACACTTGAGCGCCACTCATACAAAACTCCAAAAAATGAAGTATTCTAAAATCCAAAACTTTCAAAAGCCAATAAGATACACAACTCATTTTGACTAGCGTAAGAGCTTAGTTAACTTCCTTTAATTCTTTAGAAATGTAAAATCATATTAACACCACAAACAGTGAGAGACGAAACTATTCCGAATCAAAACAAACTATTATCACCACCAGACCTACATACATTATCTTTTGCATATTCTCTGATAAATTACTGTATTTTTTGGATTCTGTTACTGCTGGCAATGGCAAAATAGGCTGAAGCTGTCCCGTATGAATAACAGTAATAAGAAAAAGAGAAAGGGTTTATGTTTATTTGAAGCACAGAATGTTAAGCTATCGGAGGAACTTGGCAGAGGTGTCAGTATGAAATGTTTTTTTTTAGAAGAATACATGGCTGGAATGACCACCATCTACAACTTGAAGAAACATGGAAAAACTGATGCACTGGATAGATAGTGTTTCTCTGGATTTTTGAGATGAGGTATTATTATCATTTCTATTATCATTCGGACTATCTGCATCTTCGTTTTTTTTCATACAACGTTTCGGTTTATTTAACCAAATGAGGGTAATGTGATAACCATAATGGTTAAATAAAGAGTTTGGTTCGTTACTTCACCCACACCTACCAGATGATACCTGATGAAGGCCGTAGAGTACAACGGCCGAAACGTTGTATGAAAACAACCAAGATGAGGATAGTCCAAATGATAATAGAAATAAAAAATGATGCATCGGAGTCAACAGAAAATAGGAGAACAATACGCAAAGCTAAAAATCGAGATTTTGTGTATTAAAAGAGAGGATCCGTCAGCATCGTTGTGAATATATGCCACTCAATGGTATACTCGTCAAGAAACAAGCAAAGATTCATCATGAGGATTTAAACTATGGAAAGAATGTGAGTATCCAGCAAAATGGTGACAAAATTTGGAAAAAGACCGGGCACTAAATATCTAATGATTTGTGGGATAAACCATCGGCAGATGACAACGAAGCGAAAAAATTCATTGACGAGTTTGCAAAAATCATTGCTGACGAAAATCTGACGCCAGAACACATTTATAATGCTGACGATACATCATTATTTTGACATTATATCCCAAGAAAGACACTAACTACTGCCAATGAGGCAGCCTCGAGGGGAATCAAAGATGCAAAAGATAGGATAACTGAGCTAGGATGTGCTAATGCAGCAAGAATGGACGAATGTCAACTTGCAAAGATTGGCAAAAGCTTAGCATCCCCGTTGTTTCAAAGGAGTGAATTTCCTACCTGTCCATTATTATGCTGACAAAAAAGCATGGATCACCTGAGGCATTTTTTCTGATTGGTTTCCCAATCATTTTGTACTAGCTGCTCATGCATGCTGCACAGAAACTGGATTAGATGACAATTGTTAAACTGTGTTATCCCTTGTCAACTATTCTACTCATATACAAGCTGAAATTCCAATTAAAAATAATGTGTATGCTATGCTCTTTCCCCAAAATGTGACCTCATTAAGCCATATGACCAAGGTATCCTCAGATAGGTGAAGAGCTAATGGAAAAAAAAAAACAACTTCTTGAACAGCATTCTGACGGCAGAGGACGGAAGTGTTGTTGTGAAAAGTTTCTAAAGGATACTGTATATGATGCTCGAAACATTTGCAACATATTTACTAAAGACACAGTTGTACATGGCCTGGCATAACCTCTGGCCTTTGACTGTATTCAGTGACGATGCTGGACAAGATGATAACTTACAATGATTCTGTATGTTGAGTGAGCAAAATGATGTATGACCTTGCATATGCAAAAAGTATACCTTCTGAGTCGGTCAATAAAACAGAAGAAGTGGATATCAAAAAAGTTTTAAATGTAGATAATGACTCTCTGCTGACTCATGGTGAAATAGCTGAGATGTTTCCGAATTAAACAGGGCTCTGGTAGTAGTGATGGTCGGTACAATGTTGTTAACATCACAGAAAACGTACCTAGAGATCTGGTGGAAATGCATGATGGACTTATTGAAACTCTCTAACAACATGCATTCATAACAGAACAAGAAATCATGTCAGTTTATAAAATCAAAGAGAGACTTCTAAGATAAAAACCGTTGTTTATAACTTGGGGGGGGGGCATTTAAAAAAGCCATCCAACAGAGTATCTATTGATTCTTAAGGGACCCACTTCTGAGTCCTTCAAATGCTCCGAGTGCTTTTTCTCACAATGATGTCAAGCCATATATAGTTTTAGCATTTCGTATTGTATACATCTTTTTTTGTAAGCAGAGATCAAATTTTTGATAAGCATAAAGCATTATTTTCATGTGAGATCTGAATTTCATAAACACCTGAATTGTCATGTTTGTGTGTATAACTAACTTTATCATTCAGTTAAAATTCTCAGTCAGTTTCCATTACATTTACAGCTTCTTATAATTCAATTCTTATTTGTTTTTATGTATCTTAAAAAAAATCCCCTAAAGATACAGCATATTGCAATGTGTTCTTTTGTTGGTTATCTTTGAAATTTTCCCACCTGAAAACCTCCTTTACTCATTCTTATCAATTTTCTTGAAGATTTATCCATTTCATCTATTCATTCTGCTCAATAATAATTTTGTTTACAGTAAACAACAAAAACGAAATAAAATATTTGGAAAAATAAGTAAAAACTTCACAATACAGCAAAAAAACAATTATTTTTTGTACACTATCTAAATAATGGGAGATAGATAAGAAATCCTGAAATTACTCCTTTTATATTACAGACTCCTAATCCCGAATATATCTCATTATGTTCATTAAAATATTCTGAAATCTGAAAAATAACCAAATTTGAAACTTCTTCTGGTTCTTGGCATTTCAGATAAGGGTTGCTTGACTATATATCAATAATACTAATTGTAATTCGAAAGATATTACAAAGATTTTACCATTTACGCAGGACTATAAGATGATTGATTTAGAAGGACCAATGCTCACTGCAAGTCATCCAAGCCTTATAACTATCCATATTAATCTTTGTTAGATGGCCCCCTACGAATGATATTAGTGCATTTGACACAATGTAATATTTGTAGAGATTTTTAAAAAAGAGTATTTGTCTTTTATATCAGCATATATGGTATTAGTCACTTGCCAAGGCCAATAGTAAACAAATGATTTAAACAATACGTAGTTGACAAATTATTCATAGTGATAGCTCTCATGATAGACAGAGTAATAATTGTCTGCTGGAAATTTATAAGGATTACGTGATATTGATCCGAAAGAAGAGTTCCCAGGAAAGCCAATCAGTAAACAATACATTCCACACTATATACACTGGACAATAGCATACAACACAATAAGCTGATTGGATCAATGCACATGCGTTCCATCTATGATACTCACCATTGCGCTCTGAACCATTGTTTGAATTCCGTCCAACCAGGAAGCATCCTGCAATCACCAGAGCAGCTGCTATCATTCCACCAATAACAAATCCCAAAGCAGATCCCATACCAAAGGTAGAGGGGGAAATTTTTGCTATTTGGATTTCTGGAAATGAAGATTAAATAGATATTAATCATTTTCTGGAAATACTTGAAAAAGATAACAAATACTGGAGCACTTCATCCTACACACTTGAAGCACTGGGCATCTGAATAGCAAAAACAAACAAATGCCCTGTGACTGCTCCCTGGTGTGAAAACCAAACATTTTTTTTTTGAGGGAATGCTCACACACAGGTTGCTTCATCTATTCCTTCCATGGTTGGAGCTGTAATGGCATCAGAATTGTCCTTTGATCATGCCAACCATAACCCACAGTAAATTATTCAAGCTATGTTGCTAAATGCATTACAGTTAATTGTTCAGGCTAAGTATTTTTTGGTTAACTTTGCTAATTTTTAGGTTTTGCAAGCTCCAGGGAATTTTTTACAAGAGATGAATCTGATAGATTGCTAGTCATTAAACAGTGATAAAATGGTTTAATTCGATTTGGGATTTGATCAATGGTAAGAATGTGTAACTTTGTTGCTATAAATTCAGCCAACTGTTATGTGGCTAATCTAGCAGTTAAATTTTTGGATCAACCATAGTTTATTTGTTTTTTTTCACATGTTAAGTATTGCTCTATTTTTGAACTTATCCTAGTCTTTGGTTGGAGGAGAAGTGAGGTATAAGAACTCCTTGGAAAAGACTCTCATCGCCTGTGGGATTAGCTACCATCGGCAGCCAACAGGGAGAGATGGTGACACTTAAATCTGGCAGGGTACTCCCCTTGCAGAGTAATAGTAGAAGAAAAGAGGCAGCATTGCAAAGTGAGAGCAACCTTGGCAATGAGTCCTTCTGAAAGTTTGGTAAGGTCATCCTGCATAGGTCTCGCCAGCCATGTAGGGATCAGGAAGACTGTCCCAAATGTTAGTTAGCAAAGTCAAGTCATGACTTGTTATATACTCTTGGTTTTCTTTTTTGTAAAGCACCGATTCTAGCAAAGCCTAGAGGCCTAAAGCAAACGAGTGGGCATTAGCCTTCTCTTTGATTTCCCTGAAAAAGTCAAAGTCAACATGGTGTTGGTTTCATCACTCACCTTCAGTCTTTGTCATCAATTTCAGAGTCTGGCTATGGTTCCTCTCGCTTGGTCTACTGTTTTCTGTGTGTAACGTAAAGGCATACTGAGCACCTCGTTTAAGGTTGCCAATGGTTACAAATATGTCATTGTCATTGCCAGGATCTGCATAGATTGTTTCCGTCCACTGTTCTTCATCTTTATTGATGGGACGATGTGACAAATAGAATAACTGCTCAAAGCCACCATTGAAAGCTGGCGTCCATTTCACAGTTATTGTAGTGTGGGTTATGTTCACAACAGTAAAATCTAACGGTTCCAGTGGAGGACCTGCAACAGAAAGGTGAAGACATTAAAGGTCAAAACAGAAATGTATCACTGAAAACAACAGTATAAATACAGTGCGGGAAGAACATAGTATTTGATGATATGAAATTAAGGAGGGAACTCGCACATACTTTGTACTATCAACCTGTAATGTTCACATTTGTTTTTATCATATTTGATTACTTTTGTAACAAATTTTATTGAGTTTTTTAAATTTTGGAGTATTTTTGAGTGAGCATATTTTGACCTTTGGAAAGAGATAGACATTTGAAATTTGAATACATTATTCAAACATATACGTAGATTATTTTTCTAGAGATAAAATTCTGAAAAAGTCAAAACTTTTTTCTAGTATGGGAGCACTTTCTTGAAATAACAAAATGAGCATAAACTGTATAACAAAACAATGATGTCTACTGCAAGAATTTTGAGAAATATTGATAGGAGGGATATCATATTATGAATATATATGTATGATAATAAATAAATTAGTACAACTACTTTTGCAAAAACAACAGGAATACATCTAACAAAGCTTTCATCAGTTGATTACCCTGGGGTCAGGCATAATATAAAGACTGGAGCACTATTACCGCTTACCCAAGGCACCCAAATAGTACATCATGACATGATTTGACATTCCAGGTTTCAACACACACCTGAAGAAGTCTGGTGATAATAGAGCCATAACGTTTTGAAAAATAAGCAAGACAAGGAAATTAGTCTGTATCACTGTCTTCCGATGGGGGTGAAGCGCAGGTGACACTGATGACACAATTAGAAAGGTGACACCATGATTTTTTTGTAGTGTAAAAATTCAACATCTACTGCTACTTTTAGTGTTATTTTTCAGTGACTTTAGTTAATCTTTAGCTATTTTCTAGCCATTTCAGAAAAATCTACCCATCTTCAACTATTTAAAATGACCATAAATAAGCTTACAGTGATTTTTATTTCATTGTGTTTTTAAGATTTTGACTTTTGTTTTGATAGATGTAGTGAGAAAGATTTTTGAGTTTGCAACACTTGCGATGACACCTTGCATTATCACTTCAGGTGTCATCAATTTCAGGAATGCCACTGATTTGAAAGAACCACATGCAATGAATAGGAAATAATTTGACAAAAGTGGTTATCTAACAAAGTTCACTCATGATATTACATCAAGCAAGATTTTTAAAAGGAATGAAGAAGGAATTTATTTGTTCCATTTCCTCTGGAAGTCATCTTTCCAGAAAATATTTGTGAGTGATATTGACAAGTAATTAATAATGCAAGCTTGATAAGAAGTTTTCTTTCAATGTTTCCTGTGGATCATGTTGAGAAAGTCTCCTCTCTCTCTATACATTATTGATTCACTAGATAATTCATAAAGCCAGTCTATCATTATCAAAAGTATGTTTCTGTTTTTACATGCAAGGAAAATAAAGCAGGTTTTACATTTCGGATATTGATTGCAAAGAAAAAGCATGACAAAAATACAATGCATAAAAGTCTTATTTTGTCTGAATAAATAATAAGAATTTCAGGATATATTTACACCTTTATCAGTTGTTATAAACCACAGCATAACATAAATGAGTTGCTTCAAAGACCTTCTTGTTATAGCACAAAATATGTTCAAATTAAGTCTCGGGGTCATGCTTAATAAAAGATGAGATTCCGGGTCATCATTTCTCTATAATCAAGTGAGAAATCAAATGAAAATCTGTGAGTTATAGCTAATACTTTGATAGTTGAGTATGTAAACGAATGTCTCAGATAAACACATACCCTTAGCTTCTTGTCTCTGTTAGGAACCATTATTTAAGTTGTTAACTATAGGTCTAATTATTCTATATGTTACTACTGAATGAACAAGTAACAAATTGATCTTTGGGTCAAAGTCAATGAAGGATGAACTTTTTAACTCTGTCTATAGAAGACAGAGACATTTCTTTAGATGTTATTTTTTCAAGATTTTGCATAACTATTAATAAATGTCTACCTCCAAAATAAAATCTTGATGCAGGGGAAGCTATATATATTTCTGTTGTGCCTTGAAATATTTTGAGCTGTGTTTGAGAAAGAGTAGAAATCAATTATGATCATTATTGATTTTCTTTTAGCTTCTTGTCTCTGTTAGAAACCATCAACCGAAACTGTCAACATAGATTTCTTTAGATTTTAACTTGATCTGACTAAGTATCATGCGTACAGACACATCAATGGAGCTAGAGACCTTATGAATTTCAACATTTGCTCCTTATTATACCTACAAAAAAAGATATATATTTTTTTTAAAAATTCCTTTTAAAATTCTGAGGGATTTTTTGGGGGGGGTGGGGAGTACAATTCTTAATGTAAGTTCATGCTAAAGGTGAAAGAAGCAATTTATTCATTGATCATTCCTTTTTTTCATTTTTTCAATTGTTCACCCCGAACATGGTATGCTTCCAAAAGATGTTAGTCATGTGACGGTTTCTACTGAGTGACTAACTACACCTGTCTCTCATCTTATATTTGTTTCTTTTTGTTTTTATTCTAAAAGATTTTCCTTTTATTTTTCAAAATTTTCTTCTTGTTTACATTCAACTTTTCTCAAGTAATCACAAAATTCGAAGTTTTGCTTTTCGTTGTTTCCTACATAGGAGTTTTTCTTCTAATTTTGGTATTTCATAATATCTTCAGAAAAAAATGTCTTTTGTTTTGACACCACCCTCCAAGGTCTTAACATCTTTCTTTTGTAAACTCACTGCCTCTGAACTTTTCTACAATTTTTTTATCACAGTTTTTATTTGTGACTCTTTCTCACGATTTTTGTTTTACCACTTCTGATATTTTTTTCAACCTTCCATTTTCTTTTTTTAATTATTACCTTATTCTTTACCTCATTTTTTTTTTTATTTTTCTCATTTCACTCTCAATTTTTCTTTTCTCTCTCAGTTTTGATTGTCACCCCCTCTCTCTTTCTGGCACTTTCTTTTTACACTATTTTTTGCACCTGCTCTCTCACTACTTCTCTCGATCATCCTCCACACCCTCACTCTCTGTCTTTCATGATTTCCCTATTTCCCCCTCCCACCACTCCCCACTTTCATTATCATTGCATCACTCTCTTTCCTCTCACTTCCCTTCACTGCTGCAAGTTTTCTCCATCTTCTTTTTTTTCTCTTCATTAGAGAAAGGCTACCAAAACTGTCAACATAGGTGTCTTCAGTTCTTAAGTTGGACTGGCTGGCAATGTATATCATGCATACAGGCAACACCATAGGAGCTACTGGTCTGAAAGTTTGAGCATTGACTCTTTATTAAAAAAAAAAAAGCTGTTTTTTTTTTTAATTCTAAGAAAATGTCCCCGCTGAATATGTTTTGTACGTGGGGTTCAATTCGCTATGTAAGTTTTTGCTAAACTGATCACTTAGTTTGTTTCTGGCAGCATTCACACTTGTTTATCGGAAATTCAGACTTTTTTTAGTGATCATTGCCCAAAAGGCAAGAGAAGTATCTCATTCATCGATCAACCTTTTTCCCAATTTTTTAATTGATCCCCTCAAGTACGGTTGCAGCCAAAAGACGTTAATGGTTTCTATTGAGTATTTAACCAGATCTATTCACCATTTTCTTTTCAATTTTCCAATTCTATTCATTCCACTTTTTATTTTTAGCATTTTTGTTCTCTTTTCTTGTTTTTTTTAGTCAAGATTTATATCATCCTTTGCTTTTTTTTTCTCCACATTTTCCCCTTGTATACTCCTTGTGAAGCATAGGGCTGATTTGTGATTTCTGTTGTAGGTAGTTGCTGGATTTATGCTTTAGCTGTAAAATTCTTCTGTCTGAGTAACCTTGTCTCGGACCGACTGCCTCACAGGGCTAAAGGCTCTAATTGCCCTTCTATTCACCCATAGCTGGGGAGAGAACTGGATTTATGCTTTTTCCAAGGGTTAGCATGAAGCAAACATAAGTAGTTTTGGCCTGAAAGTTAAACTCAGTTCACTGATTCTGAGGCAGAAACCACTAAACCATTGCAGTTATTTATCTTGACTTCCAAAATCTTTTTTTTCCTTTATTGCCATCACTTTTCTCTCTCCATTTTCATCACCTCAGTCCACTCTATTTCAACAGCCATCAAACCACTCTGATACCCTTCAGAATTAATAACAACCGTTTGACACTAACCAAAACATTGTAACATCAGACTTTTAGGCAAATTAAATCTGACATCAAAAGCCAGCGGAGTTGGCGGAATATTGCATTACTACACTTTCTAGCCTTGGACGCATATTGTTTCTCCGCTTTTAAAGTTTTCTGCTCAGTTTTTTGTCTCTAGTTTTTTTTTTTCATTGAACACTTATCAACTCACATGTTATATGATCTTTTCATGAAATTTTATTTACTAGTTTTGTTTTTCTATCATCAGGAATATCACTTTTAAAGGCATTAGATATTAAATTTTGTAACTTTTCCATTGCCTTCATTCTCTTAAAAGAAATCTCTTTCAGTTTCTTTTGCTCTTTTTGCTCTCTTTCTCTCTCTTTTATTGCTTCTCTCTCTTTCTTCTTGGACATTTCTCTGTAGCTACTTCTTTACTTTTTCTCTCTTTGTACTCATAGCTTCAGATTTCTCACATGACTAAATCGCTCCATCTTTGCTTTCAATTTTAACTCATCCGGAAGTTTACTGTCATTCTCATGTTGTAGAGTTTCCAAACTGGAACTGACTTTATTTTTCTCGCTTAACAAGGACAAGGACAACAGGAACAATCCACATCAAAATTAGGGGTGTAAATGGACATGTAAAATTCCAATTCCCTGACCATGAGGAGGCTGTCTTACTGACTGAGCTAAATTGACAAGTCTTAAATATTAATGAAAATTTATCATACAGCTATGCACAGGCTTGTTTCATTGTAGTAGATGAATACATTTAAACAGTATATATATATATATATATATATATATATATATATATATATATATATATACTTATAATTTTTCCTATTTTCTTGCAGAATGGTTGGTAATCATGACCAGAATATAGGGGATGTCAGCTCTGAGTCACTTGAAAATGGCTAATATACTCTATTTCATTCCCAAAAGGATTCATCTGATGAATTAAATCTCAAGATCAAAGGAAATTTGTTTTTTATTTTATAAAAAATATCATCAAATCATATTGTTACCCTTAAAGCCTGGTGGCACGTACTTTATGACCTGATACCAATGCACCACCTGGCGCATGTCCACGGTCCAGCCTTTAGAGTTTATGCCTGATTGGGTAAGAGCTGTTTAGCAGGCAGGTGGGGGACCAACACCTCATTAGGCAGGTGATCATAATGTTTTGCCCATCAGTAAATATATATATATATATATATATATATACATATATATATATATATATATATATATATATATTTACATATGCATGAAAAATTGAAAATGTCTATTGTTATAAAAGCAGCTCATATGCCTGTGATTATGTATTAATCAAAGGCATGCATGTAAATAAATGATTTCATGTACACAGATAACTTAGTAAACCCATCTTAAAATTAATTCCAATTAATATATACATGCTCATGTGTATGCTCATGTCTGAATGGGAAAATATATATGTGTGAGTGTTTGTGTGTGTGTATGTGTTTATGTGTGCATATATATATATATATGTATAATTGTGTTTGTATACAAATCTTTATATACATATATATTCATTCATGAAGACATACTCATACATATATATGCTTGTGAAAATGATGGTTGTTATGAAAGTAACTTGTATATTCATATGTATGATTTTAAAAGAGGAGATTTCACTGTCCCCGGGCATATCATATTTCAAATTATATTTTTGCCTTTTGTGCAATCAATTCAAAATATAATTTGTTTTTTTTTTCAGTTGATTTAAATTTCATCTTAAATTTATATCTGATCAAAACATTCCCTGCTATTGTTTGCGAACGTCAGCCTGGCGCCTCCCAATTATCAACATAGTTACATCAATAAGTTTGCAGCCTAATGAAGGAAAAATCATTTATTTTACACCACAAGTTTGTGTATGCATTTGATTTAGAGGCGAACATTAATCGGATGGATCGAAATTCTGCTAATAACTACGTGGCAGACTAGTTGTTCCAATCTTGTCGATGCATCCTTTTTATTAGTGTGATATTTAAGCGTAAGCAGCTGTGTGTGTGTGCGTGTGTACGTGCATGCATGTGTGCCTGTGTGGGTGCTTGTGTGTGTGTATGCACATATGTATGTGTGTGTGTATGTCGCACATGAACGTTTATGCAAATATTTTTGAACTCTTCCACCTATACTAGAAGAACAGGATGAAAAGCAGAGGGAATATGGACAAAAAACTACATCAACTAATCCTTTCCAGGTACAAGGAAATAATCTGTCTTACCTGCTGGGATTATGGTGATTTGGGAGCTGCTCAATCCGACAGAGTTGTTGACGATCAAACTGATTGTTCGCGCATCCGTTTCCTTAAAGTCCGTTAATGTAATGGTTGCACAGTGTCCATCTGCAATCACATCTAAGCCGTGTATTGACATTCCAACCATGGCTGAGCCAACTTCAGTGACTGTTTCTGGCTCAGACGTCATGCTATCGTCAAATACCCATGATACAGATGTGTATGGTGGGTAAGAGTAGAAGCTAACTGATATCGTTACATTTCCCCCGTATTCTGTTGATACGTTTGTTATTGCATTCGTTTCAAATACAGGTTTTGCTGCAAAAGAAAAAAAGAAAGAGTGATTAGTATAAATATTTGAACTTGAAGTTTTCCTTTTCAAATAATAAAGCGAAGTTGCTTCCCATATCATATGACAAACGGGGCAACGATCCTGACTCCCTTTCTTGAATGATCAATGGAAACCCAACCATTGCTCGTAGCAATTGTGGGTTCCTCTGAGATTGGGATGCCAACTTGATGGACTGCCTTTTAGGAATGAAAGGCCCCTGTTATTTACCCATAGCTCGGAGGAGAAATTAATTCATGACTTTCCAAAGGGCATTACTATGAAGTGAACACAATCTGTACCAAACCGGAGTTTTTACTTGGATGGCCGATTCCATACACCATGCTACTAGTTCAAGATTAGTTGAGATCAACCATTGCTATCACTAACATAGATGATTCCAAAACCCTTTCATATAGACTCTTCCTTTGATATCAAATGATAATCACAAGGAAATAACATGACAGATTGCCTCTCAAGAATAACTACCAAAATGCTACATGAAAAAAAGTGTTGGTCACTGTTTGGTTTCAGTTTTTCTTATGTATTATTTCTCTATTTTTTGGTGCAAACAGAAGTACACTTCTAAAAAGCAGTAGATTTGATAAATGGTTGTGGCCATCTTGAAAAGGGGAATTAGATTTATCGATATGGCTGATATGGTTGAACTCTGCTGAATGCTGATTATATTTCAGCGCCCTATATTATGTGGACTATACCAATGTCAATAAATGGTTGCGTTGGACTCCCAGCCGATCTGTTGGACTTATTTCAGCCACAGAGCAGTTAGACAGCTACCCAAGCTTTAAGGGAGCGGCTGTCTTAAGACAGACTTCCCAAGTCCAAAGAGATGTGATTTTGAGTCTTGCTGGAAGCTTATTCTTTTTTCCCAATAAACGTTGCTTACTAATGGTTGTAGAATGACTTTTTGAAATTAGCAAAAAGAAAGAAATTGAAATGTAGATGAAAGTAATATTACTCCAAATATTAATAATGATTGATAATGATTCATCTGAGGAATTGAAAGAATAACATCACAAGTAATTTCTCTTATCTTTTCATTATCTTTCATATTATGGTTAGTACATTTTGTAAAGTTTTCATCTATTTTGGAAAAAAACTGGGGAGACCTCATACAAGGCTTTGATACAGGTCAGTCAATGACCAAGTCAGCCCTATTATATGATCAACCAGGCCCACAACCAACTTGGTGTGTTCTTATTGGGAAAATAATCATCTGTATACTAAATTTCATTGCAAATAAAAATGAGTAATCATATGTACATAATTTTTGTTTGATAAGTAACAAAAATCATCTGTAGATTATACATATTTATTTACAAAAAAAAATTAATCATGTTTGTTCGTTTTTTACTTTTTAAATAAAAATCACACACACACATATATATATATATATATATATATATATATATATATATATATATATATATATATATATATATATATATATATATATATATATACATACATGTATATATATATATTCAATACACGGAAATGAACGAAGCAAAAATATGACAACAAAACTTGCAGTCTATATTGCTTTGCTACAAAAATTTGATATTATGGAGTCATCTAGAAAATCTTTGAAAAACAAACAAATATGATTATACATTTATTTGTAAAAAATTAATCTACAGATAATTATTTTCCAACTAAGAATAGGATGTCTAACTTGACAGGCTGAGTTGGTCAATGAAGATGGGGCGACTTGACTAATGTGTGGTGGGGAGAATTGGTCGAGTGCCGACTTGACCTATCACCATTGAAATTTTCTACCAAATTGTACGAAAACTCAAGTTTGGATATCTGTGCATGCATACATTCAAGAATATGAGAGCTTATGAAGATTTGAATTGGAATAAAGTGTTTTTAAGAACATATCTCTCCTCTTCTTCATTGAGCGATATTTTTTGTTTTGTTCTTGGTTTATTGTTAGTGCCATTAAATCCAAGCAGTTTTTGCATGCTGCCTGCTAATCAGAACATCCGGAACTGACATCCATTATTTCTGATTATTAGTGTCATTAACAAGTTTATTGCTAATTAATTGTTCAATTTTCTCGAAAAGAAGCTGATTCTTTCTTTGAGATTCATTTTTAAAAGATTTCTTTGACATTTTATTTTTGTAGTTTCCTATTTTTGATAAACTCTTTATATCTCCATGGATTTAATATTTTCATCATTCATTTTCTTTCCTTTACTAATTCTTCTCTCTTTTTTTGCTCATTTTTCTTGATCTCCCTTGTCCTCTCTCTTTTCTTTGGTTTTTCTTCTTTATCTATTCACTTATTTTATTATGATCTTAATAATTTTCCTTCATATCTTCTTTGTCATTCTTTTAATTTTCATTCTTTATTGCTTTGTCTATTCTTTTCTTTTAGTAATCTTAGCTTGGTAGGGCACAAAGTCGATTTGAAATGATAGTTGTGAGATTGTGTTATGCTAGTATTTCAAAATGGTTGCCTACTTGCCCAAAGAATTATGTGAAATCCTGACTTTTGCCAGAATCCAAACAGTGACGGTACTGGTGGTAAATATGTAACTATTTCATCAACAAGGTAAGCAACTTTTTCTTAGCTTCTTTTAGTTTCTCTCTTTCCTTCCTTTTCATTTATTTGTGAATACATTAATCCTGCACAATTCCATTTCTTTATTAAAACATCAAATACTCTGGCTATATGACAATTGGATATTTGGTGAGCTTCACTTTTGAAGAATAAATTTGAATGTAAAAGCTACTAAATGGTTTTTTTAGTTGAGGCTTCTTTTCAGCAAAGGCTTCTTTTTTCAATTGGAATAGTCTCCAATAAAAAAAAAAGAAAAAAAAAAGAACTCTTGAATCAATTCTAAACATCATTCAAGTCAAACATCATAAAATGAATAATGGGAGAGATTTTCTGAACATTGAAGTAAGACTATGAAATTGGTCTCATTAAAAAATGTTTCAATTTTCTGTTTTATTGGTACAAAAAAAAAAAAGATGAAGAGAGCAATTGAACCACAATCCTGCAATTATCCAAACGAGAAAAATAAGAAAATGGGGAAATTATTTTTTGTTTGCTGGGAAATGCACATATCAAGGTAAAATGGCAAATGATTAATAGTTGATATTGTGCAATAACATAGAGTAAATGTTGAAGACTGACTTGCCATATCAAAGTATCTTGTTTCTCTTTCAGTAATGTTTTGAAAAATAAAAAATAGGATATATATATATATATATATATATATATATATATATGTATATGCATATATATATATGTATGCATATATGTATATATATATATATGTATATATGTATATATATGTATATATATATATATATATATATATATATATATATATATATATATATATATGTATATATATATATATATATATATATATATATATATATATATATATACAAGAAACATCGTACTATAATATCAAATTCTGTTAAAACCAAAAAAACACTGAGGAAAATTACATAGATTGTATAAACATATATTGGGAAATAATCGCCTGACATGACATGATTTTCTGGAAATACCTTTTTTATATAATTAGTGATTAAAACTGTAAAGCGGTAACACAAATAGTCTAGAACTATGTATATATATAGGAACACTCAATAAATAGAAATGACATGAACAGCAAGTTACATCTTTTATACTTACTGCATACTCATTGTTAGATATGTTTTTCAGGTGACTTACATAAGTAAATCTTATTTCAAAAAATTAAATGATGTGTAGAATGTAATAACATCCTAATACAGTGCATTATGATGATACCCTATGTAAAATGATAAGCTACATGCATTACATAAGCTATATATTCAAACCATTGCTAAAAGGGAAGTGGTGTTCGATCAACACTGCTGGGGTGCCATGTTAATATTACTTTTTTGTTTTTAAATCCCTGAAATGGTTACATGGTAAATGACTGATGATCCAAACAAGAGAAAATTTATACTTTGTACCATGATAAAAAAGTATATGTGAAACAGGGAAAAAAAACACGGAATTGCATTGACAGATATTGAGAAATAAGTGACTGAAGTGACACAAAAAAAATTGAAAAAGTTTTTTGATGTTAAGTCTTCAACCTGTGAATCTTTCTAGAGTATTTATATATAAATATATATATATATATGTATATATATACATAGATATATATACATATATATATATATATATATATATATATATATATATATATATATATATATATATATATATATATGTGTGTGTGTGTGTGTGTATATAAGTGTTACGATTACATAATGCAATTCAAAAATTGGTTCAGATTTTTCATCTCATTTTATATTTTGTGCTATTACTAACTTGACAAAGTCTTTGTTAATAATAAACTCACTCTACTATAAAACTTTTTGGGGTACTACATTTGGCAACATCATTTCATAACACTACCAAAAAATATTGATATTTTGAACCTATCACTATATGAAATATTGCATGATAATATCGATTATCAAAGAACTTCATTGTAAAATGTAATAATGTATTCATACAATAATAAGTGAAGTACTTCTTCTTGAAAACTAATATTTTCTTCATTTTCATTTTTATTTGAAAATGTTACATCAATAATGCTAATTGTGCTGAATTTCAATTTAAAATAGCAACAATAGAAAATTTTTAATGCTACTCATCTGGGTGCCATCTCGAAAGACAGGAACGTTAACTGTAGGAGATCGTAATTTGCAGTTACCTTGAGAAAAGACTATTTAGCTTTAGATATCGTAAAATTAGAAATACTAAAACAGAAATACAGATCAGTTGGAATTATTCAGGAATATTTTGTTCTCTATTTCAAAAATGTCTCTGATCCATTTAAGTACTATTCACAGAAACATGAATCATACTTCACTCTTTTTAATTTTGCTACATAACCAATAACTTTTCACCTCCAAAAATGTTTTGATCATATATTGAATAGGGATGTAATGTTTTAACCTTCATCTTCATTTATAAAAACATTTAGTTTTTTCTCATCATGTCATCACAAGTATTTGGGTGTGTATGTGGATGCACAAGTATATATATATGTATATATATATATATATATATATATGCGTGTGTGTGTGTGTGTGTGTATATATATATGTATACATACACATATATATAGTGTACAATAGGATAAGATATATACAGACATTATGATAATAAAGACAGTGTTGAAACCAATTCTAGTTGAAAGAAAGCTCATAAATTCCACAACACAAAAGCACTCCATACTAGCAACAATTACAATAAACTAGAGAAATAATCAGAAAACCTCTACGTGCATGAACGCAGAGGTGGATATATACCAAATACCTTGTAAAATCAGCCCCCAAATGTATGAAGGGCAAACTTCAAAGACATTTATGAAAGGGTTATATAAACACCAATGGGCTCTATCAACGAATGACCGTCAAAATGCCTTGCCTGTGATCTGAATGATTTGTGCCACAATTTTGACCAAATTCAAGCTAGGATGATCAACCATATTCACCATAAAAGACGCACCGGATCATCAAATCCACGATGATCTCCAAAAACAAAATGATGCAGCAATGATAAGGGTTTTCCATACACCTGAAGGGTGTATAACCAATGCATCCTCCCAATAGTCACTTATGGAGCTGAAACATGGAACCTAACCGAGAGACAGACCCGAAAATTGAGAACCATGCAACGTGCACATGAAAGAATAATGCTGGGCCTCACATGGAGAGACCACAAGACAGCACAGTACATCGGAGAAAAGACAAGAGTTAAGGACATCATAGAATCCATTGAAAATCTCAAATGGTGGTGGGCTGGCCATGTTGCAAGAATGGCAGACAATCGATGGACATCGTGACTCACAACATGGATCCCCCAAAACCACATATGCAACCAAGGCCGGCAAAGTGTTAGATGGAGAGACGAACTAGACAAGTTCAGGAAGTACTGGCTCCATGATGTCCATGATAGGGAAGTATGGCAAATCCTGGGGAAGGTCTATGTCCAACGACGGACGCTAAAAGACTGATGATGATGATGATGACCTGGTTGATAGCAAGACAACAAGGTATCTTTACGTACACGACCAATGGACACTTGATCAATGCAGATTTGTACACATACTATATACACACCTGGGAAGCACATATGGACATGATATATTCCACTGTCAAACACAAATGCTTACCCACTTACACACCCAATGACAGTCAAACACAACCACATTTTCCATTTGAAACTTAAGACACGCACATACACGGTTGACCAATACACCAAATAGAATGAACACACATGCATAAACACACATACAAATACCATCCTAATGACATATACTTTCGCTCATTCGCACACTTATACATACAAACCTCCTTTGCCTCACCTAAGCCATGACCATAAATCACTTTCCTTTTCTTCTACATCTTTACAAATCTCACGCAGGGACAGCCATTTCCTCACGGACAAGTTGAAAAACCCTTTCTCCTCCCTTCTTCACCCGGGCTCCTTGTTTTTTATTTTTTATTTTTCTTTGTCCGAGGAACTTCACTCTGGTGAGCAAAAAATGTCACAATAATGAAAATAAAACTTGTTTTGAACTAAACTTGGTTTCTCCATTGTCTCTATTGTCTCTCTCTATATGTATATATGTCAAACCTAGTACCAATAGGGTAGCCATTCGTTTGTACCTTTGATTCCTGCAGCAGACCCATTTCCTTTCATAGTTTATTCTATTTGGAGTAATATATAAAATGCGTAATGATGGGAGATAATCTCAAATAAGAGTTTTTTATATCAAATGATGCGATTTATAATCATTCTGTCGGATTATATATATAAATCCATTTCTCAATTCATAACTGTTGTATTGAAAAGAAATGAATAAACTGAGTGTAAGCAAGTTGAAAATTTGGAGTGAAAATAGTTATGTGGGCCTTTAATAACCTCTGGCTGTTTAGCTCAATATATATATATATATATATATATATATATATATATATATATATATATATGTGTATATACATACATATATATATGTATGTATATATATATATATATATATATATATACTAATTTTTGATGATGATGATGATGATGATGATGATGATGATGATGATGATGATGATGACGACAACGACGACAGAAGTTTTCCTTTGGTTGGTTCCGTAAAACTTGAAAGGTAGAACATAGAACCACTAGTCACCTTGTACTAGATTCTATCCTTCAAATCTTATTGCAAAGCATTCTGACTTAGAATTGGTTTAAGAGATAGAAATATCAATTAAAGGCTAAGAGCTTTCTACTGATTTTTTGTAAAATCAATGATACGTTTGTGGTACAGACTTTTGATAACTTTTTCTGACTTATCAGTCAATACTCTAAGAGATCAATGCCTGTCTAGGAAATGTTACTTACTTGACAAGAAATGTTGAATACTTGACAAGTTGATATGAAACCCACAAACTGTATTTAATCAAATTGATTAGTAATTTCTATACATAGATTTAATTGTGGTTCAATTATGGTGTGATGATTTGGACAGGTTCATAAGATATTGGTACTGCCAGCACTTTCTGAACTTATCTTGTTCGTCACACTGTCTTATAATTTGTCAGCCCTGGTTCCACCTGTGATTTCAGGGATCCACCTTGTGAGTCGTGATGTCCAGCAGCTGTCTGCCATTCTCACAGCATAACCAGCCCATTTCCGTTTAATTTTTCTCATGGATTCCTATGATATCTATGATTCTCTCTTGTGTACGTTGCATGGTTTTCAGTTTTGAGGGTAAGTCTTTTAGTTAGGTTCCATGTTTTAACTCCATAGGTGACTATAGGGAGGATCCATTGGTTGGATACCTTTCTTTTTAGCACTGGTATAATTTTTTTTGTTTTTGAAGTTTGAGCTTGCCCTGCTGTAAGCTTGCCAACCTAGTGTGTGTATGTCTGTGTTTAGGTGTGTACAGTTGTATGTTTATGAGCATTTTTGTTTGTGTATGTATGTATATATGCACATAATTATATATACCCCTTTTTAATCAGGACTACTGGGTATTAATTAACAATTTTCACTCAGTTATTATCGATAATCAGAAAAAAAAAAATGAAATAAACCAAAGTGTGGGGAGACAGAAATGAAAGTTGGCTTGTGGCAGTGATTTTTCAAACCTCCCAAGAACCAATTTGCACAGCTCAGAAAATAATCTTGATGAAGCAGTTACATCAAACCCATTTGGTATTTTCTTTCTCCATTTTTTAAAAACATTCACATCTTTAATTAACTTTCTGAAAGAGAGATGTTTTCATTTTGAAAAATTCTATTGCTGAAGGGTAACCATTTTCTAGATTGTAGCGCTCTGCAGATACCTCTAAAAGACAAAAACAGAACATAACACATTCAATAACATTATGATTTTCCAAAAAGAAAATTGTAAAAAGATAATTCCTCGAGGACTTACTAAATATGATGTTGCTCAAAATTGTCCAAAACTGTTTATTCATAAAACAAAATTATAAAGGATTATTGAACATGTACCAAATATTGCACTATACTCACTGTGAGGACTACAATATATATAATAAATATCAGGATGAGTGAAAGGAAACCCCCTATTGGAAATTAGTAAAATTTAATTTTATCATTTCACAAAAATAAAGCAATATTTACAAAGGTTATATATAATTTCCAAATGGGAGTTAATTTTCATCCATCCTGTATATAGTAGTGTTATGAAGAGGAGGAGGTGAGGTCAATGGTTAACAGTGGGGACAATGGAATTGGCAAGCCAAGATCAAACTCTTGGTTTTTCATAAACAAACACCCTTAGAAAATGCAAGCATCCAACTATTCTCCCTTATTCAGCTTTCAACAATTTGCATACAGCCATGAAGGCTACATACTAGTCCCAGGATTTTCTGTCTACTTTTTCACTGTTTCTCCTTCTGGCACTGCTAAGACCATGACTCTGAATATCACTACTACCTCAACTTCAGTTGAAAAATTCAATTTAATCTACAGATAATACTATACCAATAATTATGATTTACCATCACTGGTATTCTAGCATAAACTACATTGGTAACAATGTTAGTAGAACTATTCTATTATTAATTATACTATGGTTTCTCTCCCCTCTTTTTCTTATGGAAAAATAGTATAAGCCATAAAAGTAGAAAAAATTGATCTACAAACTCCAGGACTAGCCTGCTACATTTTATGACTGTCTGGAATACTTCTACATGCATAGCAGTTCTAAAAGTTCTCTCAGATCCTTGACATGGCTTCATAAAATACACGTACTGGAGCGCTACCCCACCTAATCGCAAACATTTAATTATACATACATCTGAGTACGTACATACATACACAAATAAACATATGTATATATGGATGAAAAATATTACATTTCTATATCTTCTTTTGCATATATTTATACACAAACAGGAACACATACATACACATATGTATTAATACTTATAAAATAAACACGCACAGCTACATACACACACATACACACACACACACACACTGACACTCAAACACACATATTCACACACACACACACACACACATATATATATATATTTGTATACTTCATATAAAAAATAGTACTTTATCTTGAAATAAATTTGATAAAAACTTTTGATAAAAAAAGTAGAGCAGTTGAAGTTTTGGAATTTATAATTTTTTTCAATTTAAAAGTGCTCAATATATTAATCATATAATATAGAGCAATATCTCAGATGATTAAATCTTGTATATATATATATATATATATATATATATATATATATATGTGTGTGTGTGTGTGTGTGTGTGTGTGTGTGTGCATGTGTGTTTATATATATATATATGTATATATATATATATATATATATATACAAAAAATGTATATATGAATAAACATATATAAATGAATATATATACTATATGAAATAAACTCATCATATATCAGATATTGCATTATATCATATTATACTATGTCATATTGTATCCCTGATTTGTACTGTGTAAATATATATATGTATATATATATATATATATATATATATATATATTATAATCTTAGTGATATGCTGTGCCATACTAGATGAGATGTATTTTAGTCTTTTCAATTCTATCTTTGCCATTGTTGAATTTGGCATTGGGTTTTCCTGCTTCCGTCTTCACAGTCTATTGTAGGATGTGTCAGCGATCTGTGGATCTGCAAACGCTGGCCATGAAGAGCCATATGTAAAACCAATTTTATCATAACAAGCAAGTTTTGTGCTGTTTTGTACTTTGATGAGCAAACAACATGCATAATGCAAAAACTCTGTTGGAGATTAATAGATACTATGTTGAGCATTATTTCCCGAACCCCATTCTTCATGAGAAAGAAAATAAAAAGTAAATGTAGAAATCTCATTGAATCACGCGCCTACAAAAATGCTCATTTGAATTATATGGGCAGGATAATCATTTTTGTTTATCCATATGCATATATACAGCTTTTTCATAAATGATATTGCCAGCTTGTTTATCGGTGATTATTTCTGAAAGCCTGAATATGTGCTCCTTTAAATTTTCAAGATTTTGAATAAACATTTGAACCTATGCAAACTTGTCAAAACTCCCGCATTTTGCATAGTTCTCCCACAATATTCTCTGTCAACCAATCTTCTCAACGATTTTTGTTGAAACCTATTTTCTCCAGCATTTCCATTTGAGAAAAAAATATTTTCCAAAATATCAACCCTATCAAAAAAATTGATTAAGAAAAAAGAGCTTGCTCTCATAAACATTTTATGTATGCTATGGTCAGGTAGGGTTGGACCAATTTAGAAAGTTCAGCAACCTCGTGAAAGAACTGAAAACATAAATTGCTTATACAGATAAAAGCGTATAGGTACTCTATTGAGGAAATATTATATACTCGACACTTGTATCTTTCTTGAACAAAAGGAAAACCAAGTTCAAAGATAAAATTGCAACAATTGTGGTGTGTTGTGTATGTTTTGCTTCAAAATCTAGGATTGAAAATGGTATTTCCAAGCAGTTTCAATGGTCAAAAATCAAAAATCAAATCCTCTCTTTCACAGCCTCTCAAGCTGATTTATTTGCCTACTTAGTTCACATGAATGATAGTATTTTACTTTACTGGCCTTGACTGGTCTGACTATGCAATAGTTTCCTCATGAACTTTTATCTTTGTATTTCTGTATTCCTTTTTTCACACACTAAACCTGCATAGAAATACACTGTTGAGCTGTTATAAGTTGGTGTCCATAATTCAAATGCATTATAAGCAAATCCATGTTGTGACAAATTTTCCATTTTTACAAACCTTGATCTAAGTTTTCCTCTTTGCTGGATGCTATTTTCTGATGGCGAGTGAAAATGATTGTAAAGTTAGTGTCATTTACAGAAATTACGTAACATAGAAGACAATGAGGTTGAGGCTGGAAAAGTTGAACGTCACCAGAAAAAAAATTAGATACATATGTAGAAACTTTTAACAAAGATAAAAGGGAAATATTTTTGTTTGATCCGGTTCCTTTTTAGTTGGTCAAACCTGAATCAAAATGCGAAAAACATTTTTTAATTGGCAACACTGACCTGATTGACCTCTCTACTTCTAATACTTCTGAGCTACTTTAATTTAACATTGATGGGTCCTGTGCATGATATTTCTCAAGGGTTCTACCATTTTTGTTTTGAGAGCTAAATTCAATGTTTTGAAAATTAGGGTCTATGCTCAAACCCCATTATAAGCAATTCTGCTTTATATCAAGCTGCACTATAGCAGGTCTGCACTTTATATGCCGTTGCACCTTCTTATATCTTTAGCTTTTACAAGGAAATTTGCAGCTATTCTTATCTCTTCTTTGATGAATTATGGACATATATACCTTGAATAATGCGGTTAATTCATTCAAATATTTCTGATACTGCTCAAAAGCATTCAATGTTTTCTTTTTCAGTTTGTATTCAGTACCATTAATTCATACAGCAATACCTCAACAATTCTACATCAAAACTTGCATTGCTGTGAATATCTATACAAAGGGAGAAAAAGCCACTGTTCTGCAGGAATGTATGCAATCAAAAACAAGGCAAGTATATCTACTTCATAAGTGCAATTACAGAGCAGATGTGTGGGGTTTTAGAGGTTTTAGAATGTCAGAAAGCTATTAATGGAAATCCAGTGTCACTCTTGAACTCAAAATCAAATTATTCAAAAGCTTCTTCTTCTTCATCATCATCATCATGTCTTTTATCGCCGGGCATTGGACATAGACCTTCCTCAGACCTCTCTATCATGGGCATCACAGAGCCAATACTTTCTGAACTTGTTAAGTTCGTCTCTCTATCTTGTATTCTGTTGGCCCCACTTAGTCACTGGGAATCCGTGTTTTGAGTCATGATGTCTAGCAGTTGTCTGCCATTGTTGCAACATGACCAGCCCATTGCCATTTGAGTTTTCTAATGGATTCTAAGACATCTCGGACTTCTGTTTTTTCCCATGATATATTGTGCCGTCTTGTGATCTCTCCATGTGAGGTTGAGCATGATTCTTTCATGCGCACATTGCATGGTTCTCATTTTAAGCTTCAGTCTCTAGTTACGTTCCATTTGCAAATGACCAACAGCTGATTTTCTCTAACTGTTGTTTACAACTCTACCCTATCCAACCAATCACCATTCAACGCTGCTGTTACCATTTTGGAGAATGGCATTCAGCTAAGGAATTCCAGTCATTCATAATCTGGTTTAGGAATGCCTGATTTTGGTAATTCCTTGTCATTCAACATCAATGTTGACTTTTTAAAAAAAAGATTGGTTAGTGGGTTGGTTGGAATGATTATCAGATATATTTTGTATCTTCATTTACAATCAGATAAAATTGAAAAAAAAAATTTGTATTTGTATGTAATCTTATATTTATTCTTATACATGTGTCTATTCAAATGCATTGATATTTGTATATACATCTATGTTGGTAGGTAAAGATGAAACAAGCTAATAATTTACAAAACAAATATCTATTTTTCAACGTAATATCTTACCTTGTCAATGCACTTGATTCAATTGTAAATATCAATAATTTAAATTGAACATTATACAGCAAAAATGTCTTATAAAAATTCAGCTAATAACTTCTTATTAGGATACGGACTTGATCTTTCTAATGTATATGTACGGGCAAAATATGCAGCTACACATTCATCCATGTATCAGAATATAACAAAAGTTCTGTGAGAAAGGGATGCATAGAAAGAAGTGCAAGAAGAAAAAGAAGAAGAAGAAGAAGAAGATGAAGAAGAAGAAGAAGAAGAAGAAGAAGAAGAAGAAGAAGAAGAAGAAGAAGAAGAAGAAGAAGAAAGGGGAAGAGAAGAGAATAAAGAATAAAAGAGTAATGAAAGGTTGAAAAGTAGTGATAAAACAAAAGAAAGGACAGAGAGTGAACAAAATATGGAGAAAAAGCAGTGAGGAAAGAAGTAGAAGTAGTAAACAATAAGGGAAGGAAGAAGAGTCTAAAGAGAAGAAATCAGGAAAGAATGTGACTGAGCTCTTTAGAGAAGTGAAACTAAAAATGGAAGCTGCTGACATTTTTTGCCTGATTCCAAACAGCATGCACTGATTAATCATGGAGACTGCATTATCGATATTTGATGAATGTGACCTAAAAATGCAGCCCACCTTTTTTATAAAGTTTATGAAGAATCACATAAGTAAATCAACAGTGATGCACGCACACAAACATACACACATACACATAGTCATACACACACACACACACACACACACACACACACACATAATCACACAAACACTCTTATGAGAAGTAACTAACACATTAATAGGAAGTATCATGTACTGTATACGCAAAACTATAAGTTTACAACGGTATTTGAGGAACTACTGCTTACTGCAGTTCATCCAAGCCCCGTAATTATTCAGGTCAAGGTCCAGAAGTTGCCCCCCCCCCCGGTCACAATACCTGCACATAGGATGCAGTATGGAATTTGCATTTTTTTTTTTTTAAAATTGAATAACCATCTTATATACTAGCATATAAAGTATACACATTTATGAAAACAGTTACACATTCACAAGTGAAAGATATGTCTGCACAAACACACATGCAGATATTCATAAGAAATAACACGTACATATAGGCCAACACACACACATTCATCAATCATAACATATGTAGACATTTATGGGAAGTAACTTATGTACACATTCATCAAAACATACAAACACATTCATTATTGACCATAGGTGTATGGGAACTCTTTGGTTTGAACATATCTATTGATTTATGCATGTATGTATATATACATATATATATATATATATATATGTACATACATGCATAGATCAATAGATATATATATATATATGTGTGTGTGTGTGTGTGGGCGGATGCATGTATGTGTGGGTGTGTATTCATGTATTTGCTTAAAAAGGAACAAACTTGCAGGTCTTTATGTTTGTTTTAGATGCTGTCTCTCTCGCTCAACATTCCTTTAATTAAAAGAGTAAAAGAATGCAAAGACATTCCTTTGTACCTCTCACAAAGAAGTCTCCCACTCCTGACTGCGTCTTGTCTCCGAGCCGATCAGGAATTCCATTGTCTGCTAGACACCGGTAGGTCCCGCTATCCTCATAGGTAAGGTTATCCAGTGCGAGGACAGAAGGTTCTGGAATGTATTCAGACTCTGGGAATTCTCGAATAACCATCTCTCCCCATAAGTGTTGCCACTTGTAGGTGTAGGTTCGAGGTTGTCCATCTGCAACACACGTCAAGTCGGCCTGCTCACCTTCTGATGCATTCTGAGTGAATACTTGCACAGTAGGTGGATCTGAAAACAAAAGAAATGGAAGAAAAATAATCATGTATTAGTATTTGAGATCATTGTAAAACATTTTCTTTGCTTAAACAGTACCAGACCATTCTTCTGGCAAGCTCTGCAGGTAATGAGAATTTCTGGATTTTCCCGATTTCTGGACCAAAGCTTTGTTTATACTTAAAATTTGAAACAATGAAAAGCAAGACATAAAATTGTATTCAAACGATATAAATTGATATACTTCTAAAGCAGAGTTTGATTGATCTTTCATAATCCACTTAAAATTTATAAAATATTGAATATGAAATATGAAATATACAATTAAAATTAACGAAGGAGGGTAAGGAAACTGTTTATAATATTCACAAATGAATCCACTTAAAAATAGGGTCTGTTTAATCAATATCAATTTACTAATCTTTATCCTAAGACAATTCAACCATGCCACAAAAAATGAAATAAAGAGCAGCTGAGTAGTAAACTTATGCTAATTTTGAAAATAGCTGTTTCTATGGGTTTAAAAATAGCTGGTTCTCTGGGTCTAAAAATAGTTGGTTTTCTGGGTTTAAAATAGCTGGTTTTCTGGGTTTAAAAATAGCTGGAAATTCTGGTATTCCGGAAGCCAGATAAATTATCCAATGTTGTATACTTATAATTTCAATTTTTCATCATTTCCGTGAGTGAAACTCGTTCCTCTAATCTGCAGGGTGTCAATAAAGTCCCAACCAATTTTTGTATGACAATAAAATATAGTTAATTTTTTACGTATATGTCTTTCTAAATATTTTCAGACAAAAAGAAAAAAGTCCACTCATGAAAATTCTTCCTTTGGGTGGGTATGAACAACTTGAAAATAGCTCACAAATCTGTTTTTTTCTTTTTTGATACAATCAACAACCAAGTGCTTATAACAAATACCAACTTGCCCAAAGATCCCGTTGTATCTAGAAAACTTTAAAGTACACATATCTAATTTCTTTTGCTCTGAGGAAAATTTTTTGAATCTGAGCGAAAATCCTGTAACCCTATGTAGGACCATTGGGGCAACACAGACAATTTCATCATGGGTGTTCCAAGGGTGACACACTCTTCTGACTGATTTAGAATCAGTTGCCTATCTTCTAGACTGATTGCAAACTATAGTTAGAGAGCCTGGTCTGCCCAGCTATTTTACCTTTAACTTGAAGGAGGAGATTCATACCTTCGTAAAGGCAATGTTGGGGAATGAACACAGACTATCTCAGCTATAGTCTGAATACAACTCACTGATTTTATTCTCCACGCTGTTAACTGTTCGGACACTCCTTACCTCCAAGCAAAGAAATTAATCATGTAACACATTTTTTTCTCTTCATTCCATACTTAATTTACAGACATGACTCAAATCTTGTTTTAAAAAAACTCAGTAATCTTAAAACTGGCAAACCTAAGGCATTATAATTCACTTCCAATTAAAATGATTTAATCCCTCCCTCCTTCTGGATTTTATCAAATCTCAATTGGCTTGTACCTATGGAAGGCATATCATACCTTTCATTAGGTTACCTTAACTGAGGTATTTTTTTATCAAATGCAATAAACCTTTTTAAAAATATACTACAAGTCTAATTCAACTTGCAGTAGAGTAATTCCTCCTATCCTTAACTTTCTTCCAAATCCAAGAGACCTATTTATGAGAGTTTTTTCTGAAGATTTCTTGAGTGATAAAAAATGATGTAACCATCTACCCAATCGTTTCCATGGTAGGTTCTGAGTCTTATTGATTGTGCTAGTATCAAACCATGCAGTTACCATGGCAGGGTACTTGTTAGTGATGCGTATGCAGGATGCTATGTTCTCTGTAAGTATGTCACTATAGATTGATCAGTGAGTATTGGGTTATTATTTCCACAAGAATGTTAGTATTTCATTGGATTGATGCTACCAATGTTTACAGGATCAGATTGGATGTAGAAAAATAGGAAAGAATTTCCAAAGATATGACAAAAAACAAACGAAACCAAACCAAAGATATGACAAATAATTATAATAAAAAGATTTTCAAATATAAAAAAAGAATCTAATATGAAACAATATAAAACAATGCTAAGATAATCAGTGAGCAAGAACCAGCAAAAAGCAAGGGAAGTAAATCTTGATGATCCAAGATGTGAAGTTATTCTTGTTGGGTATTTTTACTTGCAATAATAATGCAGTCTGGAGTGGGGTTGGCCTAATAGCATGGAAATTGTACTTGCAAAACTGAATTTATGTGATCCAAGTAAAACCCACTGTTAGTAATTTAGAAAGGAGATGGGCACAGCCAAGTAATTTGTATTGCCCTGAGAAACGTGGAGAAGGGGTAATACTCAACATGGCACCCTGAAGATCTAAGTTCATGATTGAACTGGATTAGAATTGGAACAATTGAATAATTCATTAAGATATAAAACTCATAAAAAACTTCTTGATGTCTCGGTTATTGTTTTGAGCACCAAAACATCAAACAATGACATGAATAACCAAGGGATTGGAAAGATAGTTCTATTAATGCTTGATATTAACCTACATTGTAAATGTTTACTCGTACTAGCCTCCTTTTGAGAAGTCATAAAACTATGAGTGTATTCCCAAACCAATTGTTGGGAAAAACAGGATCATATACATAAATATATACACCAGTAAAGAATTAACTACACAAACACGTTTATTTTTCTACCCTGTTTGGGCTTTTTCAGAAGACTGATTTGATTTATTTTGGATATTTTGGGTGTGTCTATTTTTCTAGGTTGTTGGATCTTCCATTTATTCTATTTACTCATCATTTCTTTTTTCTTTTTTTTCAGCAGTTGGTCATTGCTTGATGTGTTTTTCTATTGGTGGGAAAGATCATCTGCTATACACCACCATTCAACCTATATGTAAAAACCAACTAAAATATTCATCTGCTTGATAGAAAAACACTTCCCACTGAGTGAGATATTTTATAAAAACAAACTGAAAATTAGCTATAGTTGCACAGATAGTTCTAATAAATTCATAAGAAAACATAATAAAGTAATTAAAATTAATACTAATGGATAAAGCATAAATAACCTATATTGCAATTGTTTAAACTGAAACAGATACCCTTCGCAAAAGAAATGTCTCAAATCAAATGTTGTGTACCAAATTGAAATATCAACCGAAGGGAAATCCTTAGAAGTGAAATACTATATAGGAATATCTAAAACACCCTTCAAACTAAGATTAGCCTATCATATATTGTCATTTACAAATGAAAAACACAAAAACAGTATATCACTCTCAACATATTATTACAGACTAAGCGATAGCAACCTCAAACCTATAATAAAATGGAAAATATTATAACAAATATGCATATGCCAGAATATTGAAACTCCTTGTTACCTATGCCTAAATGAGGAATTTGAAATCCTCACTTTTGCTAATAGAACCAAAAAATGAAAAAAAAAACAGAATTATTAAATAGAAAAATTAAATATCATTAAAATGCTGGTACCACTCAAAATTTCTATTGAAAGACCCAATTTATAGCCCTCACATAGATGTACTAAAATTTGACCACTATAGATATCTTATTCCCCTTAATATTATTATCAAAATTATTATTATTTTATCCCTCTATCCACTTTAAAGAACAACCCAGTCACCATAACTATCTTAGACATGTAGGAACGGACCAAACCCAGGAGGATTAAACCAACAATGTAAAAGTGAACCCTAACATTAGGAAACAGATCTGAGAATAAAATACTCTCAGAGAGGAAACATGCCACAAAGTGTTGATAGTTCAGTAACATACTGATAAAAAAAATGTCTACATTATATCCTGCTCATATATATTTCATAACTACCAACTATTCACTACACAAAAACATTTATGTTTCAGCCCTTTTGGGCTCCTTCAGGCAAATTCCCAAAGAGAAGCCTAAAAGGACGGAAACATAAATGTGTTCATGTATCAAATCCTTTTTTTCACCACATATATATATTAGCTATGTCTCAGATCTCAGATGGTGAATTTATTGATTGAACACACACATGGAAAAACACACACATCCATAATGGAAACAAACATATACATAGAAACTTGGAGAAAAACATATACATACAAAAATATGGAAACCTAGACATACATGAACATATTAATTTTTGTGGGTGAAGCTCATATTATTTTTTAAATCTCTTTAGAGAACAGAAATGTGAAATTCTATTGTTTTGCAACATACTTCTAAAGATCAAACTTAGTGCCAAATGTATAATCTTCTGGTTATTTCCTTTCAATATAATCAAAGAACATCACATAACATGATTTTTGCAGAAGCAATCCAAGAATAGATATGGCAGTTATGAACAGACATCTTTGTTGTCTCAATATCAACAAAAAACATATTTTGCTGGGGAAAACTGTCATGGCAGACTTTGTTGTTGTTGGAAACTACATTGGCATTAGCAAATCAAAGCAAAATCTGATATTGTTTGAATAAAATGATCACAATTGATTTTTAAAACATTTTTAGCAACGTTTATTAATGTTATTGTTTTTGGCTGCACATGCACACTTATTATCATCATCATCATTATTATCATTACTATTATTATTATTATCTTTACATCTTCACATATTTATCGGTGTACTTTTGGATGACATATATATCTCATGTACTGGTAGATACATTGAAAAATACATCAAAAGGAGACATTAATATTATAATCCTATTTGTTCAATATAAAGAAAGATAATAGGAATCATATAATATATTTATATATATATATATATATATATATATATATATATATATATATATATATATAATAGAACAATAATAAGATATACAAAAAACATGTGTATATGTATTTATGTATTAAGTAGATCTTAGATGAAAAAAAGTGCTCAATATCATTAGTAGAGTGGTTATAAAATAAGTAAATTTTTTTCAAAGGCACATTACAGATTGTACATTCTGTTTCACTTAAAAAAGATTTTCAAATGGACTTTTGAAAATCTTTTTTAAGAGCCGCAGAGGTTGCAGGTGAAAGTCTTGCTGCTGTATAAAGCTCCCACCTTGCAGTGCTGTCTTCTTTCATCTGCTTTTGCTCTGCGTACAGTTTTGGAACAGGAGCTTGCTTGGTAGAATTTGTGTGACTGTATGTTCCTCAGTCTTGGGTTAATGCCCACGGAAGATAATGATCTTTTCCAGTGACTATCTGTGTGTCCCCTCTTCAGCACTGGCAATAGTTCTCTAAAGAAAAGAATCATTGGCAGCCCCAATGCACTTTGAAGCACTCAGAAAGTCATAAGTGATACTGATATCCAACTCAAGATTCAACATTGTATATGATGGTTAGTAATACTATGACTTAGTAGACTCTCATTTTTGTGTCCTCCTTGAAGTTGTTCAGCCTACCAAAGGCTTGGATTGCCTTAGTCATTCTATTTTCTATTTCTTCGTCTAGCCTGGCATTGGAAGATATAATGTATCCTATAAATATCCCTATTATATGATTTTTAATATTTATCTATTTGTATATTCCTAATACAAGTATATTCTTTATATGCATATGTATATTTATGTTGATATATGCACAGTAATGAAAACAATTTTTGTCTATCTGTCCATTCATATATATATATATATATATATATGTGTCTGCTTGTGGATATATAGATAAATGTATGTGTACATATATATGTATGTTTGTTGTATAGATGTGTGGTAATCCAATAAAGTGATGGTGGTGATTTGATACTGTAGAAAGTGGAAAAATTTGAGAAAAACAAGTATTACATATCAGAAATCTTTATCATCATTGGGGCAGGCTTGATGCATTTTGCTGGTTCCACCAGTTCTTTCAAAGTGCAAAGAAATGCAGAAAACTGTTGCAAACAAATATGCAGCTGTTTAAGTATTGATAAATAAGTATTTGAATATATACATATGTATATATTTAATTGTATCCCATATAAAAATGATGAGAGTAAAGGTATAAATACAAAAAAATATATGCAATAAATAAATTAGCAATGCTTCACTGAAACTCTGGCAACTGATGGTTCGGAATCACCTAATCCAGATAATATCATGAGAATGGTTTTTAGATTTCGATGAATGCATGATTATTTTCCATGGATACTCAAGGTATTGTTCTCAATTTCAAAGGGTTTTAGCTTACTTTGTTCTCATTTAGTCATGAAAATAGGTTATAAGTAAGATGTTAGTCACAGTACTGGTATCAGGTGAATAGATATCAGTTATTACCCACTGCATAACAAGCTGAACTGTAGAAAAATTGAACTTCAGTGTCAATGTATGTAAACTGCAAAAGCTGAGTGGTTCATGTCATAACCATAAACTTTCAACTCATGTTATCAATAGTACAGTTTATTTTATTTTTCTACAATATCACTACCACCACCACTAACAACAACAAAAACTAGCCTCACCTAATTTAGGGGAGTGAACTTTCCATTATTCATCGGTCTGGTCATATCAAAACATAATACATATATATATATATATATATATATATATATATATATATATATATATATATATATATATATAAAATTAACATTTTGCTTCTGTGATTTAAAATCCTGACCAAGGAATCTGTATGAGGATCTCTTACTGACAGAGCCATACTGAAAAGTCTTACATATCTATGAATCTATTTATCATACATACAATACAAAAGTAGATGTAATCATCTTTAGTTGGAATAGAAGCAAGAGTGAAGTTTGACCCTAAAACAACCAGGCTGGTCTTTATTCCAACAAGGGCATTAATCAATGATTTTTTTCTTTGCCATTTAAATACCAAAGGATATTCATTATTTAACTTAAAGTATGTATGTACAATAAGAAAATACTCAGGCTAGAACAGGGCAAAAATTTACCCTTTATAAAACCAAAACTAGCATAAATATTGTTTTTTTTTTAAATATAAAAGGTATCAATTGCTGAATATTGTTCTCCTGAGGACTGGGGTTCATAAGGAATTTAATTCTGCTCTCAGCTTACTTATTTGATATCTTTCTGATGATCTCATATAAGCAGGTTCTTTCACCTTTTGAGTGTTGTTTCTTACTTTCTATATCAACCTCAATTCTGACTGCCAGTTGACACATACAAGTGAACAAGGCTAAAGAATATATCAGCTGAAACATTATGATAAAAACAAAAAATATGAGGATACTTGTCTTGATAATTTGTAAAGTAATAGAATTCCTTAATCTCAAAACTTCAGCCCACATATCAGTTATTATATCAACAAAATTGATATCTCAGTGGTATAAATACTCCTTTGTAGTTTGGAACCACTGGTTAACTTCCAATTGATTTCTATGAATTTTCAATCAATGGTATTATCCTTTGGGCAATCACTTGATACATTCAGTAGAATTTGATTAAGTGAGCTAATATTTGACTGATTCTTGGAGTTGTCTGCTTGAGATGATGAGTCACAAGGTCCACAAGTAGATCCTCCTAAAAGCTATAACCATATATATATATATATATATATATATATATATATATATATATATATATATATATATATATATATATATATATATATATATATATATGTATATATATATATATATTCTGCTCTTCTTTGCTCACAAGGGTTAAGGCAGAATACCGGATCAATAAGCATTATAAAGATTTCTCTCTTCTTTCTTTGTAAGAGAAGATGTACAGAATGGCTCAACAGATGATCCATTGGAGTGGAAACTATAGGGTTAACAAATCAATCTAGGTGTACGGTGGAATGTAATCATTGGGCCAGGCCTCGTACTTCACAAAAGTCAAGATGGGATTCCAGTGGCAAAGACATTCTACTATTTAATTATTCTTCATTCAAAAAGAGAGTAATATCCTGATCAAAATCTGGAAAATATCCAGAATGTTTTTCCAATGTATAACAATTTATTGGTGTTGGGAGAAAAGAGCCTTAATGTAGGATAGATCAGCTGGCACAAAAAGGTATTTTGTTAGGTAGAGTATTGTACAAGATTCCCGGTCAAATCAGTTTGAGGAGAGAAACATAGTTTAAGAAAAAGTCTTTTTGAAGTTAACTAATCCACCGCACAGACAAGTTTTTAGTGACAAGATTTGATATCCTCGTTTGGTCTTGAGGATAATAAAGCCAGTAGATTAGAAGAAAGTGTGGCAAAAAAGAAAGAAAAAAGGGAAGAAGCAAAGGAGAAGGATGAAAAGCAAGGAAAGAGAAATAAATGATGAAAATTCTATTATTAATGAGGAGAAGAAGAGGAAAAAAAAGAAGAAAGTAAAAAGAGAAGGAGAAGAAAAAGATTGTAATGAAATAGAAATAAGAGTTGGAGAAAAAAGGAGAAAGAAAAGGGAAAGAAGAAGAAAAGATTGTTATGAAACAGAAATAAGAATTAAACAGAATAAAGAAAGACAGAAAGAAAATGGTAGAAACAGAAATAAATCCCAAGGAACTTAAAAAAAAAGAAAAAGAAAAGATAGAAGGAATGGATAAAGAAAAAGAAAGAAAGAAAGTATAAGGAACAAAAGAAAAAAAAGGATAAGAAGACATCATTGTTGTATCAATGGTTTCTTATTCCAAATCTTCTGCCAGACTACTGCATCAAATCCTTCCTCCCATCTACCCTTGATACAACTTTTGGTCAACATTATCCCTACTATACAAACATTTCATAAGCTGTCATTGAATGAAGAAAATATTTCATCAGGGACAATCTCACGTATTTGCATTCAATCAGAGACTGAGATAGCTTTGTGTTACTATTCGTGTACACAGCAGACAAAATTATCCTCAAGGTCAGATTTTGTTCCTTCGTTAATTGACACCAGATTGCAACTTGACTCAAAATAACCAGACACAATCTTGCTGGGTGGTTTGAGTGTTATATCAGTGTATATAAAATTGAGCTGGGTTCAGATCCCAGCGGCTTCTATTCATTTTGCACCAATGATTTTAGGAAAGGCATAAAATCACTATTCCCTGCGCCATGTCTCACCACCAAATATTTTGGCAAAAGTCTCAAACACTGATAAGTCATGAAAGTTGGCCAAAAAGAGAGCTAAATTAGATTTTTTACTCCTGCTGCTACCATGTAATACAGTATGAAATATCATGATACTCAGGAAGGAGATGGGCCTCATCAATTAACGTTCACCTTGCTCTCTGGTGTACATTTGGAATCAAATTTTTGTTTGATATGCCCACAATTTCTGGGGAGGATGGACAACCATTTAAGGTCTATGGCTTGATTCCTGAAACCCCATGGTGATTCTTGATTTCTCATATTGAAACCATATACCAAATAGTCATAAAATTATTTACATCCAAGTGATCAAGAAATAAACTTCTCTTATATCGTACTGATTAATTAAGTGAACAAGAGATAAAATAGTACCTAATTACAACAATTTTATGCTATAAATGTTTATTTTTACAAATTTACATAAATTAGCATTAGTTTACTACACTTACTATTGATGAGACTATTTCAGGTAGAGATATTGACAGCATAACTTCATCATCATCAGTCCTTTAGAATCCGTCGTTGGACATAGATATTCCCCAGGATCTGCCACATTTCTCTATCATAGACGTTGCAAAGCTAGTATTTTCTGAACTTGTCTAGTTCATCTCTCCATCTTGTATTTTGTCAGCCTCTGTTTTGCATGTGGTCTCTGGGGATCCATGATGTGAGTCGCGATGTCCATTCTCACAACATGACCAGCCAATTGCTATTTTAGTTTTCTAATGGATTTTATGATATCTCAAACCCCTGTTTTCTTTCTGATATATTTTGTGTTCTTCCAAGCGGACAAGGCTTGCCTATCAAGAAAATCAGAATTTGAAATCTTGTTTTTTTCTACCTGGGCATGAACACCATCCCCTGGCACAAATGGGAAATATGAAACTATAACAAGGTGCAGGTTATATGTACTGCAGGTATAATTATCAGAGCAAGAAAGATTAGGGCTGGGACCATATCACTATCATAACTTGCTGGGATGTTAGTAATTAAAGAATTGTAGGATTAGTTTGTTGATGAGAAAGATTGTCAGAAATAAGGTTTCTATAAGAATAAAAAGAAATTTTTCTCAAGCTCGAACCAAAGCTGACTGGCCATAGAATCAATTTTTACCTAATATGCAATGACAACCACCTTAACAAAAAAGTAGTAGAAGTAGTGGTAATAGTAGTAACAGTAGTAGTAGTTGGAGGTAGAAAGGTGATGCGAGAAATAGGAGAAAGAGAAAAAGACTGAGATGAATGAAGAAGAGAGGAAATTGTCAAAAAAAAATATATAAAGGAACGCCATTAATTTCAGACATTGTATGTTTTCTAGTGAGTACCCGTTTTAGATGCATTCAATGATTTTTTTCTCTCTCATTTTTCATGTTTACATCAACTCAGCAAAAATGAAGATGTCAACATCTTGAAGAATCAACTTCACCTTGAGGAGATTTGGTGAGAAATATTTGCTGGTTTAGAATTTGTGAAGAATGGAGACACAGCTGCTTTAGAATGATTCAAGCAATTTACCAGCAGATCTGCAATTGAATTTCCTGCTCTCCTTTTTCATGATGGGGGCTCACAATTTAAAGACAAAATTATATCTTATTTTATATTATTAATTTTTGAAAAAAAAAACATCATTGGTTAGCTGTTATAAACAAGCAGAATAAAGGAAATAGGTCTGGATAATGATTCAATAGAGACTGTTACATGACCGACGTCTTTGCAGCATATCATGCTGGGGGTGATCAATTAAAACATTGGAAAAAGTGATGATCAATGAATAAGCTACTTCTCTTGCCTTTTGTTGAGCAGTGATCACTAAAAAGTCAGATTTAAAAAAAAATAAATATGAATATTCGAAGGGAGCAATTATAAACCTATATTGCAAATTGAACCCTACCTCACAAAAAAAACCCCATGGGGATGGGGGATTTTCAAAAAGCATAAACAGAACACTTTTCTAGAGGAAATGTTGAAATTTTTAGCCCTCAAACTCCATTGGTGAGACCGACGTACAATTCATTTATACATAGTCAGACAAACAGACTCACTTAAAAACTGGAGAAATCTATGCTGAAGTTGACAGTTTTGGTTGATAGTTTCTAATGAAAGTCAACATTTTATTTATCTTTTTCTAGAATGATAACAATAATGATGAAGATATGGTGATGATTCAAAACATTTTCATTTATATATGATTCTTACGTATAGTAGATTCATATCTATGTACATCAATATTTCTCTATTAGAAACTGTCAATCAAAACTGTCGCCAAAACTATCCACATAGGTTTCTTCAGTTCTCCTCAAGTTGGTCTGGCTGGCTGGTTATGTATGTATCATTTGTTCAGGTTGCAACACTGGAGCTAGAGGACTGAAAATTTGAACATTTACTCCTTCTGGAAGAAGACAGGAGTCAAGGATATCATAGAATCCATGAAAAAATTTCAAATGGCAAGGGGCTAGCTATGTTGCAAGAATGGCAGACAACCGATGAACGTTGTGACTCATGACATGGACCCCGAGATATCACATATGCAACCATGGCCGGCAGAGTATTAGATGGAGAGACGAGCAAGACAAATTCAAAAGGTGCTGGCTCTGTGACGCCCATGATAGAGAAATGTGGCAAATCCTAGGGAAGGTCTATGTCTAATGATAAATGTTGAAAGACTGATGATGATGTCTAGATGAAACCTTTCTTTTGACAATCCACCCCCTGAATAGGTATTTAGTGAAGGGTTCAATTTGCAATGTGAGTTTATGCAAAATTAATCTCTTAATTGCTTGTTCTCAGAAAATCAAGAATATTTTTAGTGATCACTGCTAAACAAAAGGTGGGAGTAGCAACTTCTTCATTAACTAACCAGATCTGTAGCTGTATTCATATCTATTTATATACCAAACTTTCTCCCAATATCTTTCACTTTAATATGCTTATCTCTTTATGCATCTCTGGTTCTTTCTTCCTCTTTATGTATATGCATACATGCATGTATGCATACATTCATAAATGTATATATATGCATATATGTACACACACATTCATGGACCATGGAGGAGATTATGCTGAAAAACAAATAATTTTTATGCACAATGAATGCTTTTTTTTTCATTAATGGGCTATGAACTTATTGATGAATTGGTGTGTATAAACATGAGGGAGGATTGACAATGAAGGAGATTATGTTGAAATACAAATCTTTTAGGAGAAAAATGAATGCTTTTCCATCACATGGCAGCAGACATGGGTTTATGTATATATAGTTTGGAAAACTTATATATACATATATATATATATATATATACGTATTTATTTATATATACGTATATATGAATTATATGTTTGTATTCAATTCATTTTGAAGGATCATGCTTTATTTTCTGTCCTTATTATAAAAGCATTATTTATATCATTATTTAATATTTGTATTATTTTTTATTGGTTCATCATTATTATCACTGCTTATCTGTAATTTTTTTGACGTAACATGTAATTTTATTTACTTATATGTGTGTCTAAATTTTATGTTCATGTTATCTAATTTTACTTTTATCAAAAACTGTTTTTGTAAGTTTTCTATCTTATTTTATGGCTTTGGGCTATTTTAGATAAAGTGTGGGTTGCATTTAAAGGCTATAAAAACCGTGTCTCAACTTCTATAATGTCTGCCTGTCTTTCAATACTTATACAATTGTAATTCTGTTTTGCTTTACTTTTATTGTTGCATAAGCTAAACCAAAAATTAAAAAATTAAATAAGTTTTAGTTCATTGTCTCAGGATCAATAAAGAAAAACGATGAAAAAAAGCATAATTATTTCAATCAATAAGAGGAACAATAAACTTACAATAGACCACAATATTCATGGATTTGTGAGATGACAGTGTCTGATGAATATATGACTTGGCATTAGCTGTACATTTATATCTGCCTGCCTGCGTTCGACTGATGTTCCGGAG
Source organism: Thysanoteuthis rhombus (assembly GCA_963457665.1). Taxonomy (NCBI): domain Eukaryota; kingdom Metazoa; phylum Mollusca; class Cephalopoda; order Oegopsida; family Thysanoteuthidae; genus Thysanoteuthis; species Thysanoteuthis major. The sequence continues at coordinate 60,499,122 of OY735201.1, forward strand.
TTGTAAGTGTGTCTCACTACTGGTGACATCTGTAGAATTTAACCGTTGTCCTTCAAATTCAAAGAACACACTTGGAGTTGGATTACCATCCGCAGAACATGTCAGCACCACGTCACTGCTTTCAATGACTGTTGTATCAGGAGAGAGAGTAATTGTCGGACGGTCTGGAAATATAAAAAAAGATTACGGTGAAAACGGGAGAATGTTAAAAGTGTCAGTGGAAGATAAGATTTATCATTTATAATCATTTCCTGATCCAGGCTGTTTACACACTGTCGTAATTCCTGCGCCTAAGTGATATTGCGATAAAAGCTACTGGAAAGAAAAATTCAAGATGAGAAAGAAAATATTTTTCCAAAATAAATAATAATAATAATTGACAATGCTTCATCGAATAAGGATTGAGAAAAAAAAGTTAACAGGGCTGGTTAATCACTCTATAGAAACTGTCACATGAGCATTATTTGGCAGTATGTCAAGTTAGGGATGATCAATTAAAAAATTTGGAAGAAGGGGTGATCATTGGAATAGTTACTTCTCTTGCCACTTTTTAGGTGGTGATCATGAAAAATTTTGAATTTTCAATTCATGAATGCTGCTAGACACAAACCAAGGTACCGATTTAGCTTAGAATTACATTGTAAATTGAACCCCAATTGAAAACCTATTTTGGGGGATGCGGCATTGAAAAAACAAAAAAAATTTTTTTCTTAACATGATAGGGAGTGAATGCTTAGATTTTCAGCCTTTTAGCTCCATTGGTGTGGCCTGTACACATGACACATGTATAAATAGCCAGCTAAACAACCAGATAGCCAAACAAGAGAGACTCACTTAGAAATTGAAAAAATCAATGTTGATGTTGGCTATGGTGATGTTGATAGTTTCTGTTAATGCTGTCACTAATACTACTAATGTAAAAGCAATAACAGGGCAGTAGAGATCTCATGGTTCAGTCAGCAAGAGCAGCTGGTATGTTCGACCAAGCTTCCCTGATACAACCAGGCTTCCCCGAGCAAGCTCAACTTTCAATAACAAGAAAGTCCCATTCATCTTAAAAAGAAGGGTCTATAAACAATACATACTCTCGATAGATACCAATGGAGTTGGAAGCATCATGCTCAACCTCACAAGGAGAGATCACAATATATCAGGGAAAAAATATGAATATAAAATCCATTAGAAAACTCAAATGGCAACAAGCTGGTCATGTTGCAAGAGTGGCAGATAACTGATGGACATCATGGCTTGTAACATGGATCCTCAGAGATCACACGCATAGCTGTGGCCAGCAGAATACAAGATGGAGTGATGAACTAGTCAAATTCAGAAAGTATTAGCACCACAATGCCCATGATAGAGAGAGGGCAAATTCTATTGATGATGATTTAGTTCACTTCAGATGACTTTGTTCCCCTTAAGTGCATAAGATAATTTTATAACTGCTTGACTGATTTCAAAGTGATATTCTTGGCATGAGTTCCAGGCAAAACTGTCTCTAGTGTTATTAGAATCAAAGACAAAATCATTCCTAATTTTGTTTGGAAAACTGAAATCTTTCTTTGTATTCTTGATGTTAAAACTCAATACTCCATCCAATCTATTTGTCATCCCTTGTCAGGGGTACAATCAACAAGGGTAAGTGGTGATAGAAAAAGTGGTCATTAGTATACCAATAGAATCGGTCAAGCAAAATTCTTGCAAAATCCAGCGTCATTTTTGTTCAGATGATGATTTTACAATTTTTCAAATAAGCTCCTGTGTAATATGCCAAGGTACCAATTTATAATTTAATCCAAATGTAATTGGGGATTTGGATTTTTCACCTGAAACTTTTTAATGATTGAAAACCAAAAGGATAAGCAGGAACAAATATCAAAATAAAATATCCTTTCTCTATCCAATTAGTGAAACTTCACAATTTTTCAGGCCTCAAATGATGCCAAATAAAATGTTATTCTTTTAAAAAAAAAATCATCCCTCATTCAAAACAACAAACAAATCTTTTTTTTTTTGAAGATTTTCTAAATATTTCCCTAATTTCATGACCCGAAATGACCCAGACATATTTGATAGGGTTCATACCAGCAGCTTGACTTGGCCATGATAGTTTATTGAACATGCTAATCTTCAGTCTTTTTCTCAGTCTGGTATAGAGCTCCATTTTTCACTGAGAAGAGTAGTTTTTGTCCCGATAACCTCCAGTGGATACGGGGATAAATTCTTCAAGCATAATGAATAAATATTTTTTGAACTGACTTTCCCCAAGCAACCAAAAAGTATGGAATGAACAGAGCTTCAGATTGTTACTTATATCATAAACAAAAATTTGGCATGCTTGACAGTAGGCTCCAGCAGGTTGAAATGAAAAGTCAAATCTGGGTGAAATAATGGCGCCTATTTATCTATGTATATCTATCTCTCTCATTTGCTCACACACACACATACACACGCATACACACACATACATACACATACACACACACACATGCACATATAGTGATGCGTGTGTGTGTATGCTTAAGGTGTATATACATATGTGTGTGAGTGTGAGTGTGTATATAACTAAGTATATTTCACTGTATATAAGTATGTATGAAATATAAATATTTATGTGTTTATATTTTCTGACCAGATCTTGACTAGTACATCATGGTAAAGTGCAATGACTGGTATAAAGACATACCTTTGATTTCTATGGAATAATGTATTTATATTACATATGAATCAAATATAGCAATCCTTCTCTCACCCTTCCTCTCTTTCTACATACATGTGCATACATAAATATATAGTTAAATGAATATTTTTTTTTAACTAGTTCAGTATGTCATGGGTTCAATCCATGGCTGAGTCATAAAATGGGATTCAATATTCAATACTTTTCTGCTAAGTAGAGATGTATTCATTTCAGCATTCTCAGCAAATAACGACATAGATAATATTTTTTACACCTCAAGATAAACTTGATTTTGTTTTGAATGCTTTCCCACATCTGAAAGTAATTTTTTCTCCCTCTGTGAGGTGTACACATAATCTACAATTTGCTTGACTACATTTTGTTGCTCTGCCTGATTCTGTTTCTTCAGAGTATCAACTTTTTTTTAGCAGTTGTTCCGAATTCTGAGGTGGTCTTTTTATTTTTGATGATAAAAAAGTCTTCAAGAATATTATTCATATAAATATAACTTATTGATATCTCAATATCTTCTTGGATTTCTCTGAAAACATTATGGTTTAGAGGGTTGTGTGTACTGAAAAAAGGGATAATTGCTGTTTCATCTCATTCTGTGTTGACAGTTAATAATCATTAAGGTCATGAAATTGAATAGAGATCAATCATAATTGTTTTCTGTCCAATTTCATGGCCTTTCTGACCCAGACCTTGATTAGAGATAGAGGCTAATTTAGTTTTTGCATACATATATATATGTACATAATATATATTTGATGTCATATCTAATTTTTTTATTCTTAATTCATTGCATAAAAAAGACTCATAATATGTCTGCTTTATTAAAGATGAGACTATGCAAGTGTGTGTTTGAGTGCTTGTGTGTATTTCTTCTTGTTTGTATTTGTGTGTACATTGAGTTTGTATTTGTGCTTGTGAATGCACATGTGCATTCATATATACATTCATTTACACATACAAACACATCTATATATATCATATTCATTCAGCAATCTTTGGTGTTGAGTTTGATGCTTGTAAAATATAAATTTTTCAAAAGTTAATCCTTCCATAGGACTACAACTCAACAAAATCACAATACAAAATTATAAATTAATGGCAGAATACAAAGATGTAATTGAATAAAGCCAGGAAAGAAAATTTAGAAAATGTCCCTCACATTCAACAAGCACTGTCACAGAACTGGCAATGTGTTTGTCATGCTGCATGATGGTAAAGCTATTCTCCGCTCGGCAAACAAGGCGCTCGGAGTGGTTGAAACGAGTTGCGGGGTTGAATCTGAGCATGTATCCAGAGTGTATAGGTCCGCTGTTGGCCAAGTACCATTTGTAGAAGACGTGTGGTGGGTTGCCTGGTTTGGCCTCACAGTAAAGAGCTTGATCAGTACCCTCAAGCCAGGGGAAGTCACTGCTACTGCTTATCATAGGTTTGCCAGGCGGAACTGCAAAAGAAACAGGCAATGTTAGATTTTAACAATTTATCCATACTTTTTTTTATCGCTAATAGTATAAACTATCATAGACAGATGGCCGGGGAAATAGTAAGATCCCTGAATGTTTCAAATCAACAATACTTGGAAGAAATTATGATTAGAAATATTGCTAATAAGATGCAGCAGTGATTGCTGCAGACAATTTAATGAAAATTCAAATCAAATAATCAGAAAACTATTTATTTCTCAGAATACGAATTATTGAATCTCTAAATAGAATGAATGTTGGGTGACCAGGAAATCTTATCTATCTAAGATTCTTTGATTCTTTGTAGAAGTATCTAGATCTTAAAAATTAATCAAGTTTCTTCATGAGAAAAAGTATCATCTATTACAGGAAGAAGTCTATGGAAATAGTTCATGAGATAGACATAAACATTTTATGGATCAACAACACTCAAAAATAATTATTTGAGACTTTACTGATAAAATGGTACAATGCTCACAAGAATGATGCAAAAGAAATATTTGGACTAATATTCTCATCCATGTAGGATTTATCATGTTTAGGCTGATTCGTTCCTCGGCCTTTCTCAGGTCACAGGAGTTCTTACTATAGATTTTTCTAGATGTAAGTTCATAGAATCTAAAAATAAAAGAATGCTATGTAGATATAATAAGCATAACAATGAAAAGCATTTATTTCACTCATTGAACATCTATTTTTTAACAAAATCAATGTATTTAATTCACTGGTGAATATCAATCACATAGAGTAAGAATTATACAGATCAAAATAAATGTACATAAGACTGTTTACTTACTGATTCATCCTTATAAAAATATATGTATATATATATATATATATATAGATGTATCTATGTGTGTATATATATATATATATATATATATATATATATATATCTGTGTGTGTATATATGTGCATGTGTATTAGAGATGACTATGTGCAAAGAAACTTTATTGTAAAAAGATGAACAATATATTTAATTAACATGTTTTGACTTTAATAGGCATTGTCAGAATGAATGGGAATACGAAGTGTACCAGATTCTGATAGGGAATTCATGGTATTAAGATGTTATCAAGTGGGTGAAGAGATGTCATTAATCTTAAGTTCGCATTTATAAATTCTGGCTACTTGATATATCTGTTCATGTTTGATGTTATGTTTTTAGAGTTATCTTGTATGCCTTTGTTTTGGTTGGACAAATGTGTGTTTGGGTTAGCTATTGGAATTGGGGTGTCAATGAAATATTTATTTAGTCTGCATCCAGTTGGATTCTATCACACTTGATCCATATGCTGTATTGTTTTAGTATTAATTTAGCCAAAAAGAGGGGATATGTGACAGAATCAAGGGTGTCGTCCTATTGTATCACTTCCTGATATAAATGCGGCTTCTATACATTATTTTCATTTTTGTTGTGTTTTTTTTTTACTATTTGGACTTTTCCTAGATCAAAGTTATGGCGCTTTTTATTCTGGTGATTAATGAGGGCATTTGAGTTTCCATCTGATTTCAATGCTCTGTGTTGTTCTGATGATACCTGTCCATAGCAAAACATGCTAATGAAATAAATCTTTACAAACAATTTAAGTCTATTTCTACATAGTTATTTCTAATATGAACTTATCAGATAATTCTTATCCAAACACAAATTCACAAATATAAATATATATATACATATGAGAAATGAATGACTGTACTGGAAATTTTATTATTATTATTATCATTATCATTGAAATTTTATTCTGGGCATTTTGTTCATTTTTCAGGACATCTCCAAAAGGCAAATGACGTAAGGAAATTAGGAAACAACTCTTTCTCTTGTTGCAGGATTAACTGTAATTCACAACAATACTCATTCTATATGTATATAGTCTAGAAAGCTTTACAGCTTTGAACACCAAACATTAAAAAAAATTTTCAATACAATTTTCGTGTCACTTCAGTCACCCAATTCCCAATATTTGTCAATGCCATTTACACAATTTTCTTTAGTGCTTTTTTTCTCTGTTTCCTGTATATTTTGTTATGATGATACAATGTATAAATTGTCTTTTGTTGGGATCATCCATTGTTTACCATGTAACTGTTTCAGGGATTTTAAAAACAAAACAGTTATATCAACTTGATACCCCAGCAATGTAGCTCAAGCACCACCTCCCTTTCTTATTTTATAGTTTATGCCACATAAGTAGTTTGTTTTTTTATATAAGATATTACGTGTATTATATATAGACATTATTTTATACAACATATCTATTTTTTGAAACAGGGCTTACTTACAAAAAGTTTTTAACAATGAGGGATCAGTAAGTATAACAACAGATATGATTCACTCTTCATGTCATTTCTTTCCATATAGAAGAGTATGTATAAAATTGGTATGATTTTATTTGCAATACGTATCCATTCATATTTATGTATATTTATATTGGCATATATGTATGAATATCTGAATGTCTGCATTTATTGATATATGAATATATGTTTGCATATGTGTGTGCATGTGTATGTGTGTGTGTGTGTTTGTGTGTGCAAATATGTTGACCTAGAAAACCGGATTCTTGATAAATACGTATAAGAATAGAAATGTATACATCTATACACAATATCTTCTTATACATAAAAGGGTTTATACATCTTGCAATAGATATAGGCATAAATGTTTCTGTGCACAACTTTATCTACAATATAGATATATTAAAGCTAGAAAAGACATCCAAAAATAAGTAATATCAATGCAAGATGAAAATATCATTTATGATGGAAATAATGAATTGAAGAAGTGAGCTCTCTCTCCAGACAGCAAATAATTGTATTTGATCAACCACCGGTTCTATGTACTTTTTGACTGTCATGGCAACAAAGTTACTGTGGACAGAGAAAAAGTATTCTGCCGGGCTTTTTATATTAAGTCAAGTGCATTTAGCTTACATATATCAAATGTTCTAGTATACATGTCTATATGAATTTACAAAATGCTTCTGAACCAGCATTTATATGCCTGAATGAGTAAGTAATTCAGAATTGTATAAATACATCCTTTTTATAGATATGCGTACCCTATCTGTGTATGTATCTGTCAACTATTATCTATCTATCCATATGTCTGTTTATATCTCTCTATGTCTAAATATCTATTTATCTGTCTGTTCATATCTATCTATCTCTTAATGTATGCATATAGATATATACGATAAAAGAAAATTAAATATGTATATAAATATACATATATGAATTTCCATCATTTTATGTGAAAATATATATGAAATTATATATGATAGAATAGCTTGTTTTGCATCACCAAGATCTGTCTGGCTTTTCTCGAAGAGATTCTAGACCGTGGACAAGATTAAGGAAAACATAATGAAACAGCTGATGGTAATCCTGAAAGAGGACTCAGCAGACTGTTTTGAAGAGTAGAAGGTATGGCAAAGTTAATGTAAGAGGCTCAAAGGGAAGTAATTGAAAGAATACTAAAGCACCATCGCCTTAGGTTGAGCTATTTTTTATCATTAATATTAAATAGATGGATATTTTTTTTCAATAAATATTCATATAAAAACACATACTAATACATATACATAACTTCATGCACACATACATACATGCATACATACATACATTTATGACCAGTTGTATAACTTGGAAGAAAGTAGATTCTTTCACAAAAATATTTCACTGTCTGCGACATTACTGATTGAAATTTTTATACTCATGACTATTCTATTACCTAAGCTTCATGCTACTCCTTACAAAACTTTGTTGTGTATGAGTATAAGTATGTATGTATGTATGCATCTTCATGTATTGGCTTTTGGCCAAATTGCATTGGATATACTGGTTCTCAGCAGATCACCAATGTTGAGCAATGTTGAGCCTGGTCATCACTAAGATGAGTTACTGCTTGGGAATATTTGGTGCCACAAGATTGTTCTGTGGCTGTCTTGCCATCAATCAACAGAGCATTTTGAAAAGCAAGGACCAGACTGTGCAATAGGTCCTTTCCTCAAGCACCAGCTGCATCATGGGGGACACATGACAATGTGCTCTCCTAGAAGCTGCCACACTCATATTTGATTGGCAATGATCATTCATATATTTGTACATATATATATATATATATATATATATATATATATATATATATATATATATATATATATATATATATATATATATATTTATACAGACATACAGGGGTAGATCAATAAGTCTATAGCCTGGCATATTGTTGAGTTTTGATCTGAAGATTTCCCAGTATAGTATAAAAGAGCATTGTCAAAGAAAGAGATTATGTTGAAAAATAAATACCTATCGTGTAAAATAAATACTTTTTCATCCTTAGGCTGTGGACTTATTGACATACCTCTGTACACATATAGATAAAGACACACATATACACACACACACACACACACACACACGTACTCACATTTACACATAGAGTATAAGTATACATTTGATAGGATTATCTCTATAAGTAATCAATATCTGATGAGCAAACAAAGGAAGCAACTGAGGAAATGGTTTTATACCGAGAAAGCTATCAGAGTCTTTCTAGAATGTGAACAAGTAAAGATGAGATTTCTAAAACTCACTTGGCTTGTTTCTTTGAAAACAGTTCTTGAAATGTATTAGAGATTCAAATTATACTAAAAGCATGAATATAAGTTACCAGGCACTTATCAAGTGAAAGGTATTCTCTTGGCTTGATCTATTGTACGGAGAAATCCCTATTAACTGCTGCACGAGTTATAGAGGTTATATTAGAGATGTCTGATGAGTCGTTTACACGGAGAGCAAACGGAATTGAATGCATTGCAAAAAGTTCATTTTAACTCATCTTTGTAGCTTCAAAATTGACAGAAATTGGATCAATGATTGAGATTGATATAAAATTTATAGAAATGAAAGAAAACTGGACAATGATGTGTGTAAAAATTAGAAACCTTTGGTCCAGATACTGTTAATATCAAAGCTGTATGAGTATATTGAAATGTACTTTTTGCAATGTATTGGGTACTTTTTGTACTCACTGTACAAATTGGAAATTATACACATTACTAGTACAAGTGTGAATGATCGATATAAATATACACCCACATTTGCATATGTCAACAATTAATACAGAAATGCATATATATATATATATATATATATATATATATATATATATATATATATTTTCTATATATATATATATATATATACATGCATATATATACGCACACACTCACACACACACACACATACATATTATATATATATATATATATATATATATATATATGTAGAGAGAGAGAGAGAGAGAGAGAGAGAGATTTAAAAAATTTTTTAGTCTGTATATATCAATGCTCTATTTTGTTAAATTCTATCATCTAGAGCACTCTTTATTGTTAAAAAATACAGAAAAACACAGGTTTATACTATATGTGTATATGTATATATATATATGTGTGTGCGTGTATGATTGTGTTTGTTTATACACTCATACAAAATCATGCATATCCATATATATATATATACATGTATGTATGTTTGTTTGTGTATGTGTAGATAGGAACATTAATAACTCTGTAGTATAATGATAAAAAAGCATTTATTTGATATAGATATTACTGATTTCCTTTCCTTGTCAATGAACAACCTGACTTTTCTCCAATTGTCATACAGATCGAACCTTGTATAGTGGAAATTTCAGATCAAAAATCAACTAATGACTGAGTTAAAGTACTCATTGGTCTATTTTGTATGTATATACTCAGATAATCTTATTGAACCAATCAAATATTAAAAAAAAAAGTCATTGGAATTCATCGAGAACTTAAGGGAGATATTGTATGGGCAGGCAGACAAACATGAGGGGATAGATATAAATATTTGAAAGAGAAAGAAAAATATCTTTCAATGAAAAATACTTCCAGACTGTGCCCCAAAATTCAATCAGGTCTTCTTAAGTCCATGGGCCACCTTTCCATAAAATGTCATAGAAATTCATTGAAAACTTTTTGAGATGTTTTGTTGATTAACAGGCAAAAAAGAGTGAATGTATATATGTCTTCCAACTGTTGGCAGGGGTAAAAAAAAGTACGTTATCCCTCCCTGCTAAAAAAATTCGAACACACACAAATAAAAAGTAAAAAAAAAAAAGATAAAAAAGAATGAGTCATTTAAAAAGAAACCGTCTCATCACCAATGTCTTTTGGCAGCGTGCTGGTTGGGCTTGATCAATAAAAAAGATTGAAAAAGGGTTGATCAATGAAAGGATTTTCGTTGGGTGCTGATCACTAAAAAAATTCAAATTTTTATATAACAAGGGTGAACGCTGTCAGACACTGAGTAAGGGATCAGTTTTGCAAATTGAACCCCCAGGGAGTAAATCTTTAAATTTTCAGCCATTTAGCTTCATTGGCGTCGTTGGTCGGTGTGATACGTACACAGCCAGCCAGCCAAACCAGCTCAAAAATAAAGAAACCTATGTTGACAGTTTTGTAGGAGGTTTCCAATTAATCCAAGTCTGTATATCAAGTTTTCTCAATAAATCAGAATAGGTTATTGAAAGCATGTATGAAGTGTAAGTTTATTGCTACTTCCATAGTTTCATCTTATTCTATCACTAGTTTAATAGTTATTTTCTAAGCATAGCTTAGATCAGGCTTAAAGACACAAATACAGAATCCTTGGTGAGGATCGAACTCACTACTCAGTTGTTACTGATCACTGAGACCAGCTTGCAAACCATTGCACTATGACGAGGTGCCCAACATTAGTTTTATAACTAATGATACAACTGCTATTACTTTCAATACTAGTGTTGATACTTCTACTACTATTATTATAAAGATGACTACTACTACTACTACCACTACCACTACTTCTGTCACTGTTTTTGCAACTGCAACTATCTGTTGAAAGAAAATTGATCACCGGTTCTTTTAGTCTCTTCCCCACTGTTTTTTTTTCTAATTTTCTCTTTTTTTCTTTCTACACTTCCTTCCACATTTTTGTTATAGTGCCTCAATCCTGCTGTTTCTTCATTACAGATTACTAGTCACTGCTGCATTTGCAGCTGTGGTTGTCGTGATGGGGGTGTGGCAGGGATAAATGGGGTTAGAAAGTGTTCGGAGAGAGAGAGAGAGAGATAGAGAAAGAGAGAGAGAGAGAGAGTCGAGATGTTGGGAGAGATGAAGGGGAGATGACATGGTTGTGGAATGTGCCGAAGTCTTCTTCATCGTTCTGTGTTTCTCGAGTGCAGAGACTTTTTGCGAGATATCCTGAGGCGATGAAAAAGGAAAGGAGGAGGAGAAGGAGGAGGACGGGTAAAAGAGATGGATAGATTGATGGACTGACATAGATGGATAGATATGAAGAGAGAAGGAGAGAAGAGATATGAGAAAGAGAGGGGGGAATAAGTGTGAAAGAAAGAGAGACTGATTGAATAATGGAGATGCATTTTGTTGAACGGAAAAGAGAAAACTAGAAACATTGGAATGTTAGAAGAAAAATATGATATACATATACATGCATATATATATGTGCTTATGATATATATATATATGTATATATGTATATATATATATATATATATATATATATATATATATATATTACAGAAAAACATAACTAGCAGTGAGCAACAACTAAACCAGGAAAAGGAAAAAGAAAAAGAAAAGATATGGAAGTAGAATGAGTAGAAGGTGCTCTACCCTAGAAAAATAGCCCCCCGCCCAATCTGTCCTTAAAAGGTATCTGAAATAAATCAAATCATTTGCCTAAAGAAGCCCAAACAGGGCAGAGATATAAACGTGTTAGTGTAGCAAATCTTTTATTTCATTTCATCATATATATATATATATATATATATATATATATATATATATATATATATATATATATATATATATATATATACATATATATATATATATATATATATATATATATATATATATATATATATATGTATATATATATATATATATATATACATATATACATATATACATATATATGTGTATATATATATATATATATGTATATATATATGTATATATATATATATATATATATATATATATATATATATATATATATATATATAATACTGAAATACACTATTCAAATGAAGATGGGTGTTTTGCTTTCTTAATTACAAGAACAAAACATGTGCCTGGTTGTTGGAGAGTGTGTTAGACACAAAAAGTTGACATTCATTGGGTATATGTTCTTGTAAATTTTATCTTTTATATATATATATATATATATATATATATATATATATGTGCATTTTCTTTATCATATTGTTGCTTTTTATTATAATGCTCTGTTTGTTCCATTTTTATAATTGTTAAAGCAATCAGAGTGAATTGAAATAAAGATATTGCCCCAGATAAGACTTGAACTCGCATGCTTGAGGCTTGTCTGACTCACACCATAACGATGTCAATTATTCAATTATAAGGCTATCAGTGTCTTTCATTTAATTATTCATGTCATTAGTATCTCACAAATATCTAGATATAATAGTATGGCAATGATATTGTCTTTAAGTTGTCTGAATTTCTTAGGTGAAGCATTTTCATGATTCATTTTTGACTAGTTTTTCTCTTCTCTTTATTGTTGCTTTTTTATCACAATGCTCATGTTACTAACATTCTGTGACTGTAATAGTAAGTCGCACGAATTGGAAATAAGTAAGTCACCTCCAATGCGACTTGAACTCAGATCTCGTACCCAGGGAGCAATATTTGACATGGACATTACCTTCACCAATTCAGCCGTGGAAACTTGGCAAAGCCAAATCTTGGGTCCTACGGCTACATCTTCCTCATTCAATTGTTCATGACATTGTTTGTTTTCTGTAAATTCATAGTAGTAGTAATTGTAATAGTAATAGTCTTCAAGTTGTCTGGATTTCTTAGATAAAGCATTTTCATTGTTAACATTTGATTTTTATTTCTTTCATTTTTGTTGTTGCTCTCTATCACAATGCTTAGGATGTCTACAATGGTTAAAAAAAGCAGTGTGAATAAGCTGTGAGCTTGGTTGATGTATGAAAATAATTCATCCAAGTAATTCAGAGTCCTTATCTATATCTAAATATATATATGTATATGTGTGTATTTACATATATTATTAACAAATGAATACATAATCTGTCAGAAATAATCATAAATGTGTTATATTACTTTAAAACTCTATTTAAAATGATCTCCCGTTCTTACACAGTGAATGTATCATTTGGCCTATAACATATAGAGGGGAGAAACATGAGCTAGTTTGTGTAGCAAATCGACATTCTACTTTTTATTTCCAGCTCTACTCTGAAACAACCTAACTTCAAGAGTAAAAAGTTGTATGCTTCGAGCACTCTATGAAATAAATCCATTACATTTCAGAAGTGGCTTTATTTTATTGATATATTATGTTATACTGCAAGCCTGATTTGTACCAGATACACTGCATATATATATATATATATATATATATATATATATATATATATATATATATGATGGGCAAAACAAATGAAAGCAATAATACAGGGAAATACTTTCAGACAACTTCAGAACTAATTGAAAAGTGGAGACTTATAGCAATAAAGAAGAAAGGAAACAAAACCAAAAAAGCAGAATTTTATAAGTAAATAAACAGAAAAATGAGACAAGAGAAAAGGAAGAAAAACATGGAGAGGATAATAGAAGTCATCTGACTGAAGAAGAGCTTGAAAGGCAATTGAGCCGCTGACCACTCTGGTAAACAACTGATACTTGCAGTAAAAGACGGAGAAGGTAAAATTAATAAAAGTAGCAACAAGATATTAAGAATAATTGATGAATACTATGAGAGCCTCTATGCCGCATGAATAAAAGTACAACTGAACAACACTTCAAAAGAGACCAATGATGTTCTGGACATCAATGAACAATGAATTTTTTGCGCTGAGAAATATAAAAAGTGGAAAAGACCAAAGCGGAAGGGGCATAATGACAGATCTTTAGAAGATGCAGGAGAGGTCAATCACAAGAGATTAGCTCAACTATTCACTCAACGCTTTCAAGAGAAGAAAGTGCCCCAAAACGTTGGTCTAGGAATAGAAATCGTACTGCATAAAAAAGTAGGCAATAAAGACCTTGGAAACAACCTTCTTATTACTTTATTAGCTAACATTTACAAACTATCCTTGAAAATACTTACAAATTGATTAAGTCTTTAGAAAAAAATTACCGTGCAATAGGCATCAAAAGTGGCTATTTGACAATCAACCAACTACACACAATAAATCAGCTAATCAAAAAGACATCGGAATACAATAAACCACTCTGATTGATTCAAGTAGACTATGAAAAAACCTTTGATTCAGTAGTATACTCTCCGGTCTTCAACTCAATGCAAGAATAAAGTATTAATGAGAATTATATGAAAATGATTGAGAATATATACAAAAATAGCACTGCAATAATTAGACTTCATAAATATACTGACATGATAATTATTGAAAAAAGAGTGAGCCAAGGGGGTATAAATTAACCAAAACTCTTTACAGTGAGCCTTGGAAGCACATTCCGGAAAACAGATTGGGAAAATATGGTAGTAACTGTAAAAAACCTCTATTTAAATGATGATAAGGGTCTGTAGAATGCGGAGAGAAAAAGAAGTAGATAGTGAAAGAAGAGACTTAATGAAAAAGCTAGGGAACAAACATCTTTGAAAGAGAGAAAAAGTCTGATAGAGAAGAAAAGAAAAAGAGATGGTTTTGGAAAGATTGAATGATAGAGAGAGAGACAGGTAGAGAAAAGAAGTTAGACAGACAGAATGAACTTACAGAAGAAAGAAAATCAGGAGAGAAAGAGAGAGAGAGGGAGAGGGGAGAAAGATGGAAAGATAATGAAAGAGTGAGTGAAGCGGTGACAAACAGAGGCTGGAAAAAGGAAGGAAAGAGTAAAATATATAGAAGAAAAATGTGAGAGATATTTTGAATGATAGGTTAATGAAGGTATGTATGAGGAACAAATGAAAGAAATACTTTAGTGTGTCTGGGAATAACTGTTGATGAGAGAGAGAGAGAGAGAGAGAGAGAGAGAGAGAGAGAGAGAGAAAGAGAGAGGGGGGAGAGAGAGGAAGGTGTTAAAATAGAAGGAGCTTGAAAAAATATCCAAGTTGGAAAGTACTCACATGATGAAGAGAAGGAGTTGAGTCAACATAAAAAAAAAGATGAAAGAAGCTTGGAGAGAAATGAACCCTTAGGCTATGCAATAGGAAATTCAACCTCTAAACCTGCTGGCTCATTATTTTTTAGCAAAAAAAAAGAAAATGAAATTCAAAATAATCAACACTCATTCTTCTTATCTTTCATCAGATGATCAATTGCCCGGTCCATGCAAAGCTGGTAATAGGCCCAGGCCACATGGGAAATATAGGCCCCATTTCAAACTGCTCATTAAATATTTCTGTAATCAGTGCTAAATATGTATAATTTATGAATGGATATACTCTTGTGCGTGTAGTGTTCACAATGAACTTTACATAAAAAACAGAATAGAAGAATTGGAATGATTTATTAAAAATGTCAATGGTAAGCAGTTTTATTGAAATGTATCTAAGACAATAGACTACAGTATTCCAATGAGAAGCAGTAGATAATATAGTGGTTGCCCCTTCAAAATCATAGACCCATGCCAACTGGCCCACCAGACCCCCACCTACTTATTCTATTCCCAACATTATTTTGCAACAGAATTCTTAAAATTTTTGAATGATCTGGACTCTTCCAGCAGAACAATAGCTTCTGTGACTGTCAATTTTCATTTCCATGTAGAGATAAATATATATATATATATATAAAAAAAACAAATATTGGAAACAAAAAAGAGTTCTGGATTGTTATGTAATGTTTAACCTACTATATTGCAATGACTGCAGGAAAATTTAATCCAAAAAAGATGGAAAAAAATTGAAACAAATGAGATGCAGTTTTATATACGAATGTTGAAAATATCATAGACAGAGCATGTAACGAATGAGGAAGTTTCAAGGAGAATAGGAACTACGAATAAAATGTTATTTACAATGAGATGAGTTGAAATTTTTGGGACATAAAAAGAGCAAGGAAAACTTGGAGAAGCAGAGGTAGGCAGCTTGTGACTTACTTGATGGGCTTTAGCAAAGGCTGGCCAAAAAAGTACCAGAAAGCATAAAGAAGCAAGAATTACTGAAAGCAACAAAAAGAAAGGAAACTATGGAGGTCTATGATTGCCCACATCCGGAAAGAACATGCCACATAAAGACAGATAGGTAGACATTGGGGCAGCCATTTCTTTTGCTCGACAATCACTTCCTGTTCCTACACCAACTGGTTCTCTGGTTCTTTCATCAGAAAATATTTGCCAATGATACCATCTTGAGAAATGTAGTTTAGATACGACATCTTGACTCATGATATGGATCCCCAGAGATCACATGTGCAACCGAGGCTGACAAAGTATCAGATGGAAAGACGAGCTAGACAAGTTCAGAAAGTACTGGCTTCGCAATGCCCACAATAGAGAAGTGTGTCGAAACCCAGGGAAGGTCTATATCCAACAACAGACAGTAAGAGACTGATGATGACATAGATACAAGAAGATACAACAAATAATACTGAATAAGTCAATGGAGATCTTGATATAATGTTACACCTAATGTCTGGAGATTTTTTATGCAGATAATTATGTTAAATATACACCATAAGTTTTGTTGAAACCATAACCTTGGATACATCTTTTTGATATTTAAATTGGCATAGAAAGTCTGCTTCTATTTTGGTAGACAATAGAACGACTCTGAAGTGATCTCTCCAGGGTGCAAATGTTGTCAGAGGGAAGTTAAAGTTAGTATCCTAGTTAGTTTTGGATCAGCGTTGGTTGTCAACAAATGCTGGAGAGCCCAGTTGGCCCTGTTACTTATCAATAAATGAGGGAAGAAGAGATAGATTCATAGCTCTCTCAAGGGTATTAATGCAGATTGGTCCACTAAATCTACTCTCTTTGCTGTTAAACACTTGGTTATTTACACGTCCATAAAATAACTGGAATAGTTCTTCAGATATCTCTAAATGATGGTAGTAAATCTGGTATGTTGCAGTTTTAAGTTTTTTTCCACATTGTACACACATATCTCTGTGGATTTTTTGTATATGGCAAAACCAAATATAGTAAACACGTACCCAGATGTCTGAGATTCAAAACAGTACATAAACTGCTATGTAGTAAACATCTATCTTGTTATCATTTGTTCTCAAATATGCTTCTTGTCTGGAATTGATGCAATGTCTTATTAGTCTTATCAGATCATTTCTTTTCCTGATTTTTTTTTCTGCTTGTTTCCTTTGATAATCTTTCCATAGAGAACTTCTTGTTTTTCCTTTGTTACCTAATTCTTCCATCCTGTTTTTTTTTTCTTATTATTTCTGTTTTCCTTTCTTTGTTTTTTGTTGTCTTTCTTTCTCCCTCCTTTTGTACAACTTTATGTTTCTATCTTTTTTTCAAGTCTTGCTATATTTATTCAGTTTTTTTTGTCAGAGAACTTGCCTCTATTGATTCAACTAAACCATGAAAATCTCAGACAAATTGTGTGATTATTACGTTGTTGTTATCTTGTTATTGCACATACTGATGCTATCAGTGGTGTTAATGGTTTTGGTATCATTGATTCTATCATTGTTACATCATTATTTCTTTGATCATATTATTATGATACCTATTATTGTCATCACAATTATGAAACTCTTTCAATCAATTTATTATCGCAATATATATATATATATATATATATATATATATATATATATATATATATATATATATATGTATATATATTTCAATAATACTATTTTATCTAAAAATAATTTAAACAAAAAGTGTGTTCTCTTTCTAACCTTGATTTTATATATATAGAGAGAAAATTGACATGAATTTTAGAAAAAGGTTTTTTGTATACCTAATGTTGAAAGCTGTAAAGCTTTCTAGACTATATATTTAGCAAGGAAAGGCATCATCATAAAAGAGCTTTCTCTGTTGAACTATGATTTTGATATATTTAGAATCGTTTAAAATACATGTAGTTTGATATTCTATATAGGGTATTATCATCCTGTATGGTACATGGATACTTTTATCAACATCAACATCAGCCTTTTAGTATATGTCATTGGACATGGACGTTTTCAAGGATTCCCCAGACCTTGCTATCATGGGCGTTGTAGGGCCAATACTTTCTGAATAATTTGAAGCAAAGGACTTACTTAGATATGTTACACCAAAACATGTATTTGATGATGAGGGATCAATAAGTTTAACAACAGATGTGACTCATTGTTTGTGTCACTTCTATTGAGCAATCATCCATGTGAATATTAAATCAGTTACAAATATGTACATATATAATTGATAATTGTGTCATCCACAGACAGCTGTTTTGTTGTATTACAACTATTTAGTGTGTCCATAGACTCAATATCCCTTCCAGTACTGCAAGGTAGGGTCGAAACCTTCGCTGCAGACCCAGAGGCAGATGCTCCACCCTGCCCTACACAGAACTATATATGTATACGGTCACATTTTTATTGAGAACTTAGAAGCCAATTGAGCTCACCCATGGCCATCATTTTCAGGTGAGCTTATAGATTGTTGTTGCTGTATTCAATATATCTGCTTGGCCTTTGTATTTCTATTGGTGTTTCTATGGTCAATGCCATCTTTAGAAGTTACTCTACCCATCAATAATTTTTTCCCAAGTCCATCACAAGGGACTTGCCTGGTAGAGACCCCGCCCTCTGACAAAAAAAAAAAAAAATGGGCGATTGAATCAAAAACCAACTAAAAAAATTCACCTCTGAAAATAAGGTTTGGCTGGATGGCATTCACCAAACATTTGATAAACAGAAATGCATATTGGTTAGCAAGTAAAGTGTACAATGAATGTGTAATAGCAACTAAGACATACAGGTGTAGAAGATTCAGACTAAATAATTCTCTCACAAAGTCACACAAAGATCAATGGAAAGAACAATGTTAGGAATAGTATAAGATATAGAAAAGATTTGAGAAGAAAAAAGTATAAGATATCATAGGAGAGAACAAGTGACAAAAATGGAGATGAGAAGGACACATGCCAAAAACGAAGAATAGATGGTATAAATGGTTTGTTGATTTGTGCCTCAGGGATTACAAGCACAGTAGGAAAAGAGGAGTAGACCGGATATAAAATGGAAAGATGTAATAGAAAGGTTTATGTAAAATAAGTTTTAAGAATAGTGATAAATAAGAAGTTCTAAACTACTGGCAAGACACAGAAAAAACTGGGTAACTTGAGCCATGAATACATTGATTAATCCACTCAAAATCCCAGAAATTTTAAATTTTACCTCACATATTACCACCATTTATTGCTTAATGAAGATGAGCATTTTTAACACTCTCATAATTTTTGGGACCTGTTGAATATATCATATATATTGTGTGTGCATGTATATGTACATATATATATATATATATATATATATATATGTATATATATATATATATATATGATTCCTAATCATCACTCCTTCCTAATTCTAATATGTATTATAGATATCATAGAAATTGATTAAAAGGGCAATGGGCTTGTCATGTTGCAAGGATGTTAGACCACAATAGACATCATGACTCATAATGTGGATCCCAAGAGATGTGAAACTATAGTCAGTAAAATATTAGGTGGCGAGATGAACCAGACAAATTCAGAAAGTACTGGCTCCACGATGCCCATGACAGAGAGCTTTGGCAAATCTTGGGAATGGTCTGTGTCCAACGATAGATGCTAAAAGGATGATGATGATGATGATGATGATGATGATGATGATGATGATGATGATGAACACGGTCAGCAAAGATGGGAGGATGAATCATTTTTCCCTAGCCAAATGCCTCAATGTGATCTTTGACCCCTTGAGTGCTATGAGAACATACATTATCACGAAGAAGAATCATTTCTTTTCTGTTCACTGAGTATATGTGTATTTTGTCCAAAGGAAGTCACGTGAAATATTACTTATGCACACCAAACAGTTCAAATAAACACTGTAATAACAATTTTTTTGTGAAAATGCTACTTTCTGTTTTAAAACTACACCTAGCTTGGTTTAAGTTAGGTGGCTGATAAGTTTTGCTTAGGCATTTAAATAAAATAAATCATATTATATCTCTAGTCCTCCATCAGAACACAAACTTCAAAGTCTGGTAATGATCAAAGGAAACAATTCACAAAAGACAAGTAATATTGTTGCAAAAAGCATGATTTCAGACTTTGGCATTGAGACCAATAAGCTATAAAAATTTGAATCCAGTCATGATCATAAACCTTTTAGTGTCTGTTGTTGGACGTAGTACTTCCTCAAGATTTGTAAGACCACTCTATCATGGGCTGAGTGGAGCCCGCACTTTCTGAATTTGTCTAACTCCTCATGCCATCTTACATTCTGTCAGTTACAATTTCACGTATGATCTCTGGGAATCCATACTATGAGTTGCGACCACAGTAATCAAAAACTTCTGCACTGTACTGTATGTAATATATCTATTAATTTTAAAGGTATCTTTACTGATTTGACTGTTGAATTTAAATAACTAGACTAAATATGTCCATCCTAAGAGATGGGGTAAATTGCTGTTAAAAAAAAAGAATTATAGATAGATGAATGGGAATCAGATAATATTCAATTTAATCTGTTTTCAATGAGTGATTTTAATACCATTCTTTCTTTACAATGTTAGAAAAAAAAGGGAATTAATTTTTAAAAATCATAGGGGTATTGATGTATAAATATGGGGTCAAGTTGAAAAATGGAGGTGACGTCCAAAAAGAGGTGAGGATAATGTTGAAAAAGAGGCTATTATCCAGAAAAAAAAAGAAGTAGGGAGGCAATATTTAAAAAAAAAACATTCTAATATTCAAAATAAGGTTAGGTGTTATTAGAAAAGGGGATGAAGGGAAGCATAATAAGATAGCATGCAACTCGAGCATGAGAAAATCATGCTCAACCTTACATGGAGAGATCACAAGACAACACAATAAATCAGAGAGAAAACAGGGGCTTTGAGACATCATAGAATCTATTTGAAAACTCGAATGGCCATGGGCTGGTCATGTTGCAAGAATGAAACCGAGGCCGACAAAATTCAAGATGGAGAGATGAACTAAAAAAATTCAGAAAATACTGGCTCCGCGATTTCCATGATAGAAAAATGTAGTAGATCCTGGGGAAAGTCTACGTCCAACAATGGAAGTTAAAAGACTGATGATGATGATGACAAGTGATAGACCACTTATACACACACCATTTTCTTGTATAACCCCCTCATTCCTTAACAAAGCCTGCTCTCATATTGTCGAATTAACCATTATCCATACCAATACATTGATTATATGTATATACGTGTGTATATATACATTTATATATATATATATATATATATATATATATATAGAGAGAGAGAGAGAGATAGATAGATAGATAGATAGATATAGATATAGAGGTATATGAATATATATGCCCAAGTCATGTGATGTAAAAAAAATCACATTATCATAAAAAAAGCTTGTGGGTAATTTTCCAATTGATTTAAAGAAAAAACTAATAGTTCAAGAGATTGAAAAAAAGACTCTCTGAAAATAGATATTCACTTACTGTCCAGGTATATACAAATAACCACACACTGATATTCTAGTGTGTATCTCTTGCATATAAATATCTGTTCCCTGTAACTATGCTTACAATATGGGAGATTTGAAAAAAAATTCTTGCCAGCGATTTTGCAAAATTAAAATTTTTCTCTCTCTCTCTTTCTCTTAACCTTGTTCACAAGTAGTTTTATTCCAAGCAATGCTTATGGATAGTAGCAACCTCATAAACTACATCACCACACATGGACACACATTGTTTCCACCTAAGGATGTGTTGACATTGTAAATGAATCCCTCCCAAAAACATATTTCAGAGGTTGATTTTCAAAATGTAATCTGCTGGAAACCTCACCTGTGGTCACATTGGTACACAGAGAAAATTTCATGGGGTTATGTTCTGTGGTTTTTGCGGTAGGCTATCACGTACAAATAGACACACATGATACTACTAATTGTTCTGAAAGAGTTAGGAAATCTTGCTTCTCTAAAATGAAGAGCACAAATTATTGGGTTATTTGAAAAACCACTTCTAAATAATTTGTAATCATAGAAAATCATTTGTGAAGATAAAATCAGTGGAACATTTTAGTTTTATCATCATTGGCTGAAAACATTCATAATTATTGTAGTTAGTCACTTGATCACTAACATTGGTGTTTTTGATCTTGTCATTTCAATTACTGTCCAGCTTTTCTCTACATACATATCTTTCTTTTTAATAATATATCTATATACCCCCCACCTTTCACTTATTTTCTCATTGTATTATCTATATCTTATTTCTCTTCTCTTTACACTTTTTCTTTTCTTCTTTCTCACCTCTCGTATATCCAGCTAACCCCTCCCCCATTATTTCCTCCTTGGATTTTTTGGTATCATTCTTTTACTCTATTCTATACACACTTTTTTTTCTTTCTTTCATCCTTTATTTCTTTTTGTTTTGTCCTCTCTGTGTTTATACATTTTACTTTGTCTGATTTCCTTTGTTTTTTTTTCTTGCTCTTTTTTTTTGTTGCTATGTCTGGTGTGTTGCTCGTTTTCTATCTCTCTTTTTCTTTTCCTTCTTCTCTTCTTGTGACCTGACAGTTGTTCTTCTCTCTTTCCTTATTTATGACTCTCTTCTTCCCTTCCTACTCTTCCTCTCGATCCCAGTACTTTGCATTCATAAAGAAGACTTTTTCTTGAAACATGGAATATCTTGACATAAAAAAATCCACTTAAAAACAAAACAGAATAAAAGCAGCTCATGGTGATCATCATCATGATCCATATTCATATCATCGTTATTATTATTTGCATTTTCATACAAGTCGCCTGGTGGTCACTGCTGGAGACAGATTGACAGCAACTCTCCTCGCGTCTCGAGCCCTCCACTCCACACTCTTAAAGTTCACAGCGGTGCTGTGGTTTACAGTTTCACAACAGTTACCTAGTGGTTATTGCTGGAGGCTGAGTGACAGTAAGTCTTCTCAGGTCTTCAGCCCTCCTTTCATATCACCCTCACTTAACACAGCAGTGCTGTGGTTTGTACATGATGCCTTTTTCTTGGCTATCAGGCTATTACTAACAAGTGAGGAATCTCATATTTCCATTACTCTCCTCAGTATCTGCCATCCCCAGTAGTACTGTGGTCTGCTTAGTCTCAACCCTTACTCTTATCTCCAATTCCTCCTATTTCATTTTCAGCTTCTTTGGTACTATTCAGTGCACCTACTATTGCTGGTACTACCCCGCCTTTAATGTTCCATACCTTCTTCAGTTCCCTTGCCAGGTTCTGGTATTTCCTTAACTTTTCACTCTCTTTCGTATCAACTCTGTGATTTGCAAGCATAGCCAAGTCTATTATTGGGCAGGTTCTCCTTCCCTTATCCACGACTACCAGATGTGGACTTCTTGTTTGGATAAGGTGGTCAGTTTGGATGTCTAAGTCCAAGAGTAATTCATGGCTTCCATGACTGTCCCCGGTTTGTGTTGATATCATTTGTCAGAATTTAGTCAAATCCCATTTGTTTGCTCTGTTTCCAGTGTCCTGCTTGTTTTTGTCTTCTTTCTGGGCTACTTGACAACATTCACTGGTAATGTGGTTTATAGTTTTGCCCCTTCCCCCAAAAGGAAAGATTTGCTGTGAGTTTGGGTTCTGCTGATTTTTGCCTTAATATAATTTGTCCTGATGCATTTGTTTTAGGCTGCCATGATGAGTGAATCCTCTCCAGGTTTCCTTTGCATAGCCATGTCCATGATCTCTTGTCTGCGACATTTGTACATGTTTTTTGAATTTCTCACATAGTTTTTTCTTTTACCATTTTCCTTTCCTTGTTTGCATTGCTACTCCTTCATTTTCCACTTTTTTTTTGTTCGTTGCACTACTTTGGGCACTTTTTGTAATGTCTTCATTATTTGTTGGAACATATTTACTTATCAATATTATTATCATTATTATTTGCAATCTCAAACCAGTTGCCTTACTATTATTATTATCATTATCATTATTATTATTATTATTATCGTTATTATTATTATCATTATTATTATTATTATTATAATCAACATCATCACTGTAAGTTTCAGCATTCAGATTTTTATTTTTTTTTTTCAAAATGATAATTGCAAATGATTTTGCAGAAGAAAAATAAGATAAGAAAAATCATTTTTTTGCATTAAACCTGTAATAGCTTTTTTACTTTCATGCCATGTTTAGGATTATTCTAAAACTATTTGACATGTACATCCAAAAATAATTTGTAGAGAGCTAAAAAAAATTACAGCCTCAAGAAAATATCAATATGTAAATATATAGATCTGTATACATGATAATCATTTTTATATGTGCTTACAACTATTACATATTAATGTATATATTTGCATATATCTATATAACTAGTTGATCTTTGTTGAGACACTTATCAGTGTATGTATCTGAATAAATTAATTTTTTCAAAATTTTTCATTCATTTCCCAACTCCTTTTTTGTATATATATATATATATATATATATATATATATATATATATATATATATATATATATATATATATATATATATATATATATATATGTGTGTGTGTGTGTATATGTTATGTAGGTAATTGTAACCCTCTTTCATTTAATGATTCTTTATCTCCACTAACACAGATGATTAAGAACTGCTGGGACATTCTTAAACTGATACTAGAATGGAAAATATATTTCAAGAACCAGATATGCTTGCTTACTGCAGATCTCAAAATATAAGAAATAATAGGTAGTAATAAAATATCTAATAACAAAGTAATACACAAAAAAGCATTATAAAAACAGTTCAATTTTACAAACCATGCAATAAAAAAATAGGCTATGCTGCAAACAACTCACATTTGATAACTTATCCATCAGTTTCATAATTGATAAAACTTCAAAATATTTCCATGAGTCATGAGACACAATTTACTCATTAAAATGTATACATTGTGCTGAACAATATCTAGGCAAATCAGAGTGGCTTTTCAACTACCAATCAAATAATTAAAGGTAAATAATTAAATCATTAGAAAACAAATACAAACTAAAACACTGGCAAATCATGACTTTAACATTGATGGTAAATAGAAAAAAAAAAGAAAAACTTATCTAATAATATCACAAACTTTGAACCGTCACTGTCGTATGGGAAATCACTCAACTTTCAACCCAAAAGCCTAGTCTGATCACAGATAAGTAGCATTTGATCTCGATTTTATTTCAAATTATATTTACTATATTTTGCTATAATTTTGAATGTTGATTCCATGCCCAAAGATCTCTCTCTCTCTCTTTCTCTCTCTCTCTCTCTCTACCTGAGAGGTCGGGGAGGCTAAGACTGAAATTCCTTATTGTTTATTACTGTGAATTTGAAACAAACCAAAACAAATCAAGGGTAGAGGAAATATAGGTAGTGCATAAATGAAAAGGGAAGTCCTCAGACATCCAAGTGCGGTTGAAAAGGAAGCAAAACTCCTCGACAAAATAACAAATGGTTGAATTCTAAAAATTTACTCTTTTGAACTTATCAAAATGAGGAGAAAGATATAATAAAGACTATGGAAGACTGAATTAAAAGAGCTAAACTGAAGAGACTGAAAAAAAAGAAATGGAAGAAGAAAAAGGGGAGAAAGCATGGAGAGGATAGTAAAGGCTATTAGAAAAAGGGGAGAGTCTGAAATGTGCTCCAACTCTGGATCACACTGGCAAACAACAGATGCTTGCATTAAAAAATAGAAAAGGCAAAATCAACAAAAGTAGGGACAAAATGTTTGGAATATATGAAAAATATAATGAGAATCTGTATGCCTTGAAAATAAAAGTACCACTTACCGAAACTTTAATAGATAATACTGATATACCAGATGTGACAAGAGACAAAGAAATGTTTGCGCTACGAAATATGAAATGCACAAAGCCTCAGGCAAAGATGTCATAATGACAGACCTTTCAAAAGATACACAAAAGACTTTCACAAAAGACTAGCACAAGTATTCACACAAAGTGTACAAGAAAAAAAAGGGCCCCCAAACTTTTGAATTAGAAATTATGATCCTATTACATAAGAAAGGACATGATAAAGACATCGGCAATTACTGCCTTGATACATTACTACCTAACATTTATGAACTATTCTTAAAGTACTTATAAATAGATTAACTAACTCTCTAGATGAGACAAGAAGGTTTCAGGAGTGATTATTCAACAACATTTTAATTAATTGATAGAAAAGACGTCAGAATAAGACACCACTTAATTTAGCTTATGTAGACTATGAAAAAGCTTTTGACTAAGTAGACACACAACAGTTTTCAATTCAATGCAAGAACAAAGTTTCAACGAGAATTATAAAAAAGTCATTGTGAATATTTTCAAAAATAGCACTGTAATAATTAGACTACACGAAGATACTAACAAGATAGAGATTAGAAACCTTTGAGACAAGGGATGCTATTTCACCTAAATTATTTACAGCAAGTTGGTGATTATTCAAATCATTTAGAGTTTTGTGATGACATTGCAAAAATATGAGAGACAGCAGATGATTTATAAAACATTTAAAGTGATATTAATAGGGAAAGCCAAAAAATAGGGTTAAAGATGAACAGACTAGAGAGAAAAGTAATTTTCATGGATAAAGTCCTGAAAAATACCCTAAGAATGAAGGTTAAAGACTCAGAAGAGGTTGAAGGATATATTTATCAAAGTTGGGCAATGAAATTAAAGATCGCAGAAATAGAATTAAACCACACATGATGATTGGTTGGAAAGCATTTGAGGTAGATAAAGACATTCAGAAAATAAAATAAATTGCCAATATGCTTGAAAAGTGTAAAATCAATTTATAATACCAGCAATGACATGCAGATACAATATCTAGAAATGAGCAAAATCATTGGGAATGCACTGAGAAATGATAGAGGGCAATGGAAAAAAGTATAAAAAATGATAGAAATAACCCATGGTGATAGAAAAAGATCTACATAGACCTGAAAGAAGATCAGGGTGAAAGATATCAAATAAATAATTAAGTGAGAAAAAATAGACTCTTAATGAGAAGAAAGGGTAACAGGTGGAGCAAAAGGCTGACCAATCGGTGTCCATGGGACAGTAAACACAGTAGGAAAAGACCAAACACAAGATGAAGAGATGAGGTAGAAAAGTTTGCTTGTAAGACATGGCAGAGATTAGCACAAAGGTGTGGGGGAAAGAAGGGTTTGTTTTCTTTGGAGGGGAAATTATTTGTTAAAGGGGTTTTGTAAAGATGTGTGCTCAAATTCTTTATTTGTTCTGTTGATAAGTTATTTTTTTCTAAAGAGAATTCTTGATTAAATTATTGCAATCTTAATTTTTAGCTGTTCATTTTGAATCTTCACTGCCTGGCCTTTCATCGATAACTTGCTGAAACCCACCCTGCAGGGCAGTTTCCAACTTGTATGTATATATATATTTGTATATATATATATATATATACATTGAATAGAAAGTAAGGGTTCAGTTCAGCATTATAGTTACATAGTAAATAAAACCTTTGAAACATATCATGGCACTGGAAGTATAATCTAACTAAGGAATTTATAAGATTTTGAAATTCCAGTTTTATAATGTTTAATAGCAGTATAATAACTGTTGCAGTAAATTATTCTGTTCTTTGACTTGATGAAAGTTAAGAATAAACTGTCAGTTGAAAGGTGAAATTCTGTATGTATCAAGTGTGTGCAAACGTTCTCAGCAGAAAATTTGTTTTTAGCTGTGTATTCAGCTCTAGTTTTCTGTGGAAGGTGTTGGGAATTTTTGCATACACATAATATATCTTCTTTTTTCCCTCCTGTGTGAACAGATTGACTAAACAAGAACAACAAAATACATCAAGGTATCGGTTCATGGAAGTCCAATGAAATAGATTTCTGTTAAATCTTGTTCTGGTGAATATTCATCAGGGGAAAACGGCTATGCTTTTTCATTACGAGAAATCTATTGATGTTGTACTGTCTGATCTGTTTCATTTCATGTTTGATTAGCCATCAATATATATTATAGATTGAATTAAAGCAATGCCTACCACCTTTGATAAACAGAACCTCAACAGATTCTTTTTCCATCCAGTACAATGACTATACCCCTAATTTGAAAACAAAAACTGTTGAATATAGAAAAGAATATTGGATAAGAATTTTTTTCATATCTTATTTTGTATCTCTGATAAAGCAAATTATATGTATGAAGGCCCTGTTCAGTCAGTTATGCTTGCTTTAATTCTTGACCACTGACAATCCCTTTTTTCCTTTTTTTCAATGACGACGACGACGATGATGATGATGATGATGATGATGATGATGATGATGATCATCATCATCATCATCATCATCATCATCATCATCATCATCATCATCATCATTCGTTTAGTGTCTGTTGTTCAACATAAACCTTCTCCAAGATTCGCCAGATCTCTCTATCATGGATGTTGCGGAGCCAGTACTTTCTAAATTTATTTAGCTTGTCAAGCAATCTTACTTTCTGTTGGCCACAATTTTTCTTATGATCTCTGGGAATCCATGTTGTGAGTCGTGATGTCTAGCAGTTGTTTTACGTTTTTGCAATATGTCCAGCCCATTGCCATTTGAATTTTGTAATGGTTTCTATGATATTTCCTGTCCTTTCTCTAATATACTGTGCTCTCTTTTGATATCTCTGGGTGAGATTGAGCATGATTCTCTCATGTGCAGGTTGGATAGTTCTCAGTTTGTGGGTCAGTCTTTTGATTCGGTTCCATGTTTCAGTTCCATACCCTTCTTTTAAGCACTGATGGGATTTTCTTGTTCTTGAGAGTTGCACTTGCTCTATCAAAAGCTTTGCCAACCTTGAGTGATTTTTAGCTTGATTTATCTACCTTTTAGGATATCATGCAGTCTTTCGAGGATTTCATAGGGATTTATTTACAAGCAATTTTAAATTAAAAGCTGTAAAATTCAGTGTTTAATCATACAATTCTTCCTACCACCAAGAATACTTAGTTTGTTTAAGCAGAAAATGGCTGAAGGAAACATGGCTAGTGTTTAAGTAACAATAAAGTAAGTGGGTTGCGGATTGGAAAAGTTGAAACCCTGCCAACTTATATTGGCTTCAAATTGATCAATGCACAAATACAACAATGATGTATTATTCAATTTGTTTTTCCATCTGCCAGAATTAACTGTGTCACTATATATGTAATCACTAGAGCAAATGGAAATTTTGACCTATTTGTTTAATAAATCCTACCTATGATATCATGGACTACATAAACAAATATATATTGATTAACAAACTTAGTCTCCAAAGATTCATTAGACACAGGAATAGGCTGTAAATGAGTTAAAACAGAATAAAATCAAACTCAAGAAGTTTATGATGATTTTGGAGTCTTTTGGAAATTTTTTTTCATTTTCATTAGACAAGCTAGATTGGTTAATTTGGATTTTGGCAAAACGTGTACAGACTTGATGAAATGTTTCAGATGAGTGGAGAGGATATCTATCTGTACTGACCTAAAAGTCTGACCCCTATCTTAATAATATCATGATGGTCTTATGATGTATGCTGAGACAGAAAAGAGAAAGGAAGTTGTTTCTGTGGCATTCAGCCAAAAGTTCTCATACTGACCTGGGCAAACCAAGAAAAAACACAACCCAAAAGCCACCATAGGAAAAAAAAAGAATTGGAAAAAAATGTGTGTATGTTTGTTTGCTTTTGTATATGTATGTGTGTCTGTGTATTATGCTTTGTTTTCCCTCTTTGAGGTTGGAATTCTGGAGGGTGATGTTTCCACATTCATCTCTATTTTAAAAAAAAAAATTACCATACTTCAACAAAGTTATGAATTGCTGCACAAGTAATATGATGGAGTATGAACAAAAACTTCTGAATGCAAAAAAAAACCAAGTGTGACTGAGTGCTTTCTTTTGTTCACACCAATAAAGTAACAAGTATGTTTTTTCTTCATGATTTTAGCCATCAAGTTTCTGCCATATTAAGGTTAGTTATAAAGAGGTGTCTTACTGAGGGAACATAGAATAAGGTATTGATGTATATATATATATATATATACACACACACACACACACACACACACATATATATATATATATGTATATATATATATGTATATATGTATATATATATATATATATATATATATATATATATATATATATATATATATATATATATATATATATATATACACTCCCAATACAAATCAGGAATACCATACAATAAAATGCAATATCCAATGTGTGATGGGTTTATTTCATAAAGTACCTGATGCATTCAGCATTAAACATTAGGTTGAGTTCAAGTAGAGCTTGAAATGTGATACATGTGTATATGTATATATATATATATATATATATATATATATATATATATATATATATATATATATATATATATATATATATATATATTTATACCCAATTCTATATATATTGCCTGCTGAACTGCCAGGTCAGTACTCTGAGGGGTAGCAGACCTCCATAGTCTGCGCTTGACTAGGGTCTCTACTTGAAGCTACTCACAGCTGAAGAATCTGCGTCGAGGAAACACAGACAGCCATACTATCTGTACTATCCAATTTTCCTGCAAAGGGACAGTAGAACTCCTTAGCAGACTTGGCATCTACCAACTGTGGATTGCTCATTCACTAAGATCCAAGCACAAGCAAGGCCAACCGTCAGGATAGTTCCGTAAAGGGGCAGCAGCATCTACCAGGAGAAGGACACGCCTGTCAAATCCATGACCTTGATTTAAATGGCGGAGTTGACCCTGGGTAATCTGGCCTCACCTTAAAAATTCATTGCTCTGGAGGAAAATGCACACATAGTCCTATTGATGTAGCAGTCTCTCCCAGTAATCTTTGCTTGCGAAACCAAGCCATTCATTCTTTCATTCATTTACATTGATATAAACAAATGTATATATAAACATATACATTCATTTGTATAGATAATATATACATACATATACTTATAAATATATACATATACATATATATATATATATGTATGTATATTCATATATATAGTCTAGAAAGCTTTACAGCTTTAAACATTACATATATGAAAAAATGATTTTCCAAATCAAATTTGCGAAACAAATTTGTGGTGGTAAACATTAATGCAACAGTTATATCTAACAATCTATCTATCTATCCCTATATCTATATTTATATAAGTGTGTGTGTGTGTATGTTAGAAATGAATGAAAATACTGGAAATTTTGTTTTTAAAATTATTGCAAATGAAAAGTGGAATAAGGGAACAGTTGTTTCCCAGTGTGATTTGAATTATGGGTAGTTTCATTTTGGAATTGTTGTGTTGGATGTTAATTGGAATGGAAAGGGGAGTATGTGTGTGTGAGGATGATAGAGATGATTTGTAGTAGTGTCCCAGAAATTTGAATATTGCATTAATTGAAGACCAATGAACAATATGTTGTTAGCCTGATTAAATTCAAATTTATGTCGGATTAACTATAATCCACACCAATATTTATTCATACGTGTATATATATGCATGTGTGTATAAAATGTGTGCGTGTGCGTGTGTGCGTATATGTGTTTATATGTATATATATATATATATATATATATATATATAATATGAACTATAAAGAGTGAGACAGACTTGGGAGTAAAGTGTTCAGAGGTAAGGTTTATTAACCCTTAGATGTTAATGGTCCAGACATGTTTCGGGATTTTATCCCATCTTCAGTGGTGTGTGCTGTGTGTGTTTGTGTTTTTAGGGTTTAAAGTTCCCATGTGGAACCAGAGTCTACAATCAGGAGCAATGCCTTGAGGGTAAAATGTTTTATAAAGGCTGCTGGAGGCATCCTGCTATGTGAGAGAAAGTCCAGCTAGTGTTGAAGTCTTTGGTTAAGCAACAGCAGTTGGTCTTTGAGAGGGCAAAGTGTGTGGGGGTAGGAGGGAAGTGATGTGGAGTTAGATTTTTGGATATGTTAGGAATAGTGTAAATGGAGGGATGATGAGGTTATGGAGCTACATAGGTATCAACCTTACAAGTTATTAAAAATGTATTGGCTATGATTTGGACAAGTGGTATAACTGGCTAAGGTGAATTTTTCCTAAGGGTCTGAGTGATTTTGAAGCTAGTATTGAATGTATCTTAGATGTGGGAGTGAGGATATTATTAGTAGGAGTTTTGTGAGTATATATATATATACGAGAAATGAATACAATATTTGAAATTCTGTTTTAAATCATTCAAATTTTATCACATCACATTTATATGTATTTGTTGATATACTTACACATAAGCATACATGCCCAAGCCCTAATATCATTTTCATACACATAGATAAATAATCACCAACCCCACTTACCCACACTCGGACTTCTTTTGTTCCTGTTAATGCAAGTTTCAAGTTTCTATGAATCAGGTACACATACTTCTATTATAGCCAAACATTTCTGTATGATTACAAATAAACTGTTTCAAACAAACAAAAAACAAAACAAACCCATACAATTCAAAATTTCCAGCTATAAATAGTTGTTCCCTTGTTTTCCTCATATCATTCATATCAGAAGAAGTCCAGAAAATGGACGAAACGTCAGGAATAAAATTTCCAAATTTCAAAACTAAACTTCCAATATTGTCAGTCATTTCTCATATTGTCGGATCAACCATAATCCATACCAATATTTTATTCATATGATATATATATATATATATATATATATATATATATATATATATATATATAGGCAGTGTTGACAAAGAAATCAAAATTCCATGGTAACTCTGTGCTTTATGCTGCTTCTATGACGACCATGATCGGGCTTCCCACTGCCAATTCCTAGTGGCAAACATTCCTGTCTCATCCCTCCATCTTGTATCTGGTCTTTTCCTACTGTGTTTACTATCCCATGACAACCAATCAGTTAAAAAAATGGGCATGTATATATAACATATTATTTATCTATATGTGCATACGTATGCGTATAAGGATAAACTCACAGTTAATGGCCTGTGTGCATTTTATCAAGTACACACACAGACACACAAAACACACTCAGACACACACACATACACACACACACACACATACACACATTTATATATATATATATATATATATATATATATATATATATATATATATATATATATATATATATATATATACATATATATATAATGGAAAAATATATATTGAATAGTTAGTGTAATATTTATCAGCACAGTGGGTTGAGGTTAACTTTTGACTGACACTGGCGTACCATGTTGATTGATGGAGAGGAGAGTGGTTGAGTGAGCACATGGGCAAGTTACTCCCTCCCATAACTTCCTTACTGCCCATTCAGTTGTAACTGTAAAAATGTGTTGTACTCATTTTCAGCCTTGACAAGAGCCAGTCATTCACATCCACAAGGCTTAATACCATGTACAGGAATAGATAGTTGATGCTATGTGTGATAATATAAATTTTCAATTCCCAGAATTAATGTCAGATATTATTTCAGGAATAAAGCATTTGGGGAATATTAGGTTGCCCTGAATCCCTTAGGTATAGTTCACTGGTGTGTCTGGATATCAACAAAGATGTCCAAAGAACCAACAATCAGGTACATTTTGTCTATCCCTGTGGGGGTTGGAGGCTGTTAGAGTCAGAGAACACAACCGAGAAAAAAATGTCTGAGAACAAGAAATGGATATATTAGAGAAAAAACTAAATTTTCGAAAATTGATGAATATATATTTGCATGAAAGAACACTTTTTTTTTATTTGTCCAAATCTATAATGAGTTCAGAGTAATTTACTCAGATGTTGCTGAATTCAGATTAAATGAAAAAAAGAAAATCTGCTAAAAATGTAGGAAGTCAATAAGTTTGTAGGCTAATGAAGTGATTGAAAAATCATTTTTTTTACAGTAGAAATACTTATTTTTGAACATAATTCCCTTCCTTGTCACTGCTTCTCTATTTATCACATAGATTGAGAATTTCAGTTTTGGATTCAGTTTAAGAATCTGTTGCCATTAGTTTGTGGATCTGCCTCTTCAAATTGGTTTTAAAGCATAGTTTATAATTTGAACTGTAATTCAGTGGTTTACAAACTGGTTTGTTAAACCAAATGTGTAAAAACTTTATAGTATTTTGAAATTGAATCAAAGAACCCAAAATTTGACAACTTTTGATGATTTTTTCAGATTCTTATAGATCATTTTTTTGATATGGCTAATTTAAAAACATTAAACAATCAGAAATAACGTACATTTATTACAATATAATTCATATTGTATTGAAAATACATTGTCCTATTTTCCACCAGTGTTGAGAAAAAAATTGAGAAATTTAAAAACTGCAAAAAATAGTATGAGGAAAAAAAAAAATCTATTTTGGCCATTTTCAATGGTTGGGCATTGGTCAGGCCCGGGGCTATTGGATCGAAGAGGTGCAAATGTACTATTAAAATATACTGTTTCAATCCTTTAAAGCTATGTTATGTGAATGCTATATATAAAGTGATAAAAAGGACCACTTGGTTTATAAGTAAAGAAAGGAACTAGCAACCAGACAGAAGCTATTGGAGATCCTGTCACTTGAAAGTATGTATTGCAACATCTGTGTTTGCTGTTAAAGCTGTTTTGGCCGGAGAGAATGAGCACTCTGCTTATCAACACATGCAAACAAATAGGAGCAATTTCCTTCTATTTGCACACTTGTGCTTTGATATTGTGTCTCTCCTTTGCAATTACTTTGGGATTTATACCTATTTTTTTTTTATTTATTCATTGCTGGGAGCAATTTTAATACCATGATACTTAATGTTATTCAGCTTTATTTTTTTCTTGATATATTTTTTTACACCTATATTTGCATAACAATGTATTTGGGCTTGGTTTTATGAGATCTATCTGAGCATATATCTACCTAGTCATCAGTGTGTAAATGTCCGTTTGCATCAGTGTATTTGCAACAGTGTCTAAAAGTTTGTATATATGTATCTATATCTATATATATGTGCATATATTCAAATATTAATGTATACATTTATTTATGTATACATTAATATTTGAATATATGCATATATATATATATATATATATATATATATATATATATATATATATATATATATATATATATATACAGTACAAATCTAGAATACAATATGATATATGATATGATATCCAATGTGTTATTGGTTTATTTTATAAAGTGCTCGATACATTCATTTTGAAATATTGTTGATTGAGAGTAAAGCTTAAAGTATGATGAAAGAAGGATTTACTACACAAACTTATTTATATTTCTGTCTACTTTGGGCAAATAAAATA
This sequence comes from Thysanoteuthis rhombus, assembly GCA_963457665.1. Classification (NCBI taxonomy): domain Eukaryota; kingdom Metazoa; phylum Mollusca; class Cephalopoda; order Oegopsida; family Thysanoteuthidae; genus Thysanoteuthis; species Thysanoteuthis major. The sequence continues at coordinate 60,534,820 of OY735201.1, forward strand.
CAAAACATAACAAGCAATGATCGACCACAAGAGAAAGAAAAAAAAAGAAAAGATATATATAGATAGAACAAAAGGAAGATACTACAACCTAGAAAAATAGACCCTCCCCACAAAAAAATGTCTTTAATAGCGATATAAGACAAAGCAAATCATTTGCCTGAAGAAGCCCAAACAGTGTAGAAACATTGACGTGTTTGTGTAGTGAATCCTTACTTCATCATGTTGATATATATATATATGTATATGGCACTTATCAGGTTAGCAATATAGCATAATATGAAGGAATGTCTGATATGTGATGGATTTATTCCATAGGGTGCTCAATATATTCAACTTTGTAATTCGAAATTTAAGTTGTTCTAAAGTAGAGCTGGAAATATATAATAGGAAGTGGATTCCCTACACAAACAAGTTCATGTTTCTGCCCTCTCTGGGCCTCATCAGGCAAATGATTTCATGTGTTTTTAGATTCTAGTTTGGGGAATTTGGTGAAAGTCTTGAGGGTATACCTAACTTACACCCTTTGACATGTAACTTACAACCACCAACAGAGACGTTCACTGTACTAAAAACAATAAAACAAAATGAATAACTCCTCCTACTCAGAGTGACAACCACAGGACTCTCACCAATACATCTCTTACACATACATTTGTTATTAATTACTTTTGCTACTACCATATTTTATCTGTCACAAGCAATGTACTTATATACTTTGCTTGTGATATATATATATATATACACATGTACTTATATACTCATGTATATATACACACATATATATATATATATATATATATATATATATATGTATATATATATATATATATATATATATATATATATATATATGTATATATATATATATATATATATATATATATATATACATATATATATATGTTTGTATTGTGGATGTGAAATGATCTTACTAAACAATCCACAACAAAAAATTATCCCCATCTCTTTCCTCAACCTCAAACATGTAAACAGTAAAATTTTCTGTGCACCGCTGCAACTTTTTTCTCTGAAAAAGATGGCTGGCACCTGCTGATATGCATAGAAACATGCCCACATGATAAAAAAGATTTTTGAGATGTTACATGTGCTTTCTCTCAAGTTTTTCCTCTCCACCTTCCAATCATCATTTTCATCGACATGAATACATTCATATACATATATATATATATGAAATTAAATAATTGTGTCATCCACAGACAGCTGTTTCATTGTATTACAACTCTTCTGTGTGGCTATAGACCATCCATTATCCCATCCAGTACTACGAGGTAGGATTAAAACCTTCACTTCATATCCAGAGGCTAGCATTTTACCTCTGCCCTTGCAGAACTGGATGGTCATTAAGGTTGAATTCAAGCAATATATTTATTTACATATGAATCCCCATCCACCAGCGTGCTCTATTCTGAAGATGGGAGAGCATTGCATAAGCTTATAATGAACGAGTTACCTAACTTAAAGATATATATATATATGATATATTTCAATTGATCTATTTTTCAACCATCAATCTTATTCCCTATTCTTTCAACTCCTTCTTATAGAATCAATGTTTATTCTGTTTCTATGTATGTAAAGATCAATCTATTTATCCATCAATCTACATTGATGTGTGTATCAATATATCAACCTATCTAAGACTGTATATATTTTATGTATATATATATGTATATATATGTATGTATGTCATTTTGAATCTATTAAGTATCTATCAATATATACCTATATCTCTCAGTTGTTTTATCATTCTGTTGTTCTTTCATACTTGTGTTTTTGTAAGCCTCTCTTCTCTCTCTCTCTCTCTCTCTCTCTCTTGCCTTGTCTCTCAAAAATTAACATAAACACCCCAAAATTGATTGCTTGAGCTAGTGTAATGTATCAATTTAAACTTAGGACAATAACAGCTGAAGCAATCTGTATAACATCTCCAGTATCTAATGCAGGTAAAGTTAATGACAGAACAGTTCAAATGTAATTTAGAAGGTTTTTCAACAGGATTTGAGTTTACTTAAGGGTGCACCCTGTAAAGGATACTTGGCAAGAATTGTTTATGTGGAAAAGAGGATTTGTGTTGAATCTCATCTGCTTTATTTCTGTCAGGAGCTTGAATCACATTTCAACACAAGTGATGAAAATATAAAACTTGGCACAGCACAAGAGTTTTATGCACCCTAGGTGAGGAACCAATGTATCCTCCCAATAGTCATTTATGGAGCTGAAACATTGAACCAAACCAAGAGACAGATCTGCAAATTGAGAACCATGCAATGTGCACATGAAAAAGTTATGCTGGGCCTCAGATGGAGAGACCACAAGACAGCACAGTACATCCGAGAAAAGACAAGAGTCTGGGACATCATAGAATCCATTAAAAGTCTCAAATGGCGGTGGGCTGGCCATGTTGCAAGAATGGCAGACAACTGATGGACCTCATGACTCACGACATGGATCCTCTGAGATCACATGCGCAACCGAAGCCAGCAGAATATTAGATGGAGAGACAAACTAGACAAGTCCAGGAAGTACTGGCTCTGCGACACCCATAATAGAGAAGTGTGACAAATCCTGGAGATGGTGTATGTCCAACGACGGACGTTAAAAGACTGATGATGATGATGATGAGGTGAGACTTAAAATTTATACCCTCATTTTCTTGATCTTTTTAAAAATATTTCTTCCTGAAAGGTCAGTATTGCCCTCCTCTGAGATCTACACTCTAGGCTGCTGCCCAGTTTGGACTTATGCTGGGTCAATGGGAAGATACTTCCTATTGGAAATTGGTAATTACATTAATTTGTCCCATGTGAGAAGATCAATATTTACAAAAGATACACATCATTTCTAATAGGGAGTTAATTCTCATCCATCCTCTGGATTTGCACTGCATTGGATATATATTAAGGAAATAGAAACCCTTAAAACAGAACACACAGATCATTGAGGAAAAGACGCACAATTATACATATGAATCTGCATGGAATCTAAGTTGGAGACAGACCTGCAGACTGAGAAGCATACAACGTGCACATGGAAGAATCATGCTTGACCTCACATGGAGAGATCACAAGACAGCACAGTATATAAGGGAGAAAACCAGAGTTTGAAACATCATAGAATCTACTAGAAAACTCAAATGGCAATGGGTTGGTCATGTTGCAAGAATAGTACACAATCGATGGACATCACGACTCACAACATGGATCCCCAGAGACCACATGTGCAACCAAGGCTGGCAGAAAATTAGATGGAGAGATGAACCAGACAAATTCAGAAAGTTTAAGCTCCGCAATGGCGACCGTAGAGAGGTGTGGCAAATCCTCGGGAAGGACTATGTCCAACGACAGACGTTAAACAACTGATGATGATGATGATGATGATGATGATGATGATGATGATGATGATGTCTTCCTTGATCCACTCTTTGATCTATCAATCGATCTCTCTCATCTTTTGATCTGCATAGCCAATTATATCAATATTAATCCATCTTGAGCTTATATATGTCTCACTTTTTTTTTCTTCTTGTTTATTTGTCTAATTCCCAATCTCCCAATAACTGGTTCTGCCTAGCAAAGATTACCACATGAGTTGAGCATTTATTAATAAATCCATTTAACTTATATTATTACACATGATATATGCATACACACTAATAAACATTCTCTTTTTATGTGGTATCTATCTACTGATTTGCTTCAGAGCAGCAACTTTCTCACCTGCTTATTTTTGAAGACTTTCATCTTTCTAATCATCCTTTCATCAGCTGGGAAAAAGGTTTATAGTTATGAGCATGTATGCATATGAAAGTGGATCAATAAGTTCATAGCCTTATACATAGTTATCAGCAGAATTTTGACCTGAGATTTTCACTATATAATGTTTAATCCATGTGATTATTATTCACCACTGAATTAGATGTATTGACAAGGAAGGAGATTATGTCGAAAATAGGTATCTTTTTGTGTCCAAATTTTTTCAGATGGGGTGTTTTTATCATTGTGTGTGGTTTGTTGGGACTAATTTCCTTGTCTTTGTTGTTTGTTTCTACATGTTTTGACCGTGTACCCTCTGGCCATTCATGGGTGTCTGTTTTGTTCTGGACATCCAAAAATACATTGGACACTCATACCTCAAGAGAAAATGCTGAAAATCAGTCAGTATCTAATTTCAAGTCAAAATCAAAGGAATTTTACAAATCTGGTAATAAAAAAACTTGTTGATGGGTGGATTAGGTTTATTGAAAGATGAGGAGAGTACATAAATAATTAAGTTTATCTGAGGTTTCCAAATAAATTGAAACATCTGATAGAACTTTTGGCACAGTCTGATACTTGCATTCAGAACACAAATGTTGCACTTGCTAGAGGAAGAAACTGAAAAAAAGTCAGAAGAGTTCAATAAGATTTGTTAGAAATGAGAAAATGTATTTACAAGACGTGCCAGAACATCATCCTGCTCAAAGGAACCTCAAAGTACTTGTAGCAATGATGGTTCCTTTGTCTGACTCATAAAGACAAGAAATATTTGAGTGTCTCTCCATGAGTGTCTCAAAAACATCTTCAATGTAATTCTACATCATCTTTAAGCCCTTCCATCTAATTACACTGCACACTCAATTGAACCCCTGTTGGTACTAAGCTGCCCGATCAAATGTTTTGGTGCCCCATTTCCTCATTATTCGTTATTTCATATTTCACACTTGTGACCATTCTAATCACATTACATCTGCACAGTTTTTCTGGGTTTTTTGTCTTTTTCATTCTTGCAAGTATTATCTTCATAAGTAATTAGATTCACTAAACCATTACGAATCTTCTCTGCATTATGTATTTGCACAAATCAGCTCAAATTGATTCTTGTTAATAATACATTTTTTTCATTTACAAATCTTGAAATGACAAAATGTATCATGCTTTTTTTTCCTTGCTGAGTCTTGGGAATGAAATGTCTATTGGTCTCCTTTTCAGAAAACACTTAAAGGACACAATTTCTTCATTTGTGACAGTCTCCCCTGGGTTTCATGGCTGAAGCTTTAGAGCTGTGGTTGTTGAACCATCCTTCCACCCCATGGACCTTTAACATTCTAGAAAAATATGAGTGAACTCCTGAATAGTTTTTATGTTGTTCTAATGATCATAGTAAAATTAAGCCATCAAAGTTTTTCAGAAACTATGTGCATTGTAAGAGAGGAGGAAAATTAAAGAAAAATCAATGAGATGAATTATGCTGTTTTGTTTTTTTCTTTTTGCAAATTTTTTATAAAAACTCAAACCTTCTAAGGACCCCTTACAGACCACACTTTGAGAATGGCTGCCTAGAAGACACAATATTTTATATGCTCATCAAGTAATTTATTCGATTGCTTTGATTTTTTCATCTGGCTTTGGGAAGCTGAATATATTTTTGCCACACTTGTAAGTGCTGAGAAAACACCACATCTCCGTCAACAATTGATCTCTGTCAAAATTGTTCAAATTCCTTTAAACTTTCATTCGAATGTTTTGTGATTATCTGATGCATAATGTCTGTTTATAAAACCATCTCAAATTTTTACATAAAATTGAAATTAACAAATCTATGAAAAAATACATTTTTCAATACAAATAGGAGACTTCTTTAAAAAGTATGATTTTTTTAAAGATTGAAATGGAAAATTTTACAAGAACAAAAAAAAGAAGTTTCTGTATAATTTTCATATGATGGTTCACTCTATCAGTGTGTTGATTAACCATCATTCTAAAGTCTATGTCAGTGGGGAGAATGTGTACCAATCTGTGATTGAATGTTTTCAAAGTGAGAGGGTCGTTTCCCTAAGACAATCCCTCTCACTCATCCTCCAAGGTCATTTTCAAGTGGTACAATGAGACATCACAACTGGCTGCCTTATTGTATACAGGAGTTGCCATAAAAAGGGTAGAGTTTACAAGTCTACCCTAGGAGTTCCACGCCTGGATTGTTTTACTGTCAGAGTAACCTTTGTTATTTGAACAGCTTTACAGGGCTAAAGGGCTTGAAATGCCCTTCTATTTTACCCAGATTTGGGGGAAGAGAGGGATTCATACCTTACCCAAGGGTATCAATGTGAAGTAAATGTAAACTATGTTTTAAACTGGAACTTACTTCATCATTTCCATTTTCTGAGCTAATAACAATTATGCCACCCAACACCCAATCAGTATTAGTGCAGAAATTCAAATTATCTAGTCTTCAATGTCTTTATAACTGCATTGTGGTTATTTCTATCTTGTCATTACTGATTTTGTGAGATACTGATTAAATTCTATGTTGTAGATAATCTTGTCCTTAATATATGTGATTTTCTCCTTACAGGTTAATTGATTGCAATGTTTCAACAGCTGATAACCAAAATAAGAGCTGGAGACTCGATATTAGTTGCATTGTAGGTCATTTCGCTGATATTACTCTCTAAAAAATAAAAAATATTTGTTGTATTCTCAATGTGAAAGAAAACTGATAAAATAAAGGATTTTATTTTTATATTCTCCTTCAAATCATCCTACTATATGGGGCAGTGGGGGGCCACAGTAACTCTAGACATTTTGGAGTTGATCAATTCTGTACCCAGGAGAATAAAATAAGTTTAGAAGTGATTCAGATCATGGAGTAAACATCGACACTTTTTTGCAGATTTTAGCACAGTGTTTCTCAACCTTTTTTGCCCATGTGTCCTTTCTATTCTATTACAGAATGTCATTCCTTCCTTCCAAGATTGTCTGACTTGAAAAGTACATTCTGAATCATCATCATCAACCTGTTAGCGTCTGTTATTGGACATAGACCGTCCTTAAGATTCACCTGAGCTCTCTATCACGGGCATTGCAGAGCCAGTACTCTCTGAATTTATCTGGCTCTTCAGGCTATTTTACTTTCCGTTGGCCCCGATTTTGCATATGATCTTTGGGAATCCACTTTGTGAGTAGTAATTCTAAATAATATAAACATAATGTTGAAATATTCCAATAGTTTGTGTACTTAGTTACATACTGAAACTGTGAAGTTACCTCCATGGCAAATTCCTCTTTGGTTGTGTACCTCCATTCTATCAGATATTTAAATCAATTAACAAAGTATAGTCTTGTTGATAACTCATACATCATACATTTTATTTTCTATTGTATATATGAGTGCGTCAGTGCATGCATGTGTTTGTGTGTGCAGGTGTGTGCATGTACATGTTTGTGCATGCTTCTGTTAACATATTCTCCAGGTTTAATTAATAGTTCTAACATTTTTTCTTTCTTCGCGAAGTGATTAATAATTTGATCACATATCAACTGATAATCAAAATGACATTAATTTTTCACTTACAATAGTGATGTTAACTGCATTATGATAAATTGATCGCTCTGATTTTGAACTTGTCAAAATTTGTTTTCATTGATCCCGTTGAGATATGCAAATATTTGTCTCCTGTAGAGAATTGTTCTGCTTCTTTCATGGAATGCAAAAATGGTTCAGAATATTTTGAAAATTCTCACGAGGAATCTTCATGTCTTTAAAAATAGAATGATGTTAGAATATATGTAGTTATTTTTCAAGAATTTATCCAATCATTTTCCAATAGAGACATGGGAAAGCCGTGTCAAGCTTATAGGAATGTCTGTTTGTAATTTCCGAACACATATATTTTAGACAATCGATTTTCCTCATAAAAGGAATACTCTCATACAATAAAATCCATGACATTGAATCAGCAAAATACAGATTAATAGGAAAATAAAATACTGTTGGATGGTTCGAATTAATAGATTCATGCAATTCAATCCTGGACATCTGATTCATTAATTAAATAACAGTACAATGAAAGGACATAAATAACTATACATGAGTGGAATCAAAGAAAAGAAAATACAAGAATCCTAAACTAAATAATTAAGTTAAATACAGGTGGGTAAGTTGCGTCTGATCAATATAGCTAGAGGAGGCCATGGTAAAATGCCTGTACTGTTTTCAAACCCACGAAACAGGTCCATGCTTAAACAGCTGATGATCCTTGCAATAATATTCAACATAGAACATAAAAATCCAAATATAAACAACAATGTTAAATCTATTACCCTGTGTATAACACAAAATATCAGAGTGTGGTGCATTAACAGGGATTGGGAAGTAACTGACTCACACGACAAGAAATTGTGGATAATTTAGAGGACTGTTTGTATTCAAACTAAAATTCTCTTTTGGCTAAAGTGTGGAGTTTATGACTATATTTGAATATCTATCTATCTATCTATCTATCTATCTATCTATCTATCCATATATATATGTATACATATATCCTGATTTATTTGAAGAATGCAGGGACACAAGCCTTAATTCAATATATATAAATATATAGGAAGATGAAAAAATACATGTATATTTTTTCCATAATTTCTTTATTCCAAGAGTGTTCAATACTTTATGTAGAGTCAATACATTAATGTTATGTGAAAATTTGGTCTTTTACAATGGTTAACCATTGTTTTAGTATTCAAGATTATCAAATAGACAATGTGTTTTGTGTTATGTTCCATTTTTATATCCGAGCCAAACTAGCGAAACAAAAGTTAATCATTGTAATAGATTAAATGTCTACATAACTTGTTATACATACACACACACATACATATATATAGTATGTATGTATATAGATGAATATACGAATATGTGTGTGTCTGTGTATATGTATACATGTACATATACACCGAGATTATAATGGTTAAAATATCTACCTCACATGCAGATGTCATGGGTTTAATTACCGGAATAAGCAAACAGTGTGGAAAATTCTTCAAGGAAGAAATTTCCCTGTGTACTCAGCAACTAATTGAGTACATGCTAAACTGCGTGATTATGGTGGAGGTAACCCTTTGCTGGACTTGTATCCTGCCAAGGGAATAGTCATAAAAACTTGTTTGTATAAAGTCTTGACCAGATTTGAAGCTTGCAAAGATCACTAAGCTGATGCATGGAACAGAAATCTGGACATCGTCACCGGCCATCATACCCCATTTGGTGCTTTACTCTTTTTTTCATTCAGGAACAAGGTCATGCTAATGTGGAATAAACTCACTAAAAATGGTCAGCTAGATAAGGTTCCTAACTTTTGCATATGTATATATATGTATATATATACTGTGTATATATATACCATGTATATATATATATACCGTGTATATATATATATATATATATATACCGTATATATATATATATATACCGTATATATATATATATATATATATATATATATATATATGTACTGTGTACTTTGTATGTGTGTTCTTCAAGTCTCAATCTCTCATAAATATGCTTGGTTAAAGGCCACAGGCAAGACATCATAAAAATAATTTTTTCCTTTTCCATATGACTTAATCTAAGTTAGGTGTAAGTGTTCACTCATATATATATATATATATATATATATATATATATGTATATGTATATATATATATATATATATATATATATATATATATATATATGAGTGTACACTTACCACTTATAAATGTATAAGCATGTTCGTGTACAAATATATTCTGAAAGGAAGAGAATAGCAAGGGAGAGAGTGAGAGAGATGGATATAAAAGAATGAGAAAGAGAGAGAGAAATCAATGGGATAATACATTAAATAAATGAAAAAACACATGTTCATATTACTTAAAGTCGTGATAAACAGTGCATCAGAATATATAATTATTTTCCTATTTACAAAAAAACCTGGCATTAATTTAGGGTAAAGAAATAATCAAATCAAATATGTGTCTGTGTATGTATGTGTGTGTGTGTGTGTGTCTATCTATGTGTGTGCATTACCATGCTCCCCTACTCATGTATGATTAGTAAATTCCCAAACCCAAACCCATCCAGATAACACAAACACATACATAAAAAAAACAAACATGCAACTTGATGAGCTGAAAACATGCACAAAATACAATTTGAAGAAATTATAAAACAGAATAAATTGAAAAAATATTTTACAATCTTTTGAGAAAAATAAAATAAAACAAAAACACTGAGTAAATGATAAAAAGGAATTTGAAAAATGAATTCTAATGAAAGACATTTTAATAAATAATCTACAGCCAGATGCTCCTCCCTTCCCGTTCTGCCTTCTTTCTGACTTTGTATCAATAGATTCTCCATTTGGTCTTCGTGATAATTCCTTCTGTTATTCACTATCTCTTTCCGCCTCTCTTTACCATATTTCCTAACCTTTACCCTAATTTCTCAGGAAAACCCACCAGTTTTCCAGTAGGGACCACGTTAGCATCCATTGTCTTGTGGTTTCCGTTCTAGTGGAATTAACAAGCTTGCGTCTTTCAATTGTTAAATGAATCTTTCCAAGGCAAGAATTTCTATTTTTGTATCAATGGCAGCAATCATGTTTTATATGCATTTAGTCCAATTTGCTCGGTCTTTCTTTTCTATTATGGACCCCAACCACCATTCAGCCATCATGTGAGTCTCATCCAATGCAATCTTTCTTTCTTTTTTTTCCACATTGATTTCCATCTTCATCTTTGCTGCCTCCCTTCCGGTTTATTGTCACTATTTTCTGTCTTTCACTCTAGAGTCCCCCAGATGTCGCCATTGCTGGCTTCTCTAATTTGCTTGTCTGTATCTCTGTTATTATTTCTTTCTGAGGTACTTTGTAGGAATCCCTTTATTCTAAGTTTCTTTTGCTTCAACAGTGTCTCCTGCCTGTTACTATGTTGTTTTTTTTTCAATTCCTTACAATTGGTAATAAGGTCACTTTAATGATTCGTTTCTCCATTCCATAACTTTAATTGGACATATCACTGTAACTGCCTTTTTATGCCTCTTTTCTCACTGATAATCCATTGAAATATAATAAGGTATTTGTCACATGAGTTATTTAGACTGGTAGCTGCATTTTTTAGATTTTATCTAAAGTTTATTTCAAACTTTGGATGTGTATTACATTTGATATTCATTAAGTGTCGTCCAGTTTACTAGGTTCAACCCAAAAGTTTGTGGAACCCTGAAGCTTCTGATAATGTTTCAGTGGGTGAAAACATGTGTTTGAGAATGGTTTGAAAAGCTTGGATGGAGATATTTTGAATTCAGGGACAAAGAATGATCTATAAGACGTCAAAACTTGGGAACAAATAAGTTGGAGGGACTTTTGGAGGAAGATGCAGTACTAGCAAGGTATTGTTGGAAAATTAGAGGTCAGTCAACCAATTTGCTGAATAATGCATTAGAAACGGAAGGACTTGGGCAAGGAAATCCCCTGGTGATTTTATTCAATAACAATGCCTATCCTTGTGTTGAAAACACAACACAGCAAGTAAACCTGGAGCTGGGTTGGGAAGTTCTTCCACGCTTAGCATATTCTCAAGATCAGCTGTCTGTCATTTTCAGACTAATGCTTGTTTCACTCTGTGAAACACTTCTTGTCTGATCAGTGGTACCAACCAGTTCAAGATATTAAAAGATTACTCAGAGAATTCAGTAAGTCAAAGCAGAATCCTTTTACAAAGGTGAAATACACAATTTAGTTGAAAGGTAGCATAAGCCATAGAGAGCTAAGGAAAATACGTCGATGGTTGCATAGTGATGCTATGAATTCTTATGAATGCAAAATTTTGTCAAAAAAATTCAAAAAACCCTTTGCTGTGACTCCAGATATCTATCTATATTTTATCTTTGAATCTTAACTAAATCCCATAGAAGGAAATTATTATAGAAACAATAAATGTCAATAAATAAGACAAAGTTATGTACATACATATATACACTCATATGAACATATAGGGAGGATACTGCCAACAAGAATAAGACAAACTTGATTTGCTCATAACTTGGCAATGTTTTTTTTGCAGGTGAGAATCACTATCAGCATATTCAGAGAGAGTGTGAGAGCAAGAGAAAGAAAAATCAAGCGAAGAGGATAGCAGGTTATTGTCTAGGTAAGGAAGCAGTTATAAGATTACTTATCCTGAGTCATGTCTTCCAATATAACAATAATATTCAAATACAAAAATTCTTTCACTGCTTCTCATGGAAACAGCAAGTAATACAACTCATCTCTAAAGATCTTGAATGTGTGAAATCCATTCCTGGGGTCCACTTTTCTGCTATTGTCAACCTTTCGGATTACTTGTTAAACATCTACGTCTAATGACTGCTATGTTTCCATTCATGTAAAAGTAGAAAATTCTAAATAAAATGTATTCAATAATTTTGAAAGTGAAAAAAAAAAACATGGACATCTTGGTTTAGGTTTTGTACAATTCTGACAAAAATTTCTGGAGAAACGTTGAATTCTTTTAGACAAAATTAAATAACGCAGAGTTGACAAACTTATTGGAATAGTCAAGCAGAAAAAATAATGATGAAATTTGCGTTTCTAATTTTCTACAGGAGAAAATAATTTTTAAAGATAAATATTGGAACGTCTTTAGTCTGCATTTGGGAAAATATTTTTTGAATGTTCTCCAGCTGGTAAGCAAAATTCAAATTTTATTTCTTGAAAATTTTTTTTCAAGTATTCCTAAAATGTCTTTTGATTTTTTTGCTCTGTTTGAACATCAACATTTCCTGTGGATAGAGGAACGTTTTAAAATTCAACTTGAAAGTGGTTGCAATGAAAAGCATCTAAAAGTAAGATGAAAGAAATAATAGTCAAAAAATGATTATGCTTGACAATGGTTCATCTGATGAAAAAATAAATAAAGATGATCCTGCAGCTACTAATACTACAAGTGTTAAATACTGCAATGAAAAATATGGTGTGAAGTGATCTGAGAAGAATTTAGGCTAACATTTGATCTGCCAATAGTAGGGTTCTTGAAGTGGCTGGTACAGATAAATAGACTTTCTGAAGCAAAAGTAATGTGGATACGAGTTCCATCGAAAGCTTATCTTTTATTTCCGATCTGAACTATTTACCAACAGGCACAAGCTGACAGTCTGGGAGGTTGTAATGAAAGGCAACTAAAATTAAGATGAAAGAAATACTAGTAAAAAAAATTAATAATGGTCGACATTGCTTCATCTTTATGATCTAATAAAAAATGTATGAAGATAATATTACTATTAACTTAAAGATTATTTGGACAATTTTTTCTTTGTGGAATTCAGTTAATTTTTTCTTTTATTTTTTCAACACCAAGAGACACTACTGAGCATTTGTAGGAAATGATGCAGGCAGAGAAAAAAAAAAACGTGAACCCCCGAGGGGAAGTTTTGTTTAAAACCATTATCAGATTTAGAAAGAAAAATTATCCACACTTCATAAACAATTTTATGCATCATCTTCCTGGCAAACATTCATTTGACTGCCTGTCTATCTCACATTTCTATTTCAGTCTCTTTCTTCCTAAGTGTGACATTCTATTTACCTAATCCTTTCAAGTAGATAATATCTTCATATGAGTCATCTCTATTCATCAATATCTCTCAATGTGGTGTCAGAGTGAAAAAAAAACATTCAAAGCTTAGAATATGATACTCTAAAAGAGTTTCTTTATTAAACACTCTCACATTCAAAATTGAGGTGACTTGGTGGCTTTATTCTCAAAAGAAATCTATGATACTGTTTGTCTAACTAATTCAGTTTGTTTATTCCTCCTTATCTATTCATCAATCTATCAGGCTTGATTGGTGGTTAAGATAGTTGTATATTTGTCTGTTGTACAAGGAATCAGAGTTCACATCCTGATGAAAGCTAATATTTCATTGAAGCAAACAGTCTTTTCTCACTTGGGAGATTCAAGCAACACAAGCTGTCTACACAAACTAGCCTGCACTTAGTTCAATTGATTACTTGTAAAATTTGAATGAATAACAAAGTTAGATATAAAATATTTTTAATCTATCTATCTATCTATTAGAAACAGTCACCAAGACTGTCAACATAGGTTTCTAAAATTTTCAGATCTGGCTATGTATGTATATATTTATCTATCATGTATACAGGCTGCACCAGTAGAGCCACAGGGCTGAAAATTTAAACATATACTCCTCATTATGTCTAGAAATAACTTTTTAAAAAAAGAACCCCTACACAATAAGTTTTTAGAAGAGATTTTCAATGTTCAATGTAAATTTATGCTAAATTGATCCCCTAGTTTCAAGTACGTGTGTGTGCAGGGGTTGGGGTGGGTCAATTTACAATGTAAGTTTACTATTACTACATTTATTAATAGCATTTTTTAAATTCTGACTTTTTTAGTGATCACTGCCCAATAAATGTGAGATAAGTAACTCATTCATTCATCACCCCTTTCTTCCAATTTTTTAATTGATCACTCCCAACTTGGCATGCTGCCAACAGATTTTGGCAACATGACAGTTTCCATCAAGTGACTTGCCAGACATCTATCCATCTATGTACTTTTGTAAACAGTCTTTATTCACCATTGTTAGCTACTTTTAGCAAAAAACAGATAATCAGTATTATGGATACCGAGCAACTAGAAACCTTCTCTATCTCTAAGATGTACACAAGATAAATATTCTCAGGAGTTTTCAAAAATCACATATTGCTTCTAACGCACTTCTGAAAATTGCTCTCAAGAGCTATCTCAACATCCATAACATTCGGGGGCAGATGTTAACAATTGAAAGACACAACGATCAAAATCAAAAATGCAGAGCAGTAAAGTAGATCACTACATCTACTTAGGACAGTAAGTCTCCATGAAGTCATCAAAAGAAGAAGGAATAAAGGGAAGAATCACACAAGGTTTTCGGTAGAGCAAGCTTGACTTTCAGGAACAAGAAAATCCCACTAGTCTTAAAAAGAAGGGTATGCAACCTATGCATCCTCCAGACAGTCACTTATGGAGCTGAAATATGGAACCTAACCAAAAAACCGACAGTTTATACTGAGAACCATGCTATGTACTCATGAGAGAATCATGCTCAACCTCACATGGAGAGATCGAAAGACAGAACAGTATATTAGAGAAGAAATGGGAGTCTGAGACATCATTGAAACTATAAGAAAACTCAAATGGCAATGGGCTGGACATGTTGCAAAGATGTCAGACAGTCGCTGGACATCACGACTCTCAACGTGAATCTCTAGAGATCATGTGTGAGGCTGAAAATAAAATGGCATGACAAGCTAAATAAATTCAGAAAGTACTGGCACCGCAATGCCCCATGATGGAGAGGTCTGGCGAATGTTGAGGATGGTCTATGTCCAATGACGGATGCTAGCAGACTGCTGCTGCAGATGATGAAATTTGTAACCTCACTTGGGTGTACTGCGATTGTTACTAGGTGAAACTGTGTGCTTACGTAAGATATGGTTGCCATGTGATGTAATAAAGAACATACTTTATTAAAGATATTTCTATAATATGACTTGGAGGAAAATTCTTATCTAAAATACATACATGGACGGTATTTTTCTTTTTTATCTTTTTCTCTTATTCCATATTTGTCTCTCTGCATTCCAACCTGTCTATCTATCTATCTATCTATCTATCTATCTATTGTTTTTTTTTCATCCATTTTAATCTTTAAAAAAACTGTGTTGTATACTAGTAGCACAGTCTATTTCTAAGATTGCACACGATATGTATGTATTTTGGAGTAAAGGTACATCTATAAGGTATGCATATATATATATATATATATATATATATATATATATATATATATATATATATATATATATATATATATATGTATATGTTATAAAATACTTCTCAAGGATGCGCTGGGATATGTCCTCAGTGATGTTATGAAGCTGGAGTCATGAGGGGTTTTGGTCTCCTAACATTAGACTTCATTAGCCAGACCCCAACCTGAATTATAGCGGTAATACAAAACCATTTTCGAATGGTAAACTCTCTAGATGCTGCTTTTTATACATCTCAGTCCCAAATATGATGTCTCAAACAACCAATGGGAGACTATTTCTGGCCTCCAACTATCTATCTATCCATCTATCGATCTATCTATCTATCTATCTATCTATCTATCTATCTATCTATCTCTCTCTCTCTCTCTCTCTCTCTCTCTATATATATATATATATATATATATATATATATATATATACATATATGATGAATTAATTGATATGCCAAACATGCATATTTGTGCTTCTGCTTCTCATAACACAAAGGAATAAGAATAGACAGCAAATACCTAAGTAACCTCAGATTTCCTGACATCTTATTCTTTGCTAAGAACATTCATGATCTCCAAATAATGCTAGACAAACTAAATGAAGCAATTAGTTTAGTGGGCCTTCATATGAACTTCAACAAAACAAATGTCATGAAACATATTGGGGAGAAAGACACAACGATCAAAATTGAAAATTCACAGGTGGAGAAAGTAGACCACTACATCTACCTAGGACAGCAAATCTCCATGAAGTCATCAAAAGAAGAAAAAAAAAATGAAGAATCATCCTCGGTCGGCAAGCTTTTGGTAGAGCAAGCTTGACTTTCAAGGGCAAGAAAATCATATTAGTCTTTAGAAGAAGAATATTCAACCAATATATCCTACAGATAGTCACATATGGAGATGAAACATCTTATAGAACCTAACCAAAATATTGACCCTCAAACTGAAAACCATGCAATATGCACAAGAGAAGATCATACTCAATCTCACAGGGAGAGATCATAAGACAGCACAGTATATCAGAGAAAAAGATTAATAGAAGCAATTACCTAGTATAGCATATATCCATGAAATCCGCAAAAGAAGAAAAAAATGAAGAGAAGAATCACACAATGTTGGCAAGATTTCCGTAGAGCAAGCTTGACTTTCAAGAACAAGAAAATTCCACTGATCCTACAAAGAAGCTTATACAACCAATGCACTTCCTGATAGTCACCTATGGAGCTGAAACATGGAACCCTAACTAAAAGGTTGACCCTCAAATTAAGAACCATGCTTAATCTCACTTGGAGAGATCATAAGATGGCTCAGTGCGTTAGAGAAATCATAGAAACAGTTAGAAAATTCAAATGGCATTGAGTTGGTTATGTTGCGAGAATGGCAAACAACTGCAGGACATCATGTATCACAATGTGGATCCCCAGAGATCATATGTAAAATTGTGTCCAACAGAAAGTAAGCTAGACAAATTCAGAAAGCACTGGCTCTGCAATGCCCATGATTGAGAGGTCTGGTGAATCTTGGGGAAGGTCTATATCCAATGACAGATGCTAAAAGGCTGATGATGATGATGACGCATTGTCAGGTGTCGCAAGTATGCAAGTATTTAATACTTTATGGAATGACTCAATCACACAAAATGTATTGAATTATACAGCTGTACCTGGGTATAAATATATATATATAACACTTTCGAAAATTACATAAATTGCATTGACAGATATAGGGAAATATCTAAATCTATTGACAAAGTTTTTTAATGTGTAGTGTTTTAGTGTTTAGTAAAGCTTTCTAGACTAAATATATATATATATATATATATATATATATGTGTGTGTGTGTGTGTGTGTGTGTGTGTTACTAAGAAATGGATATGTGATCCTCAATGTTACTTTGAAACTTTCCTTGAAATGATCTCCTATTATTGTACAGGTAATGTATCATTTGGCTTGAACAGTGTAAAAAGAAAAAAACAATCAGAAAAAATGGGGTTGCTGCAGGAATTGAACCTGCAACTGATAAGGTAGCCGCTTCAACATTGTATTGTTCTTACCATTGACCTAAACAGTAATATATATGCGTGTGTGCATGTACACAGGTATACTGATGGGGGGGGGGGGAATGTTTAACCTACCCTGAGTGACACCATCAGAGGGATGACACCATAATGTTTTGGTAGTGTGAAAATTCAACATTTGCAGACACCTTTTTCAGCTATTTCAACTAATCTCTAGCTGACTTGTAGCCATTTCAGATGAATGTAACTATTTTCAACAATCAAAAATGTCCATGAAAAAGCTAACCGCTTTTTTAGTGCATTCTGGCATTTTTGGACATATTTTCAGGCTGATTTAGAATGAGTAGGCAATACTGGGGTAGAGTTACTGATTTGAGTGACACAAACCCTAGGAATGCCACTGTGTATGTGTATGTGTATGTGGTGTTGTATTTACTGTATAGTGACGATTAGTTCACTGACTAACCTTTGAGACCGCAAACTACATGCTTAGTGAGTACTTGTATGTTCCACTGTTCAGTCTGTTCATGCTGCATGTTTCACAATTGTGGCCACGGGCCAGATTAAGAAGAGAGGCTGGTCTTATAGTCGAGGGATCCACATATTTTTTAGTAATCAGGTAAATCATAAAGGCCCTCTCCATTAAGAAGATTGGCACTGTATCGGCAACAGTTTAGCAATGCTATGTTGGTGTGGCTACGCTATTGGTCACATGTTTAATTCCTTTAGCAGACCCATTTTTTCAAATTGCTTATTCTATCCACAAATCATTTCAGATAGTTTCAATATAATATAGTGCAATTTAAAATCATTCAATCTGATCGTATATCCATTTCTTAATGACATAATTGTCCGCATTGAAAGAAATAAATTGAGCAGATATAGACAGTGAATAAACACAGTGAGAATTTTTGATTAGAATTCATTTTGGCCTTTGCATCACCAGTAGCTGTTTAGCTCAGTGGTAAGAGGAACACTAATACATTGAAACAGCTACCCTATTGATAACTTATATATATACATATATATATATAGTGGAGGTAACGTGTTCATTGTAAGCTTATGCAATGCTCTTCCATTGGAATAGAACATTCTGGTGGATGAGGAATATAAGCTAAAAAAAATATATTGCTTAAATTCAGCCTTACTGCTCATCCAGTTCCCTAGTGCAGAGGTAGGATACTAGTCTGGGGTCTGAAGCGAATCCTGCCTCGTGGTACTGGATGGGATAACAGATTGTCTATAGCCACACTGAAGAGTTGTAATACAACGAAACAGCTGTCTGTGGATGACACAATGATATATATATATATATATATATATATATGTATATATATATATATATATTTGCACCTGCCAAAACCAATTAATTGCTTACATCTACTCTATCTATTTCTTTCAACATGGAAAATTATGTTATCAAGAAAAAAGCCTCTGTCTTTGTGGCTATTCATCTCAATGTAATGAGCAATGCTACATTGAAGCAGCTAACCTTGGGCAACCTGCGTAAGTAAGCCTTGTTTCAAAAAATCAAATGATGTGTAGTATAGAATAACATCCATGTACAATATATTATGACAATAGCTATACAAAAAAAACAACTCTATGTATGACATAAGCTATATATTAGAATCAGAGTTAAAAAAGTGGTGGTGTTTGATCAACACTGTTGGGGTGTCATGCTAATATAACTGTTTTGTTTTTAAAATCCCTAAAACGGTTACATGGTAAACAACTGTTGATCCTAACAAGAGAGAATTGACACATAGTATCATGATAGCAAAGAATATGCAAAATAGAAAGAACACAGAAGAAAATTATATGAACAGATATTGGGAAATAAGTAACAGAAGTGACCCAAAACTTTTTTCAGAAAGGTTTTTAATGTCTTGTGTTTAAAGATGTAAAGCTTTCTAGACTATATGAAGAAGTAATGATATTTTGTATGTATGAATGCATGTCCCCTTATCACTAGAGTACTATGCATCCAAGACAAAAAAAATATTTATAATCAAATTCAGCATATCTTAAACTACCTATAGCACACATTTTAGATCAATGTATCCACTATTTTAGTTTTTAGTGGTGGAGGGTGAGTGAGGAAAAAAATTGATTATTTTACATAATAGTGAAACAAGGTGAATAACTCAAAAAATTCAATCAAGGTGAATAACTTGAACAATTCAATGAAGGAGAAAAACTCAAAAAATTCAATCAAAGTTTGTTTTTACTGCAGTAGCTACCCACCAAGGTGGAGCCTTGTGCAGAAATACTAAAAAACACCTAATAGGGTAGATTTTCGGCTAGTTCATATATTAACACATTAGTTCTATGCACAGATATGAGGCAAGTGCAAGCACATACTAGTAATGGAACTCTACTCATACATATGCATATACTATGCAATATATATATATATACATATATATACATATATATATATATATATATATATATATATATATATTTATATATATATATATATATATATATATATATATATATATATATATATATTATATATATATATATATATATATATATATATATATATATATAGTTAACTAAATACTTCATTATATTTCCAAAGTATTTTGGGGGGAATCCAAACCTGGTTTCTTATTTTATTCTTAACCTGATATAGATTCTGCAGGATGGTAAAGATCCCAAATTAAGCTACATGTCAAGTCAAATTTATTCTGTAAGGACAGGATTTTAACATCTTGTTCCATATTTTCCTGTAGATGAAAAAAATCTGGTATCAAGATAGGTAAATGCGTCTGAGTTCCTTCTTTTAACAGAACTATTTCTAGTCAATGTTTTTTCATTCTTTTTGTGATGCTTTATCCATAAGGGAATGTCATCCTGTGGAAACTTATTTTAAGATCAAAACATTCGGAACTGACATGAAGTCATTCACTTAGAAAGCAACCTTGTTTTGAAGAGAGACAATGAGTCTCAAATCAGTTTGTCATTGACTCAACATTTTTCAAGCCTATGTCTGCAAGCATACATATAAAGATACACGCTTCATATATATATATATATATATATATATATATATATATATATATATATATATATATATATATATATATATATATGTATATGTATAATTTGAATGAGTATCTGTTAGATCTTGGGAGTGTGTGTCTCCAGGGATAAACAATTATATAATATTTTGATGGTGATAATTTTGTCAAAATCATCAATAAGAGTGCTCGATGACAGTTTATAGCAAAAACCGAGTTTTTAAATAGATTTTGTAGTAGCAAATATAGTAATAAACAAAAAAACTTTATGATCAAGAATTCTACTGCAAAAAGCAAAATATGAATAAAACATTATATTGTTTCTGACCTGGAAATCCAATTTTGGATCTTTGTATTTGTGAGATACCAGATTAGACTCTCAAGTTCATAAGGAGAAGAGTTATCTCTGCAATAGTAACACATCTAATGTTTAAATGTATTTTGTCTTTATTGATATTTTTATTGTATCGATGTTGTAGTCAATGATTGTACATGACAACTGGTTTATAACTCTGAAAATTAGCACTGGTATCCGTAAAACCCCCTTTCAAAAACTTTTTCAAGCTCCCCCCCACTCAGTAGGTTTTTAATAGGGTTTTAATCTGCAATGAAAATTTATGCTAAATTGGTCACTAATTTGTGCCTGTTCTGAGAATGATTTTTAAAATTTTTGAAAAAGTGCTTATGAGAGGGCTATACCGAAGGAAAATCATATTATAGCCTTGAAAATTTAGATTAGTGGTCTGTTGCATACCTTCTTAACATTTTTTTTTTCTATTCGTCACTAAATAGGTTTTTAGTGGGGGTTCAATTTAAAATCGATGTCACTGCTAAATTGGTCACCAGTTTATGCCAGTTTGTTTTCTAAATATTCACATGTTTTTAGTGATTACTGCCCAACAAAAGAAGTATGTTATTCATCGATCAACCCAACCCTTTCTTCCTCTTTTTTTCCAACTGATCACTTGATAATGCATTCAATAATAAATCTATCGGGATGGAGAAACCTGGTCTGTTTAATTGCGATTTAATGGCATCAGTTGAAGCCAGATGCCAAATTTTTTTAACAAAGTGTTAATATATTTACTGTGAATCACATCTAAATATGAATAATTTTTATTGCTTTGTTTTCTGCAAGGACTGCAATGTAATATTTAGATTAGAAGAGATGAATAGAAAGTAATAAGAAGGAAAATATTTTCCAAACAGAATATTGTTGTTTGTAAAGTTCTTCAAATTTAAGGATAATCATATTTTTTGTCAAGCATATAAATCAGGATAGATGGAGAATGCATAAGTAACCTTAAATTTGCTGACAACATTTTTACTCTTTGTTAAGAACCTCCTAAAGATCTCTAAATGATATTCGATGAACTAAATGAAGCAAGCAAGAGAGTTGTTGCAAGAATGTCAGACAGTTGCTGGACATGAATTCTCACTGCATAGATCCCCAGAGATCAGAAAGAAAGAGGGTGTGATGAGCTAGATAAATTCAGAAAGTACTGGCTCCACAATGCCCATGATAGAGAGGTCTGGTGAATCTTAGGGAAGGTCCATGTCCGATGACGGATGCTAACAGACTGATGAAAATGATATATAAATTTTAAGATAGGTCAATCACTATTTCAAACTACAAAGAGTATATCCTCTTTTTTTCCTGTTTATTGGGTTTAATTTGTTGATTGAAAATTGCTTCACTATAGGCAAATGTTTAGAGTTACATTAATCCTTACGGTACATTTGGTATCCTTCTACAACTATGCTTACCCAAGGAAGATGTCTTAATAAGTATGTGTATGAAATGAATAATATAGTTATTTGCCATACTTGAGATTTGCTCAAAAAAGAAGTGAAAATGATTGCCTTTTATACTTACATTTGACTTCTAATCGCACAGAGGTAATTTTCGGATGTCCTGCGATTGTATGAGACAAAAGATTTTCTGCCTGGCAAATGATTTTTCTTTTGTGATCCATGTGAGTCACAGGATCAAATATTAATGTGTCCCCTTTGTGTATAAGGTAACCAGATTCTGACAGCCATTTATATTGTGTATCTGGTGGGTTACCTGACTCAGCTTCACAGGTAAGCATCTGTTGATCCCCGGCAATCCATGGTAGGTTACTTTGAGATGTTATCGTTGGATTACCGGGTGTATCTGGAAAAAAATAAAATAAAATGAAAAAGGATAAAGCACTGTTTGACAAATTTTCAAAATGGATTTGTTTTCCATTCAAAATGCTGAAATGGATTATTTTTTTCACTTTCTTCTCTCATGCATATCATGAAAACTATCACTTATTCCATACCAAATAATAACAACTGTTTAAAACATAATTAAAAACAATATTGATCAAATTATAAAGCTATGTCCAAAGAGGAATCTTGCTGGCCATTACTACTGGATACTGAATTCAATCCTCATCAGGTTCCCCATACTGGTGGTGTTGTGAGAAAGCTGAGCTTATTAGATAATTATATACAAATAAGAATTATACCATTTTTATTTGTTTCTGGCTCATCATTTTTATTGCTTTTTTATTGATTTACTGAATGTATTTGAGATTGAGTCATGGTTTCAAGGCCCAGGAAAGTAACTGAGAAATAATTCTGTCAATAAATAAATGAATCGGGATGATGTAGAGAAATGAGAATTTTTTAGTATAAATAGGAAGACAGGCAGACTTATTCATGCAAAGACCGAGATAGATAAATTGATCACTTGGGGACCCACCCTAGGTGATACCATGATCTTTTGACAGTGCAAAAATTCAACATTGTTGAATTATTGCCCTGTCAAAACATCATGGTGTCACCCAGGGTGGATCCCCAAAGGATCTATCTATCTAAGACTAGTTTTTAAGGATTTTGGCCAGTCTTTAGCTATTTTCTAGCCATTTAAGACGAGTCTTGCCATTTTCAACCGTTACAAATGGCCATAAAAAGGCTAACTGTTTTTTTTAGAATGTTTTGGCATATTTGACAAATTTCTTTTAGGTCAATTTAGCGTGAAAAATTTTTTAATTGGCAACACTGGGGATGACACTGAATTACTACCCCCGTTGACACTAGCCCTAGGAACTCCACTGTAACAGACAGATAGATAGATAGATAGATAGCAATATCAAGTCGGTAAAGAAGTTTCCTGTGAAAAACCTGTTTTTAACTCTCTATTAAGATTTTAATGGAATCAACATCGTTACATAATAGCTAGGAATGACAATATGAAATTTTTAAAAGAAACTGAATAAGCAGCTGACTTTAAGACAATCTTAGAATTTTCTTCAAGTTAGCCTGGAAAAAACTTTTTCTTTTCGTTTTTTCTGAATGCTTTGATATCTGTTGTCTTAAACATGGAAATACTAATCAACAGAATCGAATATTGAAAACTCCTACTACCAATAAGATTAAAAAATGAAAAGTAA
This sequence comes from Thysanoteuthis rhombus, assembly GCA_963457665.1. Taxonomy (NCBI): domain Eukaryota; kingdom Metazoa; phylum Mollusca; class Cephalopoda; order Oegopsida; family Thysanoteuthidae; genus Thysanoteuthis; species Thysanoteuthis major. Next base: position 60,558,939 of record OY735201.1, read on the forward strand.
AAATATTCAAATTCATTTCAGTTAACTTAAACTGACCTCACGCATGTCATAAATAGATATAGATAGATTGAGATGGACAAATAGATAGATAGATAGATGGATAGATAGATATCGGATGTGACAAAAACAGATTAAATGAAAAACCTGTTTTCAACACTGTGTTTGGCTTTAATTGAAATTAATGTGTTAAATCATAGCATGGATTGACAAAGTGGGGTGAAATTCAAAAAAGACACTGTAAATAAGAAGCTGACTCTTAAGCAGGGTTGCTAAATTAGCCATTTTTGGAGAGATCTGACTGTTTTTCTTGTTTTTTTTTTCAAATTCAACTGATAAAAATCTACAATAGCGGATCAAATCCCCCAGTTATGGCTGAAGGGCAGACTGGTTTTCTTAGCCTGATAAGGTAATTTTAATGCTGGTAGTTGGTGCCATTTTTTTAATCTTCAAGTATTCAACCCAGCATAGACTTCAGCTAGTTTAGAATAAATTAGAATTTTTTTCTCTTTCCTTCTCTTTTGTTTGTTACTTCATTTCTCTCACTCTATCTCTATCTCTCTATCACTCTCTCTCTCTCTCACACACACACACACACACACACACACACACACATACATACGCACACATTCCGGTTCATTATATTCATAGAGAAACACATTAGTAGGATAAGAAATTACTAAAAGGAATAGTCTATCTATTCAGTGCTATACTAATCTTACTCTTGTACATTCCTGATTATCAATAAATGGGACTGACAGGTGGTTAGATGAAGGAAATAATAATAATTGGCACTTCCTCATAATAACAATAATTTCTTCATTGTTTTGTTTCTGCTAGAAATTTATTTTTGATTACAAAAATCAACATTTGAGCTGAGGAGAAGTCATTGCTGAGCTCATTCCTTTCTTCTTTTTTTTTTCCTTATCTTTCTGATGGATGAGATCTGCATCAATGACACCTTCTCTGCATGCCTATCTCCAGTTCGTATGGTCTTCAGTTATTTTTTTCTCAATTGTCAGAATGGCTGTTGAGTCACGGATGTGTTTCTTTGGTGAGCCTAAAAGTTCAGAATACAGGATCTGTTTGGGCATTTTTCATCTGGCATTCTTTTTACATGCAATAACCATCAGAGTTGATGTTCTTCAAAGATTTGGGTTCTCATAGATCTTGTCCTTGCCAGCATGAATGAGTGCTGAAAAGTTCTTGGCTCAACCAACTTGTAAAATCCTAATATCTTGAGCATCATGTAATTTGGCAGCTAGTTAGAGAAAAACTTATCGCAAACGTGTGATCAAACAGTCTCTGGTGGGGTTCCTCAGGAGATGGTGTGACCATTTAGTAAATGAAATGGACTGAGAAACATTCAGCACCCCTTCATGTTTCATTGAGACACAGTTATTGGTACTCACAGTTTAGCTTGACTAATACTCTCGAGTCAGTGGATCATATAGAAATGGCTGATGAGAGATGAAGCATATTCAAATTGAACTGAAGTCTGAAATGATGTTTATCAATATGGAGTAAGCTTAATGGTCACCAAAGACAGCCTTTGAGCATTTCAAGACTAATCTAATAAGGTGCTTAATGCCTGAATAAAAATATCTCAGAAGACTTCCAAAAGAGATCTAGGATGTATATATGCTAGCAGTAAAAAAATTCTTGAGATAAATATGTCCTTGGCATTTTGAAAGGGTTAAATGAGCAGTATATAAAGAAATGAGAACTCCAAGAAGAAGCAAGAAAAATTACTCCTAATTACTTCTTTTATGAGGGTTCAAAGACTGACATAACCTTGCACTGTCAGTAAGACTGAAAAACCTTCTACACGAATAGTAGCAACTTGTATGATAGTTCCAAAATACATTGTAAAATCAAGGATAGCTACTGCTACTTGGTGTTACTGAAGGATATCAGTCATTGAAGGATAACATTTGAGCCCTACCAACCTTGATCTCAGAATTTCCTTCATCTCTGCTTAACCTATCAAATATCTTGAGTCTATTTTCAATGTGATATGTATCAATAGTCTTGGTGTATCTCTTTCCTATCATATCATTTTCTGTCTTTTTAGTATTTTAAGTCCATTTTTACCCCCTCTTTCTCTCTCTCTCCCTCTCTCTCTCTCTCTCTCTCTCTCTCTCTCTATATATATATATATATATATAAACATATATGTATATATGTATATATATATATATATATATATATATATATATATATATATATATATATATATGTATATATATATGTATATCTCTCTCTCTATATATATGCATATGTATATGTATATATATGTATATATATATGTGTGTGTATATATATATATATATATATATATATATATATATGCATCTATATCTATATATTATGTTTATGTATTCAAAAATGGATATACAGGATCAGCCATAATGATTATAAATTGCATTATATCATAAAGAAACTCTTATTCTAAATGATTTCCCATCATTACTCAGTCAAGATATCACTTGATCTAGACAACGTAAACAGAATAAACAATTTAAGAAAATGGTTTGCAGCAGGAATCAAACCTACAACCGATAGGGTAGCTACTTCAATGTAGCGTTGCTCTTACCATTGAGCTGAATAGCAGTCAGAAATGCAAAGGCCTTAATGAATGTTTTCTCTTCAAATTCTCATATTTTTTATTCATTTTCTATACATGCTTTATTTGTTTCTTTCAACACAACAGTTATGTATCAAGAAATGGATATATATGATCTGACAGAATGATTATTAAGCGTGTAATGGCGGATCATTCTAAATGAGAGTTTCTGTATAATATAATACAATTTATAATCGTAAATGCTTACATATATCAACATATTCATATGTATATATGTGTGAGTATGCATGTATTTATGTCTGTGTATATTTACTGTATGATTACTTGAAGAGAAAACCATGAAAAAATGCGAATATTCTGAAACAGGATGTGCAAATGCTGAAGGCATTATTTTTTCTAAAGATTTGTCAAAATAGGTTCAAAATGTTATATTTTGATGGGATCTCCTCTTACTGCAAATTGTTTGAAGGCTAAAAGCCCTTCTTTTCTATCTTTGTTCCAACTTCCAAAGTATTTTTAAAATCAATTTCAGGAGCCTTATAAGGAACCATCAATAGAAATGATCATTTGCAAAGCTAAACATATGTAAATATATCACTATTTAATCATTCATATACATACATACATATATATATAAATATATATATATATATATATATATATATATATATATATATATATATATAAAGGCATTCTTATGAAATATGTATATAAAGTAATCTAAGTATGTAGCATAATATAATAGGTTATATAAATTCACTTATGTAAATATACTGAATAATAAAATAATGGCATATCCTCTTCTTTCTTCCAAATCTATTTTTAGGGTTGCTTGAATATTTAACTAAGAATACTATTTAGGATAATAAAGGTTTATAAAACATAGAGTCACATTCTTTGTCTTTATAGGATCATATATGCATGTATATGTGCATAAAAAGAAACATTTACAGCATCAAATATATCTTAAGGAAAAAGGGCTTTATATGTGTATTTCCATAGATAAAATTACATCTGTCTGCATATACAAAGGAATATGCATTAATATATGTATACATATATGTATATAGTTATACATACATATATGTATACATCTACATTTGCAAAATTAAATGCAAAGATACTTATATACACATCTGTATACATGTCAAAGTAGCAAAGAAAAGTAAGCCTGTTGGTATGAAAAGCTGGAAGATTATGATAATTCTATTTCATGCCATCTGCTCATGATCCACGTACAGTGCTGAAATGCGAAGAAAATTTGAGTATCAGCTTCACCGATTCTCCATTAAGTGGATATAACTGAGTTCACAGCTCTCAGATTTGGTCAGGAACCTGATTCAGAATCATAAGGCAGTCATAAAGTAACAATCTGTGTACATATTACTGTATACTGGCCTTATTTATATCTCATAAGCGAAACTAGTGTAGCAACTGGCATTGACTTTGGAATGTCTTTCTTGGCCTTTCTCTTGATTGCTTTGGGCTTTTTCTTTTTCCTTGTTGTTTCTATCTATTCTGCTGCAACTTGTACCTCTGTCATTCTTCTCAGTATGCATGTGTGTTATCTGTATGTGCATAAGCCATGTGATTTAATGAATGGTAATACATTTGTATGATATCATATCTACTCGCACATGTGTGTGTATGCCATCAGTAATCACTCAGACAAAATATGATATAAAATCATACACTGTTTCAAAAAAAAAGGGAAGAGACAGGCAATGTAATTTCATCATATGATTGTGTGTATGTGCAATGCCAAACAAGATAGCAAAAACAATTGGCTACCATCCAAAATAATCTGTCTCTACATCACTGTTCTAGTTGGTGACTCATTCTCAAATCCATCATGTCTAGATAATAAAAAAAAGGGAAGAGTTCAAACTTTTTAGTTTTACTTTCTGTGTTCAATCATTCTTCTGCAGGATCAAACTGTATGCAAAATAGCTTCTGGTAAGAAAATCGTAGACATCATATATGCCATAAAATATCATGTGCTTTTTTTTATTCATTGTCCATTTCAGTCTATGAAAAACGTTTTGTTTGTAAACAAACACTCCAAAGTGTTTCTCAAACTGTCAACATGGTCATTCTGTCATCTTTTTTTCTTGAATTAGAGTTTTATTCTGTCTATTTGCTTAACCAAACTGGAAACTGTTCAGTCTGTAAAAGCAGAGCTTTTGTTATTTGTTATGGTCATATTTCTCCTCCTATAGACAAGGCTTTGGAAATCTATGAATTCATGAATGACTCAGCAGAGACATAATCCTGGGAAGATAAGTCAATTGTTTAAAATCTAGTTAGGGATCACTAGATATCAGGTATGTGTGTATATATATATATATATATATATATATATATATATATAAGCCATTTACTGTAATCATCAATAAATTTATCAAACAATTATTGTACTGGAAGTTTCAGTTGGTCTCAAAGACTTAATTATTAGAATTTATACATAAATTTATGGATAATTTTGAATTAATTTTTCATAATGTCAAATTTTTTATAAAAATAAATTTCATAAAATTACAACGAATTTACATCAATGAATAAAATTGTTCCAATTTTTGTATTGTTTGCTAAATGCTATTGGCTAGTAATTGAAATCTCAGAAAACCCGTCCCAAAGTGATCGCAAGAAGTGGCTTCTTCTGTATAAATGTATCTTTACTTTATAGTAATAAATTACAATGGCCTAAATTTTCCCTTCTTCTATTTTAAATGATTTGATTGATTTTTTTGATCAACTCCTTTTTCCAAATGTTGACTAACATTGAAAACATGCCAAGGGATGCACAGAGTGGTGTAATGGTTCCTGAAAAGGGAAAAGGAATTGAAATGTTTGAATTTTGCTTGCATTTGCTTTATACTAATGCCCGTGAGAAAGGCGTCAATCCATTTCTCCCCCAAACTATGGGTGAATAACAATTCATTTGGAGCTCTTTAGCCCTATAAGGCAGTCCTTCTAAGGGAGGGTTACTCTGATTGAAAAAACCTGACAGCTTGTGTGTGGGTCTGGTAACTCCACTACCCTGTGAAGCCAACTTCTACCGGAGCCGTAACATGGTCTGATGCTTCACAAGGAGTCCGCAGGAATAAACAAACAAACTCATTGATGCTTAGAAGTATAAGTTGAAGGTCTTGTTAACCTTGCCAATTTCAGAAACACAACATCAGGATTTTCCTGACCAGAGGCCAGTTCAGTCCTCTGAATCAGGCTCTCATGCTAAAATATTTATCTGGAGCACATTCTTGGAGTGGGCCCACAGAAAAAAAATCAATAACAGTTCCTAGCAGACATGAAACAACCATTTAGTAAGTGGGAATATTCTGATGAATCTGGTTCATTGTCTTACTTTGACTGCTGTTCATATCTGGGACCGAACATTGGCAAGCCGGAAGATTAGAGTGTAGAAAAAAGATTCTATCACAGATGTATTATGTATAGACAAGAGACACATATTTTAAAATACAGGGAATATATTTGAGGACTAATGAAGTGGAGCCAGAAAAAAATGCACCCACATACAAACAGATACATACACACACCTACAAACAGACACATATACACACCTACAAACAGATATACAAAAATGGAGCTAGAGAGCTGAAAATTTAAACATTTACCATTATGTCAAGAAATAAATGTTCATTCTTTTTTCAAATTCCACACTTAAATAGACTTTTAATGATTACTCCTCAACAAAAAGCAAGAGAAGTAACTTATTTATTGATCTTTCCTTTTTTCTAATTCTTTAATTGATCACCTGAATGTAGCATGTCGCCAAAAGATATTGGTCACCTAATGGTTTGAGTGACTAACCAGACCTGTTTTTATGTACAATTATATATTTATATTTGTTCAGTCTATCTGTTTGTCTGTCTGCCTGTCTCTCTCTCTCTCTCTCTCTGTCTGTCTCTCTCTGTCTGTCTCTCTCTCTCTATCTATATATATATATATATATATACATACATATATACATATTAATATTTATGTAAATAGACATATTGAATAAAATGCTTCAACACAAACATGCAAATACATATAAATATTCTTATGAGTGTGTATGTTCTTGTGAGTGCAAATGTGTACAGGATGTACTTAATATCAGTATAGTGAATAAGAGAGAAAATTATTATATTAGGAAATTAGAAGATAAAAAAATTTCAACACATCATATGCCTATATATACACACCTGTGCCCTTGCATGCACACAAGATGTGAAGAAGGGGCTGTTGGCTACATCAAGGCAGTTTAACAGATTTTTGATATATTCAAAATGGCTAGATATTTTCTGGTCAGACCACATATATGAATTATATATCTATATAGCTATATATCTATCTATATATATATAGTCATAATAATCGACAATATTGAAATGAAAAGAAAAACTAGTTTAGTGCATCTCAAAAATGTTTTTATTGAAAGGAACCAATGCATTTCGCCAATGGAAAATGGACTCTCTGTTGATAACAAATTGAAAAGGAAATGATACGTTAAACAAAAAGGTAGTGACGTCCGGGTTTAAAAGATGTCAATCGAAGTCCAGCTTTGCAGGAGAAAAGAAGGAGAGGAGGCCATTTGTGGCTGTTATCATGTTGTTTCATTTATTTCATATGTAAATCTGTCTTGACTTGGTATATTTGAGAGTCATGTTATCAGTTTTTGTTTCTTTGTGGATATTTGGAATGAATCTGTATGAAAATCTATAAACTCACAATTTCATTATTCCCATAACTATATGGTGACACAATCTCGATACAATTTCTATTTGTTTATATTCACATTTAAATGCTAAAAATACACTTGTACATTCAGAAACTCTCTTACTCAACTGGCAAAGTCAAAGAATAACCACATGAATAAGTCACTTTACCTCTTAATGGCATAGAATGGTATCACAATGTTTCCATGTTATGCAAACCATATAATAGAAATCTTTTCTCGTGTATGAGATTCACAGATTCATAGATTCACCAACGATTCAATAGTACATATTCATTTTCTGGATCTTGGGATATTATTTCAATCAAAAGCAGGATCTCTGCATTATATTTAGCTTCAAGAATTTAGGTTCATTTAAATGTAACATCTCAGAACATAAAATCTTAGATCTCTCAAAATCTTAGTTTTATTATAATTGTTTTTGATATCCTACCTCAACTCAAAAGCATAAGCTAAAGTTCCTTTATATTTTTTCATGCATCTAGAAAGATCTACTGTCAGTTCATGACGTAACTCAAGAGCACTTCAAACATTTTATTTCTGTTTGAGTTCAGACACCAGAGGAAGAAGATGATTCTCAAAGTACCTTTGTTCGAAGCCTCTAAGCCGAGGATTAAAATGCAGTAAGTAGAGATTCTGTAGCACACAAGTAATATTCTCAAGCAAGAATCAATCCTGCAATGAATTGTACCGTTTCTCAGTATACATCTTGAAAGACTTTATATTTTCATCATAAGGTAATAAAAATAAAGTAAAATCAGAACGAGCTAACTTAAGCTCTTTGTAGCCATTTATTGGTGAAGGCACAAAGTTATATCGCTACATTCCTATTCAGAATAATTACTTTACCCTGACAAGCTTATTCTTTATACCACTCAATATTTTGCATTTTTTTTTTTCAAGAAGAAAGAGCTACAAGTGCTTAGTATATGTTTTGAAAGACTTTATTTTCAATACAAAGTGGGAAAAAATGACATTAAATCAGAATGAACAGATTTAAGCTCTTCATAGCCAGTTATTGGTAAAAGAAGGGACAAAGTGTGTATACCAGAGTGGATCAATAAGTCTTTAGCTCAGCATGTAATTCATTAGTTGGATTTTGATCTGAAATTTTCACTGTATAAGGAGGTAGTATGAGATAATGTTGAAAAATAAATATTCGTTATGCATGGGCATACAAAAAGGTATACATATACAGGCATATTCTATAAGATTGAATTTTGATAATCTAGTATATGAATATTTGACATGTATTGGCATTCTTATCTAATTTTGGGGTACAGTCAGCCAGGGATAATAAAAGAAAGAAGTGGAAGTGGAGACAAAAAGTGGAAAGAAGAAGATAAAGAAAGAAAATAAAGGATGAAAAAAAGAGGGTGGGGAGTTAAAGAGGTTTTAAGTAGACTAATTTTTACAAATTGATGAGTTGGGGAGCTTTGTGTGCTAAAACATTAGCCCCTGCATCACTGATTTGTTACAATTCATGGCAGAGTTAATTACCCCCTTAAATCAGAGGGAAGACACATCAATCAGATACTGCCACAATAACTAAGTATTATGAAAAATCAAGGCAAAAAGCAATTAGTAAGTTTTGTCACAAAAGAGAAAATTGCTTTTTTTTTGCTAAGGTTTGCCAAAATTAACTTCGGGTAATTTGTTGTCATTTATATATTACAACCAAAGGAAGAGGTATATTTTATGAACTTTACCAACGACAACTGTTCAAATATGTTTTCTAATTCTATCAGAGCTTTCAAAACAACTTAATAGTCACTGACAAAATAATTCAATATGTTTGATATTTATATAATCATAGTCTAAATGTGTAATATTTACATATTCATGGTCAATATGTTTAATATTTACATATTTGTTGTTTATATGTATAATGTTTACATGTTCATTTTCTGTGTGTTTAATATTTACATATTCAATATATATATGTTCAACATTTACACGTTCATTGCGTATATGTTTAATAAATATATATTCATGATCTATTAGTTCAATTTTTGGATATTCATGGTTTATATGTTGAGTATTTACGTATTCATAGTCCATATGTTCATTTCTACTTTATACCTGATTGCAGTAAAACTATTTGTATATTTGTAAAATCTGTGATACCAAAGAGGTTTGAATATCCTTACACATGCATACATATATACATACATTCATACAGAGATCCACAAAAACCTTCCTTGCTTTTTAGATGCAAACAATTGAGCCGTGCTATATTTATCCGTCTTTCATTGAACCATTTTGATGAGCAGATGAAGCAGGGAAAATAAACCTTCATAATGCACACATGGCAACTTTATTCAGTAAATAGAGAGTCACTCAAATCTAATTAAAATATTAGACAGAGGAAAAATGCTGCGGCATCTTCTCAAGAATTGCCAGGAATTTGTTTCTGTTTGGAAGTGTGACCATTGATTTTTCCAGTGTAGCTAATTATCTTGAACAGGTGGGTAATTCCCCATGACGACAGGCAGTGGAGCCCGGGAATTGATGATGGGAAGCTTTCTGAGCAGCAACACATTCACCGTGGGAAAATTTTGTGATATGGATACTGGTAGGGGTTCAATTTTGGATTTAAGTGTATACAGGTGTGTATGTGTGTGTGTGTGTTTATTTATAACTACAATGTGTACATGTATACGAGTGCATGTTAAAGCTGTGGTTCTATTTTTCTCAGTGCATATACATTTTTCGCATTGAAGAATGTGCTATGTTCTGAGTATATATGTGTTTACATACCCATATGAGTGCACATATGGTTATTTACCAATCTCAGCTTAGTCGGGCATGCAGCCAAAAATGTTTGAGCTCATTAATGTAGTAATGCTAAGGTGTCCATCTCAGTGTATTAATGAGTATAAGTATAATGCTGAACTCTGGTTCATTAATTGGCACCCTTTTCAAAGTACCATTTAATGAATATGTCTAATACTAAGTAAGTAACTTGATACTAGTTAAAAGTGATGGAATTATTTATATGAGAATTGGCACCTCCACCAAAGATCCGAGAACCTGTGCTCTCTTCCTGGGAAGAAAAAATTGTCACTCACCATCTCACTGTCTAGGATCAGAGTGTAGTATCTGTTTGCAGTACACCCTTTGGTAGCTTTGCGCCAGTGCAATGACATGGCCGATGATGGCTTACTGAGGCTTCGGTACTGCCAAGCGCAAGAGGCCAAAAATTCATTCTGTGGCCTCAAAAAAAAACTCAGCCCAGCAGTAAATCCAGGACAGCACCTTCCCATTGCACTAAAAGGGATGGGTCAGGCTTACCCTGATGCCTTCACTACACAGAAGCGATTTTTGTAGCTTTCCCATAACTGGAAGCCCAAATCAAAAATGACCTTGGGTCACATCTTGCTCTTATAGAGAAGTAAGCAAATATGGATCAGAATTCAGTATCAGTGCTCTTTGACGAAGATTAAAGTGTCGCTCCCAGATCAGAGAGTAGTATCTGTGCACTCACTGAAATGTGTTACACTCACACACAAAATATGCATACATGGATACATATTGTGTTTTATATGTGTGGATTATCACTAGCTTTACAGCATCATATTTTTGTTGTTTTTTATCAACACTCTCGATAGATAACCTTTTTGACTGCTAAAGCAAGCTGCACAAAATCAAAAATTAATAAATTGCTTCCAACAAGGTTTGAACTTGCATCCAACAACTTTAGATTCTATCTTTTATGGACATTGAGTCCTTGCCCTTTTTTCTACTGGGCCCCTACCCCTCTGAAAGTCTGCGCATGTCACTGTATATGGACATGATGATATATACATTTATGTGTGTGTGTGTATAAAGATATTTCTATGTATAGGTGTAGATATGTATAATCATGAATGTGTAGACATTACAGAAAAAGATTTTTATGGCGTTTTTTTTTTATTATCATCATCAATAGATTTATATTAAATGACAGCATTTATTCAGTAATTGGAATTTCTTTGCAACTTCTTCAAAAAAATTCTAATCATCTAATAATTGAAATACTTTCGCTGTTAAAAAAGATCCATCTCCTGATCACAAGCCATAAAGAAAGGATAAAGAGAATAATCAGAAGATTTCAAATCTTTGGGAACATTCGAAAAGAAATTTCTTATAATCTTATATGCCTTAAATTGACTCCAGAATCAGATTTTTCCAAGATATTTCGATCAATATCCTAATCACTGCTTTAAAAAAATCCTTTCTTAGAAATTGTCAACCAAAATCGGCAGTATAGGTTTTATCAGTTTTTAAGCTGGTCTGGCTCGCTACGTATGTATGCATCTATATATTGTGCTTACAAAGACACATCAATGGAGTTCGACAGCTGAAAATTCAAACATTTACTCCTTTATAAATAAAAATTTAAAAAAAACATATCCCCAGAATAGGTGATTTGCAACGTAAATTTATGCTAAATTTATCCCTAAGATTATGATTGGGGTCTCCAACCTTTTTGTGTCAAAGAACACTTTTACAAAAAAACGTTTTTTGAAAATTTCTCCCCAAAATAGGGTTTGAGTGGGAGGTTTGATTTGAAATGTAAGTTTAAGCTGAATCACTCCATAAGATTGTGACGGAGTTCTCCGACTTTTTTGTATCAAAGAACACTTTTACAACCACAAGTAGTGTGGTTAGCACCATCTACTTTCCGAGTCAAATTCATACCTGGACTTGATAATGAATACCATTCATGATAATAATCAATTCCTATTGCACAAGACGAATTACTGCAAAACAGCAGTTTTTAGGAATTGTTTATATCATTATGGAAAAATATCTAAACAAGTTTATAGTTTTACAAAAATGGCAAAAAATTTGATTGGAAAAAAAAAAAAGAAATTGAAGAATTTCCCTTTCATCTTTAAAAAAAGAGAATAAAGGAAAAAATTGTTCTTTTTTAATCCAACTATGGCAAAATAATTTTAATGGCTGGCGACAGCATGTCGACCTAAAACGAAAGAATGCTGCATCTTCAAGTCAAAAAACTCAAAGACACACAGGCAGTTGGGGGCGACCTGAAGGCACCTGTTTCTATTCACAACAGGATAGATGTGGTGGGTGGGGTGGGGATGGGATACATGACTCCATTCCCAATTTCTTCCACCCTGATCACATAGCTTAGGTTGTACACAGTTAGCTGCAGAGTGCACAGGGGAATTAGTCCTAATGAACAGTTTCCGGAAATAAAACCTGGATCCTTCTGTGTGGGAGGAAGACGTGCTAACAAATGCATCATCTGAGTGAAATTGACAATTCGGTCTTACAGTCTACAAATAAACTGTTACTTTTCATTACAGGTATGGGGAAGGGTGTTAACTTTCTGCTAATGTGGCAGCTTTTCTTTCTTTCAGCTGGGCCCTGATTGACTACAGATTATGTCCATAACGAAAAAAAGATCCTGTTAAAAAGGACGCAGAAAACAAAATAATCCAGGATCTAATTTCAAAGATCACACAAAACTGAGTAAATTTAATAGAATATATTACTATATAACTCTTAATCTTAACAGATGAGACTGGACCATTTTCTGACATTTGGTTCCCTCTAAGCCAGTTAGCTGCAGTACCCTGACTTTTTATCAAACAGTTTTGCCGCAATTGCAAAATAGACACATACACACACATGCCTGCATACATCCATGCAATAGATATACACATACACAGATACGCATATGCATACATATCCACATACAACACACTGCCAAAACACATATACACATAGTCATATCAGCACGTGCACACATATACCACAATGGCACACAAATACAATAACTCACACATGCCACAGAGGCACACATACGCCCTAGTGGCAAAGACGTTGGTCACATGACAGTTTTCTATTGAGTGACTAACCAGTCCTATAATCTCACGTGGATCACTTGAGCGAACTTTAGAATACGATTTATTTAGATATTTGGATTACTATTCAAATCACTTTTAATCACCGCTCCACACCACAGACCAGTTCAATCACGATTAATGGGTTTTGGTAATTCATGTGATCTGACATTTATATATATTCAAGTATGTATCTATCTATTTGGACTTTGCCCAGTCCCACTGACGCACTGATGGGGGTGCGGGCCCACTCCAGGTGAAACCATTAGAGGGGGTGACACTATGATGTTTTGGCAGTGCAAAAATTCAACATTCACCACTTATTTGACACTATTTTCCAGCAATTTTAGCCTGTCCTTAGCTATTTTCTAGCCATCTTAAATTATTGAAAATGACCTTAAAAAAAGCTATTAGTATTTTTTTTAGCACATTTTGGCATTTTTTAGACATTTTTTAGGTCGATTTAGCATGAAACAATTTTAAGTTGGCAACATGGTGGGGATGGGACATCCTGAGTTATTGCCCGGGTGACACCACCCCTAGGAATGCCACTGCCCTGCCCTAACCGTTCATTGTAAAAACTTGATATTTTGCACCCCAACTCAATGAGTAGGGAAAATGTTTTTTTTGTTCTGTAAAAATTCCCCTACTGATTATAAATTAGTAATTGATTACTGAAGACAATTTGCAGTGTTTAGTCCTTCTTTGTTTTTTAAGACATTAGTCTCTGGTACTAAAATGATGCTGCATGAATTATGTCTTTGAATTTATTGTTGTGAGACTCAAGTAATTCCCTGAGAAATCTTTAAGATTTTAAGTCTCAGTTTTGCTCATACTTGATAATAGTTGACAACCTGAATCCAAAAATATAAATGAGCTAACAAAACAATGGCTAATTTTTAAAATTCATGCAGTAAAAAGATGTTGGGAGTATAGTTGGCGAAACGATTAATGGCATGGAAAACCAAGTTTGAACTACAAATTGAGTTTGCATTTATTAGACTGAGGCATGAATCCATTTCTTTTGCCTCCAGTTATTAGTAGATAGCAGAGCAGACTGGGCTTTTTTATCCTTGGATGGCAACCAGTCTAGAAGATGGATGTCTGAATTCAATGAAACAGGTAGAGAGTGTGTTCCCAAATTATTTGGTTCCCACAGACCCTGATTAATATTTAACAGGCCTAGCAAGTTATAATTGAATTATAATAAGTTGCTCAATTAAAATAAAGAGAAATGAAAAAAATGAAATTGGAGAACCAAGTTTAAACTACAGATGAAATAGTTTGCATTCATTGGGGAAAGGTATGAATCCATTTCTCCTGATCCTAGTTATAACTGGAGCATTGATGAAATTTTAACAGGCCTAGCAAACCATAAGTGGATTATGATGCATTGCTCAAGTGAAATGAAAAATGAAAAAAGAGTCTGGAAGAAATAAAGTGACCGCTGTCTACATTTTCTAATGATACCCCAAAGTGAAAGATTATTGAAATGAAACAGTGTGTGATGACAATTAAAATTGGTGTTGTTAGCATAACTTCACTGGCAATGAATAAGCTTAACTCTATTGCTTTTGTAGAACCAGCATTATCCATCCAGCACTACTCCAGCCTAATTTGGAACAATTGGAGATATGCAAGCTGTTTCAGTTACATAAGTAGTTTCATTAGATTATATTCAGGCAAATGACAGAGACAAAATATATTGCATATCAAGGTGCGGGTCGGATAGTAGAAATTCTAATTGTATACTTAATCATAGGTCTGGATATGTCAGTAAGATAAATTAGCGTTGGCCTTGTAGTCAAATAAGGCCCAGAAAGTGTCATTATCATTATATATGGTCTAGAACAGTCTATTGCAAGATAAATGATAGGCATGACAAGGTTGAGCCAATGATAATGAAATAATGGTGTGTATGTGTGAAATTATAGTAGTTAGAACAAAATAAGCACCTCACAAGGAGACGATAGTCAATATTATAAGAGTAAAGAACAATTTGTGTCTCGGTTGATGGTAATGATTTGATGTTTTTTTCAGCTCTGACATATTTTATGACAATTATTTGATGGCAAGAGGGATGTGGAAAGCTACCCATTTCAAAAAGAAGTAAACAGAGAAATACAATCTCTATGAGTAGCTATTCAAACTTTTTTAACAAATTTACATGTTACGCTTTGAAAATCATACACCATATAATTTGTTTTGTCACTCTTTCATTACAACTAACATGAATAAGAAAAAACTGGAAAATATCATTTTTATTCCCATCCTGTTCGTCTAGAATTTATTTGAACTGTATGAATTGTCATAGTCATTCAAAAGATTTTTATAACATTCAGTGACTGAATGGACAAATTTTTATTATTTTTTTTTTGTGTCTATGTGTGTGTGTGTGGGTGGATGTACATGCGTATATATGAGCAAACATTTTCATACACATATAAAAATACATATGATTATGAATTGTATCATAATATTTTGAAACTCTATTTGAAATGATCTTCCATTATTATACAGTGAATGTATCATTTGGCCAAGTTGGAGTAAATAGAATAAACAATTGAAGAAAATGGGAATCATTCTGTCAGATCATATATCCATTTCTTAATAATATATATATATATATATATATATATATATATATATACATCTGTACATATATATATTTATATACTTATATATATGTGACCCTTGGATGACCCCCAACTCACACAAGCCATTGACCAATTCTTAAGACAGCCATCACTATCAATTCAGTTTGCTGATCTAAATCAGCAGAGTAGACTTGAAATAAAATGTTTCATTTTACTGATTTCATATAAGCATCCAATGCTGGAAATCTCAGAACTTTCAAAGGTTGAGCTTTTTCCCTTGAAAACATGTTCTTAATAACCCCATGAAAAAAACAACTCCATATATGCAACAAATTCTGGTTAATTATGAATTGCGTTATATTATATTGGAAGTTTTTATTTGAAATGATCTACCGTTATTAGACAGTAGTGTTTCACTTGACCTAGACAATGTGATTAGAATAAACAATTAAAGAAAATTAGGCTGCTTCAGGAATTGAACCTGCGACTGATAGGGTATCTGCTTCAACATTGCGTTGCTCTTACCATTGAGCTAAAAAGCCGCCGGTAACGCAAAGGCCCAAATAACTTTTTTCACTCAAAATTCTCATCTTGCTTATTTTTGGTCTATTCGCTTCTTTCAACGCAACAGTTATCTATTAAGAAATGGATACATATGATCTGACAGAATGATATATTGCGTTATATCATATAGAAACTTTTTATTTGAAATGATCTGTCGTTACATGGTTAATGTATCACTTGGCCAGGACAACGTAAATAGAATATACATTTTATATTTACAGCTTATATGAATAAAACAGCTAATTTTACATATGCACACCGTACGTATACATGTAACATAGAATTTTATTTAGAAAGCTTATATATATGTGTATTTTTATGCGTATTCACATTTGTATATGTGTAAAATTAGTTTTGTTTCATTCAAACAAAGATACACATATACAAATTGTCAGAAAATAGATAAAAATGAAAAGATAAGAAATCTATGTTGATGATAACCAAGAACAGAATCAAAATTAAATTTCAATACATGTATGTCTGCACATATGCTTGCAAATACATACATACAGACTGTCATGTGGCCTTGCAATAAATACATACAAGGTGCTACCCAATAAACCAGGGAATTTGAAACAAGACAAGTGAACTGAATGTAATACTGATACTTGGCACTACTTTTTGATAACAGTACCTTTTAGTTACTACCGACACATTTACACTCACACATATACACACTCCTATACACACTTCCATACACGCACATGTACACACATACTCACACACACGCATACATGAACATGCATATGCACGTGACTATGTGTATATATATGTGTGGTCCTTGATTTAGAAAAAAAAAGCAATAACTTCAATTTTTTTGCATACGCCCCTGACATTTACATACACAAGTGCATGAGCATGTATGCACGTGTGTACATGAATATGGGTACACACATCTTTACCCCCCCCCCCAGCACACCTATGAACATAGACAGATACAAATGTTCACCCATGCTCATACTGATTTTTAAAAAAAAATTAACTTCGCTTCTTTCCAGTTATTATGGCACTTAATTAGGGAATTTTCTAAGAAAGATTTTGAGGGAGATTTTCTCAGCAAGATTTAAAAGGAAAGGAAAAAATAATGTAGCTGAATTTCTGAATCAGGAAGAAAATTGAACATCTGAAAATTTTAGTTCAAGGCTACCAGCGACTGCAGCAGCAGTTCGTGGGGAGGGAATAGTAGGGGTGTTTGATGGATAGTAGAAAGTAAAGTATTACGAATAGGAAGCACAAGAGGAATAGGGTGATAGAATGGAATAGGAGATGAAGATAAGAAAGGAATCTTTAACCTAGTCATCAAGGAGAGGGTAATAGTGATGAAAGAAGAAGAAGAAGAAGCAAGGGAAGAAAAAGAAGAAGAAGCAAGGGAAGGAGCAGGGGACAAAGAAGAAGAAGAATTGATGAGGAGGGAGAAAGAGAAGAAGCAGTGAAAAAGAAAAAGAAGAAGGAGAAGAAGCAAATGAAGAAGCAGGAGAAGAAGAAGGAGAAGAAGCAAAAGAAGCAAAAAGAAGCAGGAGAAAGATGAGATGAAGAAGAATTGAAGAAGGAGGAAGAAAAGAAGCAGAAGAAGAAGAGGAAGGAGAAGGAGAAAAAGCAAAAGAAGAAGAAGAGGAAGAAGGTGAAAAAGTGAAAGAAAAAGTAGGTGAAGCAGAAAAAGAAGAAGTGTCTCAAAGCTTCAAATCCAGTCATATAATTCGATCTGTTGGCATCTATACAAAATAAATGAACAATTTGTCAATGTTTCTTTACCTGATAATTTGTAATCATCTTCAAATTGTGTTAAGCTGGAAAAAGCGTAAAATCCGGGATTTGATAAATTCATAAAAAAAGAAATCTATTGAATGAGGAAATTTGTGGGTTTGATTTTAAATTTTAATAGTAATTCCAGATTTTAATTATTATCCCAACTTGAATTTTCCATGACCCAAGAAACTTTACCCCAAGCATATTGGCTGTTCTGTTTTCCAAATGTACTTCACCAGAAGACCATTCTAATGCTTTGATTTATTTTAAATGTGTGCCCATGGTGAACAATTATTGAGCAATGTGACCAATGACCAATCAACAATGGTTCAAGCAAATTTTGGGAACTTTACAACTTCATCAGGGACCGTGTTATGTCATCTCAGGACGATCAGAAAGGTTGAAAAGTTGAATGGGCCGTACACTAACAGACTGAAATGCTCCATGAAAGTGCCAATTCCCACGCCTCTCAGTTGATTGACAGAGATTAGAGAATTCGGATATGAAATCTTGTAGCATTCTCAATATTCCTCACACAGATTATTGACTTCTCAAGCATTTTGAACCTCATGTTCATAAATTGTTCGATAATAGGGAAGTCATAAATTGTGCTTTTACTGAATTAAAATAATTGTTTTAGAGATAGCGAATCATCATTAGAGAATAGTTGGGAAAAGGTTACTGTTAGAAATGAACAATATTTTGATTAAATATTTACCGTTTTTTTGTTAATCATATCATGCTTCATCTTAACATTAAAAAAAACCCTCTCATTTTATACATAACAAACTAATGTTTCCTGTAGAGATCATTCTCCTTAAAGGAGTTGGAAAGAATTACACTCACTAGACATAGTACAATAAATTTAGATAAGTCAAATTATGTCTGTGTTAATTGTGTTTATTTATAAGAGTAGAGTAAGGAAAGCATAGGCAGATGGCTATGAAGAAACATGGTTTTCACTTTACATTTTAGCATTTTTATAAGTACTTAAAAAAATCACAGTGATGAACATGAAACTATGCAACCACTATCTGGCATAGTAGCAGTACCATATTGAGGGTAGTATTCGGCAAAACAGAATGACGGTGAAAAATTGCCATAGCAACTGGGTATAGTTCATACAATAGGACTGGACTATAAGCAAAATAAGACTTAAAAGCCTCTACACTGGGTGAAAGTCTACTAAAACTAAAGACAGGGGAATTGACCAAGTGAAACTTTGTAAAAAAATTGCTGTCAAATATATGGACAGTCAACTAATAGTATTGAATATGAGCAGTAATATGGAAGCCATAAATTGTTCTTTTACTGAATTAGTGACCACTAAACGTAAAGAATGTTTTTTAGAGATCATAGTCTATCATAAGAGGTTCGATGGAAAAGGTTACTGTTTGAAGTGAGTAATATTTTGATTAAATATATACCATTTTCTGTTGCTTATATCATGCTTCATCTCACAATAAAAAAAACCCAAACACCTTTCATATAAGTACATATGGCATAATTCTGATCATTATCAGATGGAGGATTGTCAAATATAAAGGTGTTCATGATATAATGAACTAGGGTGGGAGAGCGTTATATTAGGTGCATTTATACTCAAAATAGTCTGACACAAAAAGTTCAGATTAAATTATAAACGTATTTTACTTTTAAGTATTTTATTATTGTAATATACGCTATCATGACTTCCTTCTTATAATTAATTGCATTAAAATTGATTGCATTAAAAATTGAATTGGAAGTTAAGGATAAACAAATTTGAAGACTAATCTTTCAAATACTAATACTTTTTGACTAGTACTTTCTTTCATCTTAATTCTCTTTAGTTGCTCTTCAATACCAACTCTCTCAGACCTCCAATCGGCGGCATGAACAAGCAATGTGGAGAGTAAACACTGAATAAGCCCTTGGCAAGGCTCAAATCCACATCCCTCCTACCTTGAGAAGCTACCTATGTACAGCATTATTTTACCAACTTCTATGGTCAACAGAAGACCAAGTCTAACTTTTAAACTCATCCTTCATCCTGCCCTGATCATTCGGTGCCATATTTGCTATAGTTTTTATCTACAATTTTAGTAGTAGCAATATTATCCTGACTTATTTTTTTTTTATTAGATGAAGCATTGTCAACCATAATTATCTCTTTTATCAGAATTTTCTTTCATCCTAATTTTTTTAATTGCTTTTTTTAAACCTCACATGGAGAGACTAGAAAACAGCACAATTCATCCGGAAGAAGACAGGATTTAGGGACATCATAGAATCCATTAAAAATCTCTAATGGCAATGGGGTTGCCATATTCCAAGAATAGCAGACAACCAGTGGACATCGCAACTCGTGACATGGATCACAAGAGAGCCGGCAGAGTACTAGATGGAGAGACGAGCTAGACAAATTCAGTAAGTACTTGCTCCACGATGCCCACAATAGAGAAATGTGGCAAATCTTGGGA
The DNA here is from genome assembly GCA_963457665.1 of Thysanoteuthis rhombus. Taxonomy (NCBI): domain Eukaryota; kingdom Metazoa; phylum Mollusca; class Cephalopoda; order Oegopsida; family Thysanoteuthidae; genus Thysanoteuthis; species Thysanoteuthis major. The sequence goes on from OY735201.1 coordinate 60,579,485, forward strand.
AAGCTCTATAGCCAATGACAGACGTTGAAAGACTAATGATGATGACTCTCAGTCTACAGCATAGCACAGACCATTTTCAAATATAACAAAATGTATGTACATATGTCTGCAAGTAACTATTTATTCACCTGCGTATCAATCAAAAAGTATCTTTCAAATACTTATCATTCTATTTATCCATGTGATCCATATACTTTGTTTGAATGCTTTCAGACAAGGTGTTCCCTCCATTGTATTGCTTTGTTGAGACCAAATCTCTCGTCTTCATTACTTTCTTGTACAATATGTAAAGAGGCTGAAATGTCGTGATAAGAAAACAATGAAAGACAAGAAAATTAGTCCAATCAAAGCAACAGGATTATGTTTACTTCTCTGATAATACACATCTAGGTATTAAATATAAATCACTTTTGCAATCCTCAAATTATTTATACATCAGATGATCTATTTATCCATTACCTTAGGTACAAATAAATTAGCCAATTAATCAATCACCTGATCATACATAATACTTATATTTGCCATCGCGATTAATAAATTATCCATCTGTATAAATTTCCGTCAATCTATGTGTAAGGTTCTGATCGTTATGTGAGTGTGTGTGCGTTGATGATAGAAGCGCTATAAGCTTTATATAGGATTGATGCTGATAGAAGAAGGAATGATAGAGACATACATATGTTGAGGTAAGCTGTCCCAAATCAAGGACTTTAGGACTGTTGCCTGGTAACTTCTGTTACTGTTATTAAGTAGAAGGCAGTTGTTTCCCTTGTGATTAATGCAGATATTACACACTGGATTAGTATTTTTTATGCTAGGAAAAAAAAACATAAGTATGTTGTGCCAAGTGAGGCTCAAACTCACAACAGTAGTAATGATTTACTAAACAAGCTGATAAACAAACTTGCCATTAAAGTCAATATTTGAACAACCGCAGCGTCAAATTCAGAAAAAATCCATCAAGGAATAAATATGGTTTGATTAAATTGTCTTTATGACATCATTGGCATTTTCCAATGGAAAACATTTAAAATAAGAGTAAGAAAGCATCTATCTGAATCTAGATGTTATTAATAGAGGCCCCAAGAAGCTCTCTTCCCAAAAATTAAAAAAAACAACCATATTTTAGTTGAGTACTGATGCCAATTTTCAAACCTATTGTCAAAACGGTGTGGCCAGGTGCACTGGTGTACACAAATAATTAAAACCATCAATATAAAGCCTGAAAAGGGTAAAATAAAGTGTTTTTTCATAAAAACCAAACAACATTTCAAGAAAGGATCTACTGGGCTTCTGATGCCCATTGTCAGATCTGTAGACAAAACAGTGTGGCCATGAGTGCTAGAACAATAAAACAGGCAAACAAACAAACACACAAACAACACATAAACACATATAAAAAAAGTCAGAACCCTTTGCCATCTTTGATGGCTGTGCTTGTTTAATACATTGATATTTACTAAGCTTAGTTTAGTACAGCATCAGATCATAAGTATGGAATACTTCTAAGGGACTGAAGTCATGACAGAAGTATTGGTTCATGAGAGTAGCAATTGCTTCAAGTTAAGCATTCCTGCCAATATGTATCTTTCTTACTATATTGATATCCATGAACTTATGTTTCTATCATAACTGGTTAAGTATATTTTTGCTCTTTTTTTGAATTATGATTACTGGTGATGAAAAAAAAATTAATCATGCAAAAGAACTCAGAACATTATGATTATATCTTGGGTAACCTTCAATATCTAAATGGAATCTACTGAAGAAAAAAGTTCTTCCCTCTTTTTAGTCTAATCCAAAAGACATTCTCTATTATGAACTGCTGGAACCTTGGCAAACTGTTTCTGCACAACATGATAATAAGCAATTGGCAAGGAAATTGAATGCTGATTTTGCCACATCAAAAATCCTGTCCTTGCTTGCAATGCATTGCAGCATATGATCATGGAGCTGGGATAGGAAATTCTTGACCATGTAGTATTTTCTATACTTGTCATCTTTGAATAATGTCTGGCTCCATGCAACAGTATTTGACTGCTCGAAGGAAGAGAATGGGATTCTGAGACATCATAGAATCTACTAGAAAACTTAAATGGCAATGGGCAGGCCATGTTGCACGAATGCTCTGTGAGTGATTCTAAGTTGGTTCTCTGTTTGTTTTGTTAATTTCTAAGTTCCTCATCCATAAGTCATATCTTTTAAAGACAAAATTTTTTGAGACTTCTTGATTCCCTATTTCAATGTTTTGCTCATACTGAACTTTGTCAGGAAATGTTTGATGAAGTTGATTTGTGAGTTGTGTGTTGGTAGGGGTGGTAGTTGCTGATAGACCATACTTGTGGTAAGCTTAGTGGTGGTATGTGTGTCATGACCCTAGGGAGATCACCTGCAAGGCTTTTGGAGATCACCTACGCTGATGAAATTATCAGATATCAAAAGTTTGTCAGAATAATACAGAATTTGATTAATGGAAGAGTTTTGGTGAACAAAAAAAAAGGGGGAATTTTTTCCAGCTAACCATGTGTGTTTGTTTGCACGTTGGGCCCTGTGAGAATGACTAAATAAGATATATGTGTGAGAGAGTGAGTATATGGGTTTGTGTGTGTGCATGTAAGTAATGAGTAAAAAGACTATGTACTTCAACAGTTGGAGTGTCAATGTGTCTGCTGGGTGGGCTAATGTTATGAACAGGCAATTAGTTCTGCTTGATGATTTATCACTTTGGGAAATGACAGATGATTCTACACATTTTCTACAGTGTTTTTTTGTTTTTTTCTATACTGTGGATATATCGTAAGTTGATATTGCAGCCTAATTCATTTCTGTGTGTAGTGAATACATTGGAGTGATCATTGATTTTCAAGTGCTCTTCTGTGTTCATAGATTCTATTATTTATTGGTTTTGAAGTTTCTCTGATATGCTCTTTAGGGCAATCCTTACAAGGTATTGCATAAATGCATGCCTCAGAGTTGTTTTCTTTTCGTATTTTTAATGAGATCTAAGACATGCTTGTGTTGATGTGTATATCTGGTTCTTTAATGTTGTCGGCAATTGTTATTGATTGTGAATTATTATTATTATCATTATTATCATTATCATTATGATTATTCACATTCATCAGCCTAGATGATCTCCAAAAGCCTGGTAGGTGATCTCCTTAGAGTCATGACACACATACCACCACCAAGTACATCACACACATAATTTATCAATACACTACCAACCCTATCCATCATAACTCACAAATGAACAAGATAAAACATCCGATTTCTTAAAGCACCTCATTTTCTTGAAAAAGCTTGGCATGAGCATCAAAATAAAGAAACATTTGTATAAAATGCCTTATGATATTGCTATTTTACTCTTACATACATATCTATATATGTAAGTAAGCCTTGAGTTTCAAAAAAATTCAATGAGGTGTAATATAAAATAACATTCATAAACAAAACATTCTAATAATACCCCCCACCCCCCAAAAATAACAAGCCTCATGCAGCATGACACGGTCCTGAAAATAATAAAATAAAGCTATATATTGAACTCATAGCTTATTTGATCAACCCTGCTGGGAAGCCATATTAATATAACTGTTTTGTTTTTAAAGCCCCCAAATAGTTACATGGTAAACAGCTGATGATCTCAAGAAGAAAAATTCACACTTATTACGATAATATCTAATTCTGCATGAACTGGAAAAAATCACATTATATACATTAACAAATTTTGGATAATAACTGACTGAAATTTCTTGAAAAAAGGTCTTAGTATATTTTTAGTTTTCAAAGCTGTGAAGTTTTGTAGACAATATGTACATATATATACATATATATGTGTGTGTGTGTGTGTGTATAAACTGCATCATTTCTAGACAAGCACAATAATATTTTTGAATTTACCTGGTGACACTGAATAATGAAAATGTATTGTAATATGTATTCAGTTATGAAATCTCTCTGGAAATAAGAGAATCTAACACGTATTTTCTTATATCTTTGGTCTGTTCTCTTCATTGATCCTCAGAATGAGAATTCTGACTCTTTCTTTCTTTTCTAAAAGCTGAAATACTTAGAAACTACAATGAATTGGTTTCTTTTTGGAAAATCAACAACTTGATCCAGGATTTCTTCAGTTTCTCTTGATGTTTTCCGCTCTTTCAAATAAAGAGAATATGAGAGAAAAAAGTAAAAAAAAGAAATCTTTGATGACAACATAATATGAAAACGAATTAAAAACAAGTCCAGTTAGATTAAAAAAAGCCTTTTGTTTGTCAACATAAAAGAGTTTCCCCATAAAAATATGTATTTCATTTGATTCTTATCCTTTTTATTTGAGATTAAATCCAGTCATTTTTATGTACAAAGTATCTACTTTTGATTTTCTATTATTTTGCACTTTTATTTATGAATTAATCAATTTCTGACTCAACATGGACAAAACAATAAACATGCGCTTATGTAGATAACATTGTTCACAAGTACATGCATATATATATATATATATGTATATATATATATATATATATATATGTAGATAACATTGTTCACAAGTACATGCATATATATATATATATATGTATATATATATATATATATATATATATATATATATATATATATATATATGTGAAATGTTCATGTAGCATTTATTTGAACATCTTCCCTGATTACTGTTTCAAATTTGAAAGATTATTTTTATCCAGGAATAAATAGCTTTCAAATAATTTTCAATTTGATATGTTTAATTGTCAATATGTAATGATTTAAGATCAACTGCATGTATTGCATCCCCATACCCACACGTATGTATGCATGTATGTGTGTGAATGTAAGTTTGTGTGTATGTGTGTGTGTGTGTGTGTGGTGTGTGTTCTAACATTATTCGGGAAATGACAAATGAAAATTTTTTTAAAGATAAATGCGTTCATTTTTCTGGATATAAAAAGAAAATTGTCTTTCCCACTCAATATATATATATATATATATATATATATATATATATATATATATATATATATATATATATATATATATATATATATATATATATATATATATATATATATATATATATATATATATTTATATATATATATATATATATATATATATATTTATATATATATATATATATATATATATATATATATATATATATATATATATATATATATATATTTATATATATATATATATATATATATATATATTTATATATATATATATATATATATATATATATATATATATATATATATATATATATATATATATATTCAATAATTTATATTGTTTCTTGTATCAGCCTCATTTTCTTCTATTGTTTATTCTATCTACATTGTTTAAACTGGGTGATAGATTAACCGTGGAACGACAGGAGATCATTTCAAATAAGTTTCTTTATGATATAACGCAATTTATAATTCATGTATATCTATCCATCTATCAATATATACACGTATATACATTGTAAAAAACTCTGGCTATCTATTTTTTGTAAATTTTTGTAATTTACATACACACCTCTTGATTATGCCACTGAATTCTCTAAGGAACATTTTAAAGCTGGTGGTTAGAGATCTTTCAACCATCATCAGTCATTATCAAGAAAATATGATAGTGGTATTAAAAGAGAATTTGTATTATTTTTTTTGTTTTGAGATATTTTTGAAAAATAATATATATATATATATATATATATGTATATATATATATATATATATATATATATATATATATATATATATATATATATATACATATCGTACATATAGTACAAATCTGGTTTGCAATATAGCATGATATAATGTCATCATCATCATCATCATCATCATCATCACCACCACCACCACCACCACCATCATCATCATCATCATCATCATCATCATCGTCAGTCTGTTGACGTCAGTCGTTGGACATAGACCTTCCCCAGGATTCGCCATAATTCCCTATCATGAGCATCACGGAGCCAGTATTTCCTGAATTTGTCAAGTTCATCTCTCTATATTGTGTTCTGTCAGCCTCGGTTTCTTATGTGATCTCTAGGGATCCATGTTGTGAGACGTGATGTCCATCGGTTGTGTTTCATTCTTGCAACATGGCCTGCCCACTGCCATTTGAGTTTTCTAATAGCTTCTATGATCTCACAAACACCTGTTTTCTTCCTTATATACTATGCTGTCTTCTGATCTCTCCATGTAAGGTTGAGCATGATTCTCTCGTGTGCACGCTGCATACTTCTCAGTTTGCAGGCCTGTCTCTTGGTTAGGTTCCATGTTTCAGTTCCATAAGTGACTATCAGGAGAATGCAATGGTTGTATACTCTTCTTTTTAGGATTATTGGGATCATCTGGATCTTGAAAGTTGAGCTTGCTCTGCCGAAGGCTTGCCATTCCAAAGTGATTCTTCGCTTGAATTCCTCCTCTTTTGAGGGTCTCATGGAGATCTGTTGTCCTTGGTAGATGTAGTGGTCTACCAAGCCGAGTTTTGCATTTTCTATCTTGACAATTATGTTCTTATTCTCAACATGATTATTGCACATGATTTTCGTTTTACTGAAGTTCATGTGTAGGCCGACTTTTTTCCTTTCTTTGTTCAGACACGCCCAAGAATTTTACCAGGAACTCTACTCTTCAAAACATGGACAATACAACAATGACCAGAATACACAAGATGCCGACAATCAGTTCAAAGACTTCCCCGAAGTTACACGATGGGAAGTAAAGCAAGCCATCAAACAAACCAAAAAAGGAAAAGCCCCTGGACCGGATAACATCACCATTGATCTACTCAAAAAGGCTGGCAAGAGAGTCAACAGAAAACTAGCTATCCTATTTAACTTGTGTCTGAAACAGAGTAAAGTCCCGAAAGACTGGAATACTGCTATTATAATGCTTCTACATAAAAAAGGTGACCCCAAAGACCTTAACAACTACAGGCCTATAAGCCTGCTCAACTGCATTTACAAACTTTTCACAAAAATCATCACCAACTGGAATACTAAAACACTGGACAAGAATCAACCACGAGAACAGGCTGGATTTAGAAGAAATTACTCCATGAATCATCTTCATTCGATAAATCAGCTGAAAGAGAAGGCAGCAGAATACAAAATGCCACTCACGGTAGCATTTATAGACTTCAAGAAGGCATTCGACTCTGTAGAAATTCCCATAGTCATAAAGGCCATCACCCTACAAGGTGTAAACCCTGTATACGTTAAAGTACTGCAACACATATACAATAATGCAAATCCTTCATTTGGCTACATAAGGACTCTGAACCGTTTCAGCTCCAAAAAGGAGTAAGATAAGGTGATACCAGCTCACCTATACTATTTACTGCCTGCCTTGAGATGATCTTCCCGAACATGGACTGGGAAAATAGAGGAATCAAAATAGACGGTGAATACTTGAGCCACCTTAGATTTGCAGACGACATTGTCCTTTTCGCAGAGAATCTACACGACCTCCAATTAATGATATAATGTAATACACAGAAATGTCTGATAAGTGGGATTTATTTCATGGAGTGCTTGATACATTCAATTTTATACTCTGAGAGTTAAGTTGTTTTAAAGTAGAGCTGGAAATATAAAAGGAAGTGGATCTGCTACACAAACAAGTTTACGTTTCTGCCCTCTTTGGACCTCTTCAAGTGAATCTTTGCCTGAAGAAGCCCTAAGAAGGCAAAAACATAAACTTGTTTGTGTAGCGGATCCACTTCCAATTATATATCTACATATACATATATATTTATGAATATATGTATATATATACATATCTATCTATTTATATGTATATAAATATATATATATGTATTTTTACACATGTATATATATATATATATATATATATATATATATATATAGTTGTATATATAAATATACTTACATATATATATATATGTATATATCTAAATACATATATATATAGAGAGAGAGATAGATAGATAGATATAGATATATACATATATATATAAAGAACAGAAAGGGGAGAAATGCAGACACATTTGTATGTACATCCGGAAGTATACAAAAATATTCGTGTTTATATGCATACAAACACATTAATATGTAAACATCTCATGTTGCTTCAATGCTTTGATCAGTACGAAATACTTGGGATAATTGTTTTCCAAGTCTTCAAGAATAAAAGTAGCTGAATTGATCAGAGAGTCTTTCAACGGGATTATGTTTTCTAAATGATGAGAAATATTTAAAGATAAAAAATATCTAAAGAAACATTTGGGATTTCAAAGATTCCTATTCACCAGCTTTTATCCATAAAAAGTTTCTGAGAGTCAAAAAAATTTTATTTTTCTTGGCATAAAATCTTATATTGTATAAAATGGTCTATTATTTAAAAAGAAGAAAATTCGGTCCACACATGATTCTTCTGATGTTAGGTCAGATGAAAAGTAAAAAATAAAAACAGGTCTGGTTTGTCATGCAATAGAAAGAGTCATGGGATCATCATCTTTTGGCAGCATGCCATGTTGATGTGATGAATTAAAAAAAATGGGAAAAAAGGGTATCAATGAATAAGTTACTTTTCTTGCCTTGTTTTGGTCAGTTATCACCAAAAAAGTCTAAATTTTAAATAAGCAAGCATGAACTCTGCTAAATACAGACTAAAGGAACAGTTTAGCATGAAATTACATTGCAAATTGAACCCCCCATAAAAACCTATTTAGAGGGGATATAAGAGAAATAAAAAAAACGTTTTTTTTGATATGATGAGGAGAAAATATAAAAATTTTCAGCCCACTAGCTCCATAGGTATTGCCTGTATGTGCAACATATACATACATAGTAAGATAGACAGACCAACCTTAAAACTGAAGAAACCTATATTGACAGAATTCGTGACAACTTTAGTTGACAGTTTCTAACATATATATATATATATACATATATATATATATATATATTTATATTTATTTATGTATATATATCTATACCTATATCTATATCTATCTATCTATATATGTACATATATGTGTGTGTGTGTGCATGCGTGTGTTTGGGAGTGTGTGTATGTATGCTGTTATGTATCTATCTATAAGTATATGTAGAATGCTGGACTCTTTTCATATTTGTAGTATTTCATTCATTGTTATTCTGTCTTGTTTGCTGATCAGACACTAATAAAAAAAGCATTTCTTACTGTTGATCATAGGAGATGGGTTTTAATTCATTCATTTGTTATCCTGAAGTCACATGTTTATGGAATCACTTCTGAGTTTCATTGATCGGAAGAATGGTGCCAAAGAATGAAATCCTAAGCAACAGAATCATGTGATCAGCCTCTTGACCCGTGTAATGTTCATCCACAAGCAATCCGGGGTTTGTAGCAAGCACTAAGATATTGGTCCATCGGTCAATGAATGTTTTGATAGAAGCTAGAATATCATAAATTCAGTCCTGTTAAATATTTCGCTTTTTTTTTTACAGTTTGCAATTGTTATGGAAATCTCTGGTCAATTAGGACTGGTTGTTAGTGTGGGCATTGAATTAGAATAGAAGCAACAAGTATACTGATTAGATCTTTGAAGGATCAATTTCTGTGAGAAATAAAGCAGATGAATTTGATTTATTAGCATAATGACATCTTCTTGAGTCATGTGATATGAAACATATTTAATTTTGAATGAACAGTATTTTAGTTTTCCTCAGAAAATATTTTGTAAAATGAGTCTTTCTGTTAATTTTCTTTTGTTCAATTGATATTTATTGGAGGTGCAGAGTAGCATAACAGTCTCCTGCTTTGAAAACAAGTTCTAGTTTCAGTGAGAACTGCTTGCATTCACTTTGTATTAAGCCCCTTGAGAAAGGCATGAATCCAATTCTCCTCCTAGCTATGGGTAAATAGCAGTGCAATTGGAGCCCTTTAGCCTATGTAGTGGCAGTCCAACTAGGAGATGATTATTCTAACAGAAAAAAAATCCATGAATACAGAGTTTGAATAAGGGCAGAGGGAATGATGTGGAGGTGGTTACTACTACCTGTAAGTAAAAAAAATGACCAGCCACTGAAACTGCAGATGTGGCTCTATGCTCCACTGGGAGCCCACAGAAACCAATGATGATGATGATGACAGAAGGGTATATAATTTCTAACATCAATAGTGTCAGGAATTTTTCCTGTTTAAGAAAGGAAAAAAGAGATTTAAAGAAGAGAAAAAGTAAGTCGTTGCAGGTATAGTTAGTCACTCAATAGAAACTGTCACATGACCAATGTCTTATGACAGAATATTGTGTTGGGGGTGATCAATCAAAAATTGGAAAAAAAAGGTGATGAATGGATGAGTTACTCTTCTAGCTTTTTAATGAGAAATGATAACTAAAAAAGTTTGAATTTTTCAAAACGTACATGTTGATGCAGTTAGACACAAACTAAAGGATCAATTTAGCAGAAACTTGTCTTGCAAATTGAACTCCCCATTAATAATGTTTTCGTTTTTTAAAAATATAATCAGGAGTATATATTTGAATGAAGGCCTTATACCTAATCAGAGCACCTTTTATGCATGTTATAGGCATAGGAAGCCAACCAGAGTGCCAGCCCTAACTCAAACCAGAAAAAAAAAAACATGTTGATTGTTATGGTGACAGATCTGGTGGACAACTTCTACCACAGATAATAGAAAGAAGGAAAACAGGAGATAAAGAGAAGGAAGATATTTAGAGGAAATAAAAGAGTTCAAGAAAATCATGAAGGAAACGAACAGAGGAAAACAGAAAAAAGTGAAAGAGAGAAGAGGAAGATGTAAATGAATGAAAAATAACCAAGGAGAGAATATTTGTGAAAAAGTGCGCATGAGAGAGAGAGAGAAAGAGAGAGAGAGAGAGAGAAAGAGAGAGAGAGAGAGAGAGAGAAAGAGAGAGAGAGAGAGAGAGAGAGAGAAATGGTGAGTGAATGAGTGAGTGAAATAGATAGATACATAGAGAGAGAAAGAGAGAGAGAGAGAGAGAGTACTGAGAAAAAGAGAATTACCAACAATCAACATGATTTTATGTAGAAAAATAGTCTTATTTTTTTACATGTATAATTATAAGCATTGTTTAGCAATAGTTATGTGAAATCACCTGAATTCTTTTTAACGATCCAATGATATTCCTATCTAAGGATGAAAAAAAGATCAATGAATTGGGAATCAGACAAACAAAGGAAAAAAATAAGATATCAAAGCAAATTTGAACATGAATAAAAAAAAATAATCTACTTTTATTTTTATAGAACTTCGTTTGAGGTCACTGTCACATTCCTTTGATGTTTCATGCTATCTTTTTTAATTTCAAAAATTTCCTCCAGGATTTCCATTTGCATTTTTTCAAGCTATTAAACATGGTTCTGTAGAATAAGTTGCTTCAACAGAACATCCAAAATTACGAGGTATTATATTCAGTCTCAGGTATGGGAAGGGGTGATTCATGAAAATACTAAAAGATCATCAAATTCTTCAACAGATATTCAGTAAATCCTTATCAAGAATGTAAAATTTTCATTTTGAACTGCACTGATTGAAATAAACATTTTTCACAATTGATCCAAGGTTTTCTTCTTGGGTCATCATTAGTTTGATTCTAATCACTTTAGCAATACCAGTTGGGTTCATATTGGGATCTTCACTATTGAGTAGAGGTTAGCAAGCTAATCACAGAGATCATTACTACTGTGTCGAGTTAAATCTTTAATAATTGCCTAATACTTATGACTGTATGCCAGACTAAACTTAGATTAGTGCATGGGCCTGCCTCATGGCTGATTCACTTCTGTACTTTTTGCTGGTACCAGTGGTTGTGGAAATTTTGGAAAAAATCCAGCTAGTAACTGTCTTTCAGGCTTTGGACATTGGTCCATACTTGTACATGCAAGAATAGGAACCAGATCAATTTTTGACCAGTCATGGGAGACCTCAACACATAGGCATTGGCAAATTCGGTTACAAAATAAGGAACAAGAGAGGAGAAGATCTTTGCAATGGCTAACAGATTCAAAATCATGAACGCCTTCTTCAAGAAGGGACCCAATAGAAAATGGACTTGGAAGAGCCCCAACCACGAAACAAAGAACAAAATAGACTACATTCTAACGGACAAAAATGATATTGTCAAAGACATCCAAGTCCTGAATCAAGTCAATGTAGGCAGCGAGCACAGAATGGTACGATGTAAAATGCAAGTAAACGTCAACAAACAATGCAGGAAAATGTTCCAGACAAACCGAAAACCTCTAAACATACCAAAAGAGCACACTCGATCTTTCAAGCTCAAACTGAAACACAGATTCAGAATTCTTACTGAACAAGACAACACCAACATCAACAAACTAAGCAACAAAATGACAGCATCTATAACTGAAGTCACCACTATATTCAAACCAATGAGCACACAACCCATTAGCAAAATCTCGGATGAAACCAGAAATCTCATGGAAAAACGCAGAAACCTCAAGCCACTGACAACAACAAGAGAAAAAATTGAAGAAACCAAACTTGATAAATTAATCAAGAAAAAATAAAGGGAAGACAGAAGAAAATACACACCAGTCATCAAATCGACTCTTGAAATAGGTTGGGGCTTCAAAGCTATAAACAAAGGCCTCAACTCAGGACGAAAGCAAATAACCAGCATACTTGAGGAAAATAGAAACCTAACAACAGACAGCGACAGGATTGTTGAACATGCCAAAGAAAACTTTATTCGTCCAAACAAGGACTACAAAACAATGAGCAGGATATGCAAGACATGAGCAATCAGCTCGAGGACTTAATGCTTTTATATAGGAAAGGAAACCTGAAAGATCTCAACAACAACTACTGGACTATAAGCCAACTCAACTGTGTATACAAACTTTTCACCAAAATCATCACCAACCAAATCATAAAAACACTCAATAAAAACCAACCACAAGAGCAAGCTGGCTTTAAAAGAAGCTACTTGACCATGGACCACCTGCATTCGATAAATCAACTGAAAGGAAAAGCAGCAGAATATAAACTACACTTGCCGTAGCATTTATCGACTTCAAAAAGGCATTCAACTCAGTAGAAATCCCCAAGGTCATGGAGGCCATCACTTGACAAGGTGTAGATCCAGTATATATTGAGGTGCTGAAACATATATACAATCACAGCAGCTCCTTTATCAGGCTACATAAAGACTCGGACCCCTTTCAGCTCCAGAAAGGAGTAAGACAAGGTGATACCAGCTCACTCAAACTCTTCACAGTCTGCCTCGAGATGATCTTCAGAAGACTAGACTGGAAGAGTAAAGGAATTAGAATAGACGGTAAGTATCTAAGCAACCTCAGATTTGCAGATGACATCGCCCTTTTCACAGAGAACTTACACAACCTCCAACTAATGATAGATGAACTAAATGAAGAGAGCAAGAAAGTCGGCCTACACATGAACTTCAGCAAGACAAAGATTATGTGCAACAACCACATCGTAGATAAAAACACTGATCAAAATCGAGGACACACAACTGGAGAAAGTAGATCACTACATCTACCTAGGACAACGAATCTCCATGAGACCCTCAAAAGATGATAGATCAAGCAAAGAATCACATTACGATGGCAAGCCTTTGGCAGAGCAAGCTCAACCTTCAAAAATAAGAGGATTCCATTAATTCTAAAAAGAAGGGAGTATAACAAATGCATCCTCCCAATAGTCACCAATGGAGCTGAAACATGGAACCTAACCAAGAGACAGATCCGCAAATTGAGAATCATGCAGCGAATTATGAAAGAATTATGTTAGGCTTCAAATGGAGAGAACACAGTACACCTGGGGAAAGACAAGAGTCAAGGACATCATAGAATCTATTAAAAATCTCAAATGGCAGTGGGCTGGCCATGTTGCAAAAATGGCGAACAACCGATGGACATTGCAACTCACAACATGGATCCCATGAGATAACATGCACAACTGAGGCTGGCAGAATATTGGATGGAGAGATGAGCTAGACAAATTCAGAAAGTACTGGCTCTGCAACGCGCATGATAGAGAAGTGTGGTGAATCCTGGGGAAGGTCTATGTCCAACGATGGATATTAGAAGACTGTTGATGATGATGGCGTCAAATCAAATACATTCAAACACTTCATGATAGATCTTATGAAGGACAATAGAGATTGTCAATAGTTCATTGAAACTATTCCAGATACCCAATACCATACTACTTTCTTATTCCCCTTCATTTTTTCCTTTGTATTTGGGGTACTGTAAATTATAAAATTTGAAAATGAAAAGTTGGACAAATTGGACAACTACATCTACCTAGTTCAACAAATCTCCACAAAATTCTCAAAAGAAGAAATTGAGCAAAGAATCATTCTTGGATGGCAAGCTTTCGACAGAGCAAGTTCACCCAAGAACAAGAAAATCCCATTAACACTAAAAAGAAGGGTATACAACCAATGCTTCTTCGCGTTAGTCACCTATGGAGCTGAAAGATGGAATCTAACCAAGGCACTGACCCTCAAATTATGGAACATGCAATGTGCACATGAAAGAATCATGCTCAACCACATATAGAGAGATAATAATACTGCACAATATATCATGGGAAAAAACAGGAATACAAAACTCTATAGAATCCATAAGAAAATTCAAATGGCAATGGACTGGTCATGTTGTAAGAAAACAGACAGCCAATGGACATCACAACTCACAATATGGATCCTTACAGATCACAGGCATAACTCAGGCCAGCAGAATACAAGATGGAGAAACAAACTGGACAAGTAAAAAAAATATTGTCTCTGCAACGCCAACGATAGAGATCTGACAATTTCGAGGGGAGGGTCTACGTCCAATGATGGATGGTAAAAGACTGATGATTAAATTGTGCCAGTATAATCTTGCAGAAGCAAAAAGGGATTTTTAAACGACTTAAAAAAAAGCCTTTTTCACTTGGTATGAGAATATAAGAAACAAATTTCCATGTAATGAAACTGATCTGTGGATCTTCGGAGTTTACACAAATATGATTTTGCTTCTATTTATCGCTTCCCACTTAATTTACCACTTTTCTGCCTTTCTCCTGCTTTGCTTTAGACATTTTCCAAACAAATAAATTAAATTTCGCAAATATTTACTCAAAATTTGCTTTGGTACACAATCTGTACGTTGTGCATCGGATAGCAAGAAAGAAGGGATCATCATCATCATCATCATCATTGTCATCCTCCTCCTCCTCCTCCTCCTATTAGTGTCTGTTATTGGACATAGACCTTCCCTAAGAATTCGCCAGACCTCTTTATCATGGGCATGGAGCCAGTACTTTCTGAATTTATCCAGCTCTTCAGGCAATCTTACTTTCTGGGGGTCCACAATTTTGCATGGATCTTTGGGTATCCATATTGTGACTCACTATGTTCAGTGGTTGTCTGATATTTTTGCCACATGTCCAGCCTATTGCCATTTGAGTTATCTGTTTCTATGATATCTCAGACTCCAGTCTTTCTCTAATATACTGTGCTGTCTAATGATCTTGTCTTGCAAACCAGAATTGTCTGATAAGTTTGGTTCCTACAACTGACTGACGGGAATAAAAATTTCAGATTTATTTCAGATTAATGCCAAGGGAATTGTCAGTGGTCTGTGTTTATTGCAATTGTTACTGACCAGAACTATTATATGTATAATGATAAAGTAATTAATAATCATTTATAAATAAATTAGTCATTCAATAGAAACTATATTGTGACTAACATCTTTTGGCAGAATATGGCGTGGGGGGGGTGATCAATTGAAAAAATTGGAAAAAGAGGTTTTCATTGGATAAGTTACTTCTTTTGCATTTTGTTGGGCAATGGCCACTGGAAAAGTCTTAATTTCCAAAAAACAATCATCAACATGACTGATCACCAACTATGGGACCAATTTAGCAAAAACTCATATTGTAAATTGAGTCCTCCACTGAAAACCTATTTTTTATGGGTATGGGTTACCCCCACCCATAAAAAAAACATTTTTCTAGAAATAATGAAGATTAAATTTTTAAATTTCAAGCCCATAAATACATACATAGCCAGCCAGACCAGCTTAGATACTGAAGAAACCTATTTTGACAGTTCTGATGACAGTTTCTGATTACTAACCTAAATCAAAAGATTATTTATGATAAACTTAGTGTATTGATTTCCATATAATTCAGGATAATATAGACATTAGATTTAGAAAAAAAATGTATATATTATACTGCGATCAATGCTCTGGTTCTATGAGTTGGTGACAGTCTACTAAAGCTTGATATGGACTTTTATGGGGTTTGAATGAGTTGCAGTGAACGGCAGTCCTCCAAATACCCTTGTAAACCATTCATCTTATAGTCTAGAATATATGGTAATGAATTGTCAGTTGTTGCCTACTTCTAAGATTTCAGCTTTGGCCTACAAAGGAAAGTTTGACTCAACAGACAGGTTTATCATTGTCAGATCCACAAGGATTCATAAATCTTTGAGTATGAGATCCAAAATGAATTGGTTGTTGTCGTAAATCATTGTCTAGATTAGAGTAGGCAATTATGGAACAATGAAGGATTGCATTTTGCCGAAGAAAGGAAGGAAAAGAATTATATGCACTTGTATACATATTATTAATTAATAGAAAATAGAGATATACATGTATATACATAGATGTAATGGTATATATCTGTACATGCAAGCATATATATACTTACATATATACATATATATGTATATATATACAAAGGCACATCTATAAGTCCACAGCCTGATGATATGGAAAAAATATTTATTTCACTCATGTAGCATTTTTTTTCAACGTGATCTCTTCCTTGTTAATGCACATCAGCCTTTTAGCATCTATCGTTGGACATAGACCATCCTCAAAATTCATAAAACCTCTCTATCGTAGGCGTCACGGAGCAAGTAATTTCCGAACTTATCTACTTAGTCACGCCATCTCATATTTTGTCAGCCCCAGGTTTCTTATGTGATAGCTGAGAATCCATGTTATGAGTCATAATGTCTGACATTCTTGCAACATGAGCAGCCTATGGCCATTTAAGTTTTTTCATGGATTCTATGATATTTCAACTTCTGTCTCTCCTTTAATACACTTTGTCAGGATGTTTCAATGTGGGGTTGAGCATGATTCTGTTTTGTGCACGTTGCATGGTTCTCAGTTTGAGGGTCAATCTTTTGGTTAGGTTCCATGTTTCAACTCCATAGGTGACTATCAAGAGAATGCACTGGTTGTATATCCTTCTTTTTAGCACTAGCTGAATTTTCTTGTTCTTGAAGGTTGAACTTGCTCTGCTTAGGTTTTGTCATCATTCTTTGCTTGATTTCTTCTTCTTTTGAGGATTTCATGGAAATTTGTTGTCCTAGGTAGATGCACTGGTTGACTTTCCCTAGTTTTGCGCCTTGGATTTTGATTGTCTTTAAGATATTTGTTGTAGATGACATTTGTTTTATGAAAGTTCATGTGGAGGCAAACTTTCTTGCCTTCTTTGTTCAGTCTTTATTCCAAAATAATTAGCAGATATTCAATTTTTGAAAATGCAAAAAAAAAAGAAAACAAAAAAAAATATATCTAAACCCTCACCCCCAAATCAAAACAGAACTAAACACCCTTCACATACTGTCCTTTAACTTAGTGAACCTCAGTTTATACACCCAACTCCATCTCTGATAGAATTCCGGTCTTTCCTAGCTATGTATTCCTGCCAGTGAAAGAGGTGATGAGGTACTGAACTTCTCTTCAGCTCTAAAAGACAAGGCGGAGAAGACCAAGAAAGTTATTGAAGCTAAACAAAAAAATAGTAAAATATATGAACCTTGCTAAAATATACATGCTAACAAGTTGTTTTTAGGAAAAATAGAAAAATGTAGATATTTCTGTTTTTGGTCAACTTCTTGATTTTTTCTAATCATACAGATTGAATATTATACGATAGAGAATTCAAATCGAAATTCGGCTTATAACTATATGACAGGCTGCAAACTTATTGAAGCATCCTTGGATACATATAAACATTTCAATATAGCATAGATATCACTATTTCTCTTTTTCTCTTTCTCTCTATTTACCGATTTGTATTATACATATTCATGAATACATGCAAGAATATTTCTTCAACAAGATGCATATGTTCATTTATTATTCCATCTAGCTATATATATATATATATATATATATATATATATATATATATATATATATATATATACATACATATATATATATATATATATATATATATATAATATCAATAATGCATCATATTTCTTTGAAACTCTATTTGAAATGATCTACCATTGTTACCCAAGCCATCAATATCACACTTAGTTCACTTTTTATGATTATTCCAGATTATTCATAAGCAGCGGTTTAATTTCTCAGTCCCCACAAGCATAACTGCACAACATTTGCTATCTAAAAATACTGTTTGTCTTAGAGCCCGTATGGCATGTTGTTAGAGCTAGTTAGTTGGTATGCTTTAGCAAGGGTTTGTAGGTAGGATGGGGTTAGGGTTAGTATATATATCTGGAGTAAGGATTAATTGGTAGGTTTAAAAATCAATCTTATGTTGTTAACTGCAACTGTAACTCTAACCGTAAACACTAACCCTAAATTATATTTTTTAATTATGTCTGCATATATATATATATATATATATGCGTGAGTATGTGTATGTAAATATACGCATATACATACATATGTACATATATATATATATATATATACATATATATGTCAATATATGTATATATGTGTGTATTCACAAATGATATAATGCATTTATATAATTATCTATATATATATGTATATATATATATATATATATATGTATGCATATTCTCATTCCTTATTGTTCAAATACATATATATATATATATATATATATATGTATGAATTGAAAAGCATCAACCAAATCTGTCAACATAGTCAACATAAGTTTCTTCAGTTTTCAAGTGATGCTGACTGGCTGTATGTCTATGTGTTGCATATATCGAATGGAGCTAGAATGTTTAGAATCTAAATGTTCACTCCTTATTACATGAAGAAAAAAGTTTCTTTTGTTTTTCGTAAATTCCCCACAAAATAAGTTTTTCAGGTTGGTTGAATTTACGATGTAAGTTTATGCTAAAAGGTCCCCATAGTTTGTGTCAAGCAGCATTCGTGCTAGTTTTTTGAAAATTCAGACTTTCCCGTAATTCAGCAAAAGTCAGGAGATGTAACTTATTCATTGATAGCTCCTTTTTTGGCTCTTAATTGATCAT
The DNA here is from genome assembly GCA_963457665.1 of Thysanoteuthis rhombus. NCBI lineage: Eukaryota > Metazoa > Mollusca > Cephalopoda > Oegopsida > Thysanoteuthidae > Thysanoteuthis > Thysanoteuthis major. Next base: position 60,598,751 of record OY735201.1, read on the forward strand.
CTTTAACATGGTATGTTTCCAAAAGAGGCTGCATTTGTGATGGTTTCTATTTAGTGACTGAGCAGACCTGTCTATATTCTACTCAATTCTGAACTTTTATTCACATGAGAAAAATTATTTCCTTGTTATTCACTGATCACAGAATTTTCCCGCTGTCTGATATTCCCCAAGAAGCCAATCTGGTGCTAGCCGCTGAAAAATATCTATTTATAAGTCAGAGACCTGCATTCCTTTCATGGGAAAGATAGTAGCGAGACTCTACACTAACAATTCCGGATTACCTAATTCCATCAGAGAATGCTGGAATGCTTAAGCATAGTTCCAAACAGTCTCAGCAGATGGGCGTCTTTCACTAGAGCCAATGGCACCGGAATTACAAATAATGGCAGATGCACTAGATTCTTTGTCACACTGGAATGGGTTCACAAACAAATGAAGCAACAAATGAGAATTTTCATAATGGTCTCACAGACTTTGAATACAGAGAACTAACATTATTTTTAGTTGGAACAGAGGCCTGTTTGTGAGTGCATGGGTAGAGCTTCTCATCGTTCAACATTTCTTTCCAATAAGGCCTCAATGGTAAAAGTAATGCTAATGATTATATTATTGATTTACTATCAATCATAATTTTTTGCCTTGTTTTTTAAAAAAATAATTAGGCAGTATGAGTGTCGGTATATGTATGTTAAGCATGTTTGTGTATGAGTGTGTGTCAGTCTGCGTCAATGTGTCTGCATGAATCCATGTGTCTGTATTTATGGATATACAGGGCCATATGAGGGAAAGTGACTTCATGGAAATTGTGCTGAACCAGTTTTCTGGAAGGCAAAAGCCTGTCTGCCTACCTTGAAAATCAGCATTTGAAATTTCAGTTTTTATCTGAGTAAGTCTGTCACCAGTCTGGGATACTCCCAAATTTAGCAGGATGCATATGAATGTATCATGGCTTGGCCTGGCTTTGCAATCAAAGATTTTGTAGGGTTTCCACATCTGTTTGTGGGTCTCCAATGAGGGATGAGACCAAAGGGGGAGAGGCAGATATGGTAATTGGAGTGAGCTCTGGTTCTATAGAGATGCCTCTTCTATTCTGCTCTTACTTTGCAATTTGCTTTGGAAAGGGAGGTTGCCTGGGAGGCTTTGTCCCCATATCTCCCATGAAAAAAGATTCAACTTCAAAAAAGATTAGGGTAAGATCATCTTCATCAAAGGCATGAACCAATGTTGGAATAAAAACTTGGATGGAAGCGCTCTAAAACGCAAATAACACTCTTCTGATATGCTTATCTCACATGCCATTTGCTGAACAGATCGATGGCAAGTTTCTATTACTCCTTTTTCTCCTGTTGGGCTTGTAGGTGTTTGTGGTCTTCCGGAAGATGCTTGTGAACATCTTGAACTCTAATGTGAGCAATGGTGTGCCGTGTTGGTGAGACTGGTTGAAAACCCTTCCTGAAACATTTTTGCACTTCAGCTATGTTCTCACACATCTAGTAGCACTATAAGATGAATTTCCTTTTCTCAAAGCTCAGTCTTGTTCAAGCCATTATACAAAATAGATTTCAAGAGAAAAAGAAGGAATACTTAATGAGTTGTGTGTTATGAAAGTGTGTACACATTTCTTTAAGACATCATATATATATATATATATATGTATATATATATATATATATATATATATATATATATATATAAAAATATATATATATTGTCAAGAAATGGATAGATGATCTGACAGAAATAATTATGAATTACGTTATATTATTTTGAAACTCTATTTGAAAGGACCTCCCATCATTACACAGTGAATTTATCATTTGGCCTGGACAGTGTAAATAGAATAAACAATTAAAAAAAATGGGGCTGCTGCAGAGATCAAATTATTTCTGTTGGATTATATATAATGCAGTCTCTCTCTCTCTCTCTCTGTCTATATATATATATATATATATATATATATATATATATATATACATATTGAACTTCTAAGAAATAAAATATTAAAGTAATGCATTTACTCATCCATAAAGGGGGAATTCTCTGGATGGTAGATAAAAATTTGAACACTCAGAATAAAAATGAAATGATATCCACTTGATTGGGGATGAATACTGGATGCTGGTCATGGCTGATTTAATATCAGAAGCCAGGGGAATCATTAAGGTCCGTATTGTATTCAGAATAAAGATCAAGGATTTATAAGTGGATGATGTCATTTATCTGATGTGAAGGTTCCACTTTTCCTCCCGGCACAGAAACTCGTTTACATAGACTGATATATTTATAGTTGTGTGCATGTGTGTGTAAATATACTAATATACACAGGCACTCATAAAAATATATAATTCATATAGGATTCATAAGATTCGCACTCTGCACACACATATATAAATCTTTAATTATCAATAAACTATATATATATATATATATATATATATATATATATATATATATATATATATATATATATAAAGTTTTCTATTTGTTATTTCAATGCCCATGGCATATCAATATTGATATATCACCAAAAACTATATAACTGTTTACCCTTGGAGACACATACCTCATGGATCTTATGGTTACACATTCCAGTTACACACACATACACACACAAACACATACACACACACACACACACACACACACACACACGCACATATATATATATATATATATATATATATATATGTAGTAATATCGAGTTAGCTTTGTTAACAGTATACCTAGGAGTGGAAATCTAAAGCACTGTAGTATTTGAAAAAAACTCTTGGGAGTTTAAGGGACAATGAAGTCATAATTAATAGAATGAAAATATCATTTTCTCCACAATTTGTAATACTAAATAGAGCATAGTCTTACTTTGAGTGTGTGATGAAACAGTTGCTGCAGTAGTAGCAGTAATGAGACACATTTTGCCAATCTCCTTTTGCGGATATCTTTGTTTCACACTGTAAGCTTTTCTACACCCTGCTTCTCTCTACCTCTACTACTCAGCTAAATCAAATTCCACCTTTGCTTTCTTTCCTTTGTTCTCTTTTAGAACGTACCAGCAGCCTAGCAAACACATGTGCACACACATAGACTTTGGTTTGCACCAGCCAATTTTGTGTTCATGTTTCTTTTTTCTTTTCTTTCTATTTGCTATGTCACAGACTGACACACTGCGAATTATAGTATGAATTATACATAATCTAAAAAACATGCAACATATATGTATATATATATATTTATATACACACACATATATATATATATATATATATATATATATATATACATATATATATATATATATATAGTATATATTTCTATATCATATATCATACAAACATATATATATATATATATATATATATATATATATATAAAATATCTTATATTATGTATTATGCACACACAGACACACACACACATACACACACACACATATATATAAATATATATATGATTTATGCATTGTACCATAATATCAAAATATATGTGAAATAGGGGAAAAACATTGAAAAAAATTACATAAATTGCATTGACAGATATTTGAAAATAAGTGACTGAAGTGATACAAAAAATTTTTGAAAACTTTTTTTAATATCTAGTATTTAATGTTGTAATGCTTTCTAGACTGTATATACCATACTGCTTGTAAGTATTTGAATAAACATATATTTTACTTGCATGGCTTGGGTCTGAGAATGAAAAAACGGATATTCATGCAAGAAGAATTAAATTTTGTAGCAATCAGCAAAATAAAGCATGCATTTACTCATGTTTTGAGGTTCAGAATGCTAAATTTCTGGAAAATGTTTTTTTCTATTTGTTTAATATTGAATGAAATTGCAAAATGAATTAGACCCTGTATTTTTTCTGTCCAACTGAAATCTTTTCCATAATCGATCAATGAGATTCAAAAGGCTAACAGATATTGCAATTTGGAAAAGTAGCCAGACTACTTCGATAAAAAGCTTCCAACTAGAGATATACACATTTTAAAAAGAATGCAAATGTTCATATACAAATATTTTATATCAATACAACTCTTATATGTAAGCAAAATAACTTTTTTATATCAATATATCACACACACATATATATATATAAACCAAATAACTATTTCATACCTATATAACATATAATTCCTAAAATTTTCATATGTAAATACCAGCGCATAAGTATTTGAACTACCTCAAATCTGTACATCAGAATGAACTGGGTGCATCATCATTAGTTTCTTAACGTCTGTCATTTGACATAGACCTTCGCCAGGATTTGTCACACTTCTCTACTGTGGACGTCACGGAGCCAGTAGTTTCTGAACTTGTCTAGCTTGTCTCTCTATCTAGTACTCTGCCAGCCTTGGTTGTGCCTGTGATCTCTGGGGATCCATGTTGTGAGTCATGATGTCCAGCGGTTATGTACATCTTGAGTTAAATCTGAACTGTTCAGATTAAGACATTTGCAAACAAATATATGAATATAACGTTGCAGTTCTAACATTCTACGCAGTTTCCTAAATTCTACTGAATGAATCAATAATCAACTTCCAAAAGGTGCAAGTAATCATCAACTCATAGAAAAATCTTTTTTCCTTGTTTTTTTTTACTGCTATCTTAGTCTCAGTTTTTTCCAGATGTTTTCTCTCTGATAATACTTTTTGTCTTCGACTTTTTCAATGTAGAGTTTGTGGCTATTAGTGATAAATTGATGTAACTTTCAATCTACTCACTACTATATTAAGCTCTCAGCTCTTTTCTCCTTTTTTGTAATAAATCCATTAAATGAGTTCATTGATATATGATACAAACATGATGAGAGAATGCAGGATTCAATTTGATCCGTAATCAACAGCAATCAATGAAGACATTTATAGAATGGACAAACACGAATTACTTGTTCAATCAGGCAACTGAATCACTAAAGACATCAACTTTATGAAATCTTGATTCCTGTAGCAAAAATCTCTTATCTTTCTTCCTCCATTAATGTAAGTTGAACAAATAAACTTTTCACTGTGATGTTTTTTGGTCAAAAATCTCTTTTTCAAAAATGTGACAAAGGAAATAAATCTGAGATAGTTGTAATTGACTTGGAAATCATCGGTGAGACTTGCTTGCTAACCACTAATCTATCGCAAAAATCCCAACCTGAACACAACTGGCATTTGCCAAAGTGATTGGAGATAAACTGAGGATGTCACAGGTAAAAAATCTTGGATGAATCAGATGAGATTATCTTAATTATCTGTTGGAGAAAAGCTGATGTTAGTATCTTAATCTTTCAGATTTTTCTGGGTTTTTTATAAGTAGGAAAGTCAACAAATGATTGTCTAAAGGTATGGCCATTCGTTTTAGTTTGAATAAAAATTTACAAAATGTCTTCAGAGATGTCTTAGATTCAACTGTAATGACTAGGTTGAAGATAATTTTAATAGTCATATTATCAAGACGATGGTTATGTAAATTTTCCTCCCTATGCATGCGATCAAGTAATTTCTTCAGATTCCTTGTTTCTGTTAGTTGGAGAATTTGAATTTCCTCCTAAACTCAATGACTGTATATATGAAGGTACCAACTTCAATTCAATGATTAGCAAGTTCATTTCATACCAATTTAATTGTGTAGAGATTTTGATCCTTATGCGTAACTCACTATTGTGCCCTTGTGCCAGACTAAGTTAAGCTCAATAACTATTTAGATTTCTGCTGTTTAGCAAATTTGTGTTACTGACCAATTCCTATCCCAACTCCATGATAATTTGCTGCATCACACTTGTAACACTAGTGTAGACATTGTGATGCAGCAAAATTACCAATCGACTTCTATACTTCATTCAAATAGGTCAATTGCTCATTTTAGAGTTACATTGTCACAGTTTGTCCAAGTTCCTGTGTTTCATTATGGAGAATTCTATCTGAATCTCACTGAACTCAGAGAACTGTTTCCTTGGTAGATGCTGTTTATGTTGAGATACTGAAAACTGTTGTGGATTTAGCTGTGATTTTCTCCATTTTGGATTCTCACAATAAATCCATTTGTACGCAACCATTGACTATTTTGTCTGAAAGTTTTTTCTTATGCATTGAAGAAGGAGAGAAAGACAAATTTTTTGACAATGATCAATGTATACTTCAGTAAGTTCAAGTGGAATGCATTTTTGTAGTTTCTGAAATTTTCCCATAGGTTGTAAACAATGTAGTACAGCTGAGTGATTGCACAAGCAATACAGAGCAGTGTAATCTTAAAAGATACTTCTAAGATTTTAGTGATATTACGCAAAAGATGGCGCTGGGAACTTTAAAATCACCCTGATGTGTTTATGCAGACAAGGTTATTTCTATTTTGATGAAATATGGTTATACATTTACATTGCAGTACTTCGAAAATGATTTGCAAGGAAACGTATTTTTAGAAATATCCAAAATAATGAGAAAACAATTTTTTTCCTGTACCTTCTTCTTCTCCCTCAAAAGGGACTCTTTCTTCTTTTGAGTAGTAAATGCAAATTAATGTTATACTTTAGCCAAATATAAAGATATAAATAAAAAATGTTTTCACAAGCAAATAAAACGTTTAAAGATGAAAAAAATATGCTTCAGATGGAAAAATAGAATATCCTGTTAATTCTTTTAAAAAACAAATATAATCAGGTCTTTACAAGAATGATAGAAGCTCATGCATTGGTTGTTGTGTATTCTCCTTTAACTTTCTGTCTGGGGAGATCCATCAAATCTATATTGTCTTCATTGAAATTGAACCAAGCACAAGTTCATGTAGTAGGAGTTTAGCACTGTGGCTGATAGGATGCTCAGGGCAATGAATTTTTCTCACAATATAAAAGGTGAAGGTGACTTGCTCAAAAACTAACAAACGGACAAACAAACAAATCAGATGGTGTTCTAGGTCCGTTATCTCTACTTCTTTCTTTCACTTCCTCTCATGCTCTCTCTCTCTCTCTCTCTCTCTCTCTCTTCCACTATTTCTTTTTCTTTCTGGTTTATCTTCTTTTTTTATCTCCATATTTATCTATTTCTTTCTTTCACAACTCTTGGTTTTTCTTTTACTCCCTTTCTCATCATGGTCTCTTTTCTTCTTTCTATCTTTCCTTCCCTTTTTATTTTATGTTTTTAATCCTACTCTCTCTTTTCACATTCTTCAAACTCATTCTCTCCCATCTATAGTTTACCTTATTCTCCTCCTATGTAATGTTAATCCTCCTATTAGAAAAAGTTAACCAAAAATGTCAATATAGCTTTCTTCAGTTTTCAAGTGGATCTGGCTGCCTGACTACGTATATATGGATACACATATGTGTGTCATCAATGGAGCTAGTGGGATGAAAATTTGAATATCTATTCCTTATTATGTCATGAAAAAAGGTGATTTTCCTTTTTTTAAAGAATTCTCCCTAAATAGGATTTTGGTGGAGGATTCAATTTGCAAAGTAAATTCCGGCTGCGTTCCTGTTTGTTTTTAAGTATTCAGACATTTTAGTGATCATCACTCAATGAAAGACAAAAGAAATAACTTATTTATTGATCGCCCCTTTTCTCTGACTTTTTAATTGATCATGCTGCACACGTCATCATGTGATGATTTTCTAAATAGTGACTAACCAGAACAATTTCTTTTTTTTCTTTGTTTTCTTCTTCCTTACTTTCTTTTTTCTACGAATATCTATTTGTGCTCTTTCTCCCTTCTTTCGTGTTTTCACTTCTTTCACTTCTCTTCTCTTTTTACCCTATTTTTCTTTCTTTTCTTCTCACACTTTATTTGACATTGCCACTTTCCCTTTTTATTTTGACTATTTTCTCCTTTGGTTCTATAAATGAACTGTGTGTATGTGTGTGTGGGTGTGTGTGTGTGTATGTGTGTGTGTTTTCTTTTCACACTTCTAATACTTTATAACTCTTTTTGTCTCCTATCTTCCCAAAACTTCCCAGAATCAATGTTGTTATTGATTAAGAAAAAGATTGAGAAAAAAACAAATTTTCATAAGCAACGTTTTGGCTTTCTTGGTGAAATTGGACTCCAAACTACAATTCCCAATTTGTCTGGATCACAATGACTGCTTAAAGGCTACTTTCATCAAAGTAATCAATGACAATTATTATATGTATAAATATATATATATATTGATTTTATATGCATTTTAGTAAATTGATATAAAAAAGCATACCTTTGTACTTATACCAAAAGACACACACATACACTCACACACACATATATATATATATATATATATATATATATATATATATATATATATACATATATATATATATATATACATATATATACATACATATATATATATATATATATATATATATATATATATATATATATATATATATATATATATATATATGCATATATATATATATATATGTAAATAGTTGAATGTGGATTCGCTACACAAACTAGCTCATGTTTCTGCCCTCTCTGGGCCTCATCAGGCAAATTATTTCCTGCTGTACTCTGAAACAACTTAACTTCAATAGTAAAAAGTTATATGTATTGAGCATAAATCCATTACATATCAGAAGTGACTTTATATTATAACTATATCATCCTATTATGTTATACTGCTAGCCTGATTAATACCATACGTGTGTGTGTATATATACATGTATGTATATATATATATATATATATATATATATACATATATATATATATATATATATATATATATATACATGTATTTGTATATGTATACGTATGTTTGTGTGCATGAAATATGTGCATCAGTAAAATGTCGAAATTTTTATACTTATCTATTGTATGCATTTATGTGAAATAATCTCTGTTGAGGTTTTTGAGTAAAATGTTTTCAAAATTCAGAAACATTATTTACTCAGACAACTTACTCTAATATCCTATTTCTTGTATGTACCTTCAAATAATACTAATTTACACCTATCGTGTCCATAAAAAATGCCATAAAGTATCTGAGAGCTAGGTTCTGTTCCGGTTCCTACAATTTAAGTGAAAGAATGTTCCATGCTATACATTTTTACTGTGTTAAGGTATACTATCAATATTTTAAAATATTACCATTGGTTTTAATCATACACACAAACATACCCTCACACATGTGCAGAGGTACATGAGTGGCTGCACACATGAGCACACACACCTATACAATAGCTCCTGAAGAGATGACACACATAGAGAGTAGATTCTTGATAAAACAGGAATATATCTGCAAAAGAATCCCTCATTTTTTATTCATTCATTTTATTATTCACTTGGTTTGCTGATATATACATATTTAGGCAGAATACAAATTATATAAAAAAAGTTCTAAATATTTCTTCATCATTTCTTTATCCCAGAAGTGCTCAATACTTCATATAGAGTCAATATAACAATGTTTTATTAAAATTTAGTTGATTACAATTGTTAACTGCTGTCTCTCTATACAAGATTTTCAATGTATTTTTGGTTACACTTGCCATTTTTTATATCTAAGATAGTTACTTTTACTTTACGTTCAAAATAACATTGGTAAGGTAATACATCATTTTCTTTGTGTTGTGTCAATGGTAAATCTTTATGTTTTTCTACAAGTTTATTTTTAGTTATTTTTTAGTATTTCAGTATTCCTTGAAATTCTTCAGAGTGAATTTTGCCCTATGCCCACATCCAGAGATAGTGATAAATTACTTGAATCTAAGTCAGAAATAGGCATCAAATGTAAGCATAAGGTAATATTCAGTCTAGATGATTTTAAGAAAAACTGAAACTTTACAAAATAACTAAGAGATAAAAAAAAAACAAATGTTATCTAGATGTAAAAATCTTACCATAAGAACTAACCATAGACTACTGATTGAAAAAAAATGGAGAAATAATTAGAGCAGATATAGACAATGAATGAACTAAAATGGGAATTAGGACTTGAAGCAGTTATTTGGACCTTCGCATCAGATGTAACTGTTTTGCTCAATGATGAGAGTAATGCTCCGTTGAAGTGGCTACCTCATCTGTTGCAAGTTTGATTTATTCGGCAACTCAATTTTCTTCAATTGTTTATTCTGTTTAAGCTGTTTTGGCCAAATGATATCTTAACCTTGTACCAATGGGAGATCTTCTCAAATGGATTTTTAAAATGATATAATGCATCTACAATATATATAAATATATATATATATATATATATATATATATATATATATATATATATATATATATATATATATATATATATATACATATTTGTATGTATGTGCATATGTATAAATATAGTACATGTATATATATACATGCACATGTGGGAAATGCACAACCATTTCAAATGCAAACAGGACCATATATATATATATATATATATGTATATATATATATGTATATATATATATGTATATATATATATATATATATATATATATGTATGTATATATATATATATATATATATATATATATATATATATATATATATATATATATATACTTTAGTACATACAGTTCTCAAATGGAAAACTGGTGAGAATGCTGGATTGAGAGATATACATTAGAGGCTACAGTTGTCATCTATGTATTGCCAGATAAGCATTTTGTACAGTAGTGCAATAGTTTTGATTTTGTCCAAAATTCCTCAACAATGCCCAAATCCCAGAGTTGGGCACTTGTCTATGGTTGACAACAATTGTCATAAGAGAAATATGCAAATGGGTGACCAGCTAATTCTTATTTTATTATTCCATCTTGCACGGAAAGAAGAGAGAGAAAAGGAACGAGTGGAGGATTCTGTTTGTGAGAGGACTGAGTGGGTAGCATGTGTTGGCAGATTTTATTTCCCCCCCTTGACCACTGTACGCACTATCTCAAACACAACCAATAAATTGATGACAAGTTGCTTTGTGTCTAAACATAGGAGATGTCTGGTTCCCATAAATCTGTCAGAATTCAAAATATTAACTTCTTTCTGTATTATGTTTGTGTTGTTCTTTGAAAAAAAATAGAAGAAATCTTCAGTGTGTAAAAATAATGCTTTCAATAGACATTAAGTCTTAAACAACAGAGTTTCTCTTTGCAACAATATCAACTCTATTGGAATTGTACCATCTTCACATCTCCCTAGTGTTAGCGGGTAAAACATCAGTCCAGGCAGACATATACACATATACATAAATAATATATTAATTATGATTGTTAGCATCACATTGAATAATTGCATAAAATTTCCAATTGAGTATATACTTGTTTGGACATATTTCGGTGTGTAGATATTTACATGTTAAAACTTGGCTTTATTGGGAAAGCCAATTTATAGCTGTGCAATTCATGGAGAAATGGTATGTGATGTGGTATTTATCACTGGCACATAAGATTAAGAAGAGAGGATATCATTTATTTGCACATTTGATGAAGGAAGTATCAATAAGGATAGATTAAAAAATGTATAATAGCCTAACCTTAACTCCCTTAGCCACTAGGGTAAGATTTCATCTATAATTGCTTTTTTAATTCATGATACCAATTACATAAAACTTGAAATTTGTCAATATCTACTTCTCAAAAGTGGCGGACTGGCTTGTTGAGTGACTTACATAATCTAACATGCCTTTTTTTTGATAAATAATTTTTTCTTTCCAGGTAACATTATAGTGCAGTCTCTGGCATATATTCATGTCTCTTTACGTATGATTACTTTTCTTTTTCAGGCCATATTTCTGATGCACAAGCATTGTCCAATTATCAAAGAAATTAATAACTCTAGCAATGATTAACTGATTTGTAGCAAACCCTGTAACCTAGAGAAAATGACTATTAGGAAAAGCTCTTGGTTAGGGATTTAGTTGCTACAGCTATGAAAATATGGCTCTTCAACAATGTTTAAAACAATTTTAGAGTTAATAAAAACAATTACTTGGCATAAACACCAAATGTTTTCATTATCTTTCTCAGATAACCATGTTTGGAGAAAACTTGATTTTAATCTGTTAAAAAGATTTAAGAGCCATCTCAATAATATCATTCCATCATTGTCAGAGACTTCTAGCACTATTTGAAGAAACCCCAGTTCTAGTTCATTATCAAAGCTATTGAGCAGTTTTTTATAGCTTGGTTTATGAAAAAATAATGAGTAAATACCAGCTGTGGTTATTATGTAAAAAGCTGATATCTTTTTTGGATGGTATTTTCTATTGATGTTAGGGCCTATGAATGTGGAGTGCAGGGAGTATATTGCACATGGGGCTAAAAGATGCAAAGAGGGACCTGGGAGCCAGAAGGGGGCCAGTAATATCCTGGGATCTCAGAAAATCTTTGCATATATTGAAGTGGATAAAAACAGAATCACGAATGGAGAAAGGTTGGGGGCCTGATTGAAACTTTGTACACCCTAATAAAATTCCTCTCAGATGCCCTGATTAATGTCTTTCCCAAGTTCCATGAGGATTCAATTAAGTATCTGAATAAAGGTCTTTGCTAGGGCTGTCTTCTGTCAGAGAACTCTTGCTATTACTGGATATCAAAGATGTGTAAGTTTTAAAAAAAGTGCATAGAGAGAGAAGAGCAGCTCAATTGAACTTGTATGAAAAAAGGTTATTTTTCTTTTGAAGTTGCTGACAAGTGTCATGTTCTAGTTGAAGCGGAAGTTTTGAAGATACATGTCAAGTTTCATTTTTAATTTCTTTCACACAGTATTCCCCTAAAAGATCAGAGAAACCCCATGCAAATATCCAATTAGCTTTCATGTTTCTAGCATCGTTTCAAAAAATCTATTGATTCTTGACAGGCATGATTGGGTTTTTATATTTTCATATAAATTTTAAAGGTTGGTCCTATTTAGAAAAGACAAACAGCTTTCAGGAAAAAAAGATGTCAATGAACATTTATCTTTTTCTTTATTTTTCTAGCGTTTCTCACTTTTTACACTTACATTTTTGGATTTAGAATTATTCATGTTAATCAGTACAAGATATCTACACATGATCTTAAAAGTGAGAAGAGGAGATTGCTTAAAGGTTGATGCAAAATTCTCCAGCACTTGTTTCTGACAATATCTTTTTATCAGATAAATTCATAAAAACATTATTCAGTCATTATAGTATTTTCACTGGCTTTTTAAAGTCTTATGCTACCTTTAGGTAAAAGTGTATATTCCGTCTGAGAAATTCCAGCAACAGTTACAATATTTATAGAATATATATGGTTATGTTATATGTATGCAAATTTCTTCTCTCTTTGTCTGTCTGGGCTCAAATGGGATGCTCTGATTGGTTAATTCACTTTCTTATTATGACATTACAATGAAAATTGCACCATAAAAACTCTGAAAACTTTATGTCTTATCACACATTAAAACAGCTTGAGATTTGAGACTTGGGAAAATAGAATATTTGTATTATTATTACCAAATAAAATGATTTTAGGCTTCTTCATTGTTGACAGATATATGTTAGAATATATATATTGTTTTCTCAGGTTCTAATTTGAATACGTGAATAGCCCTAATGCCTGCACAAGGGAGTTTATAAGTGAAGTGTGATGTCTGCATGGCTGACCCCATCCTTCAAACCAGGGGTTTTGCATTCAATGATCCATCAAGGTGGGATGATTTGCAGCAAGGCTGCCAAGAGTTTCCTTCTCCTGCTGCCCATTTAGAGGGGTAAACCTTACAGTAAAACTGCCGGTGTATATATATATATATATATATATATATATATATATATATATATAAATGCATACATATTTATATGCATATTGGTGGGCAGGTTCAAAAGACACCACTGTTTATAAAAAATGCACAAGCTGACTGTCAAGTGTCAAGGTTTTTGGTCATGACGAAGGAGTGATTTGATAGTGTGGCTGCTTGTGCAATTATATATGTATGTATATATATATATATATATATACATATATATATATATATATATATATATATATATATATATAATGTGTACTTTAGAGAGTGAGACAGACTCGGGAGTGAAGTTTTTGGTGGTAAGGTTTATTAATCCTTATTTGTCAATAGTCCATACATGTTTCGAGATTTCTCTCATCATCAGTGGTGCGTGTTGTGTGAGTGTGAATTAAAATGTACCATGTGGAACCAGAGTCCACTGTCAGCGGCTATGCATTGTGGGTAGGTTTTGTTGTCAGGGCTACAAGGGGCCTCATGCTGAATGTAAGAATGACCAGCAGGTATTGGGATTTTGGTAAAGCAGCAGCAGTTGGACTTGGGGAGGGCAGAGTGTGTCAAGGTGGGGGGTAGTGTTGGGGAGGTGGGTTTTTTGGTATGTTTGGGATAGTATAGAAGGAGGGGTGGTGGAGTCAAGGAGCTACATAGGTTTCAACCTTAAAAATATACACATAGTATATATGGTACAAATCAGGTGTGTAAAACAGCATAATATAATATAATATAATATAAAACAATATCTTATATGTGATTTGGAGAGTATGTGTGTATCTGTATGTGAGTGACTATACATATGTTTGTGCATGAGACTAAAGAGAATTGTTTTTCTTGCATCAGAACACTAATGCAATGTTTCAGTATATATGAATATATATGTATGTGTGTGTGATTTTCTGTGTATGAGTGTATATGTGTGTGTGTGTGTGTGTGTGTGTGTGTGTGTGTGCGTGCATGCCAGAATGTGTGTATGTGCATTTGTGCCAAAAAAGTTCAGCAAGAATAGGAAAGGACTTGAAGGGCAACCTCTGGGTGACAACAAAAAATTGATTTTCTTTTTCTTTTTTTTTCCGTCCCAAAACCAAGTGTAAGAAATGGAAAAACAAAACAACACAAAAACAGAAATGTCCCTCATAGGGACGACTCTTTCTCTCTTCATATCCCTCACTCTTCATACACAGAAATGGGAAAGCATTACTTACAGTATATAGTAAGTCGTTTAGTGACGGTCTTTTTCCATGCCTGAAACTTGCCAGTACATATACAGTCGGTACCATGCCACTGGCGACTAAGGAAAAATGAGTGAGCACAGGCAGGGACCCCAGAACTGTTGACTCCACCACACCAAAGTTGCACTCGAGGAGCTGGGTAACTACCAACCCAACGGCAAGCCACAGTTAGTGTGTTGTTCTCCGTTTCTGGTATTGATGTCTCAAAACCCTCAATTAGAATTTCACCCTGGGGTATATCTGGAATAAAAATAGGAAACAAAAGAACAATAAATAACATGTAAATAATATAATATATATAAATATACTTGTACATTTGAATTCTGCTTGTCAGTATTCACTTTTCACTTGGGAGAGGCATAAATACACTTTTTTCTAGGCTACGTCCTATTGCTATAAAATAACATTTCTTTTCACTTGTATGCCAAGATGGTTGATTTTGGTTGTTAATGGTGAGGCACAGGAAACAGTGGTAGCTGACTAATGAACATATTGATCAGTTTTCTCAAATTCATCAAACTTTTGGGTAGCAGCTTGCATATATGATGTAGTCATTATATCATTTAGATTAAAAATTTGAATATATGTTGTTATTTTTATATATATATATATATATATATATATATAAGAAACTGTCAGCTCAAACTGTCAACAAATTTGTCAGAATAGGTTCCTTCAGTTTTAAGCTGGTCTGGCAAGCTAGCTACATATGCCTGTATTGTGTGTGCAGGCAGCACCAATGGAGCTAGAGGGCTGAAAATTTTAACATTCACTCCTTACTATGTCTAGAGAAATTTTTTTTCTCAAAAAATAGGCTTTTAGTGAGTGGTCCATTTTGAAATGTACATCTATATTGTGTTGTATTAGGTAGCATTCAGACTTGCTTTTGAAACTTTTTTGTGATCACTGCCCTACAAAAGGTGAGGGAAGTAACTAATTCATTGATCGATCCCTTTTCTAATTTTTTAATTGATCATCCCCAACACAGCATGCTGCCAAAAGACATTAATCACTTCACGGTTACTACTGATTGACTAACCAGACTTGGATTATAAATATTTGAATTTGAATGTATATTGCTATATGTTGATATCAGGAACAGTCAACCAAAACTGTCATCGTGGGTTTCCACAGTTTTTATCTTTGTCCAGCTAACTGGCAGATACTGTATGTATGTTTGTATGTAACATGCATACAAGCCACACCAATTGAGCTATAGGGCTTAAGATTTAAACATTCACCCCTTATTATGTCTAGAAAAAAACTTAATGCTAAGTTGATCGCTTTTTTGAGTCCAGCAGCATTCACAATTGTTTTTTGAAAATTCAGACATCTCTCAGTGATTACTGTCCAACAAAAGAGAAATAACTTATTCTTTGATCATCCCTTTTTCCAATGTTTTAATTGATCACCTCGACATGGCGTGCAGCTAGAAGATGTTGGTCACAAGATGGTTTCTATTGAGTGATTACCCAGACCTGTTTTTATTAATTTTATGCATATTGATAATGTACATAAGTATGTATAGTCAAGTACCATTGTGCATATATTCACATTGCTATGTGTATACCTGAATATCTATCAAGGATACTTGTCCTTGGAAGGAAAAAAAGGCTAATAAAAGACGGCTTTTATAGAACAGTGAAAGCCTCACATAGGACGGGAATCTGGATGGAAAAACACAATTTCTACAGTGAAGGTCAAATGGGCTAGTCTTCAGTTCTGAATGAAACTCTAATTTACCTATGATCCTAATTTTTTCATTGCTTTGGAAACACAAGAGAATGTCGCTGAAGAATGAAGAAAATATACACATAAGTAAAAAAAAAAGATCTATGGAAAACCCCTATAAATGGGCAGTGAGCAAATGTTAGAAAGCTAGAAAACAAGTCAGCATTGAGAGGTTAACACACAGCAGTAAAGAAGCACTGATTTAGAAAGGTCTTGTGTTTTGCTTCTCAGACAAGAGATGTTGACAAAAACAGGGACTGGATAATGTAATGGGCTGACGGAAGAATAATGTACAAGACTAGGCCTTTTTCTTCACTCTATGTTATGATAACCTCTGGGTGCAGCTTTGGTGTACATGTTCAGAGGGAATGATTTTGGACGGTTTGACATCTTAGTGCAGTTGGTGCCATTCAGGAATTTTATTTGTGCAGAGGATTGTACTTAGGAATAGACAGGCCAGAGTATCTTGATAAATTTGCCGTTTAAGTGAAACAGTGGTTTCAGTGATTTTATTTTTCTTAGAATAGATATTTGCTCCAGTCTTCTTTAGAATCTGTTTCTAGATAATTCTCTGTGCTCTAATATTTGCCACTTACATTTTCCACAGGTTCTGAATCTCTTGAACAAAGTCCAAGTATTCAAATTTTTCTGTTCTCTTTCTTGTTACTTCTGCAGAATACAGAGTAAAGCGAAGAGAAAAGTAAAAGGCTAGATTAATATCTGCAACTTAAAAGACAACTAAAAAAATCATGGAACATGAAGGTGACAGTTGTGCCCATCATTGTTGGAGCACTTGCAATAGTCCAAAATAGTGAAGAGAAAAGCTTGGGAATAGCTGGATTGATAACTTCACCTTGCAAGACAACTGAAATAATTATAGAACAGGAAGATGGCAGTTGTACCCATCAGTATTGGAGCACTTGAAATGGTCCAAAATAGCAAAGGAAAAAGCTTAGAAATAGCTGGATTGATATCTTCACCTTGCAAGACAACTGAAATAATTATGAAACATGAATGAAAGTAGCAGTTGTACCCATAATTGTTGGAGCACTTGGAATGGTCCCAAGGAGCTTTGGAAAAAGCTTAGAAGAACAGTAGATCCAAAGAAAAATTGAAATTATCTAAACATCACTGCTGAAAATGGCTCAAATATTGAAGAGAGTCCTGGAGTGTGGAGGAAACTTGCTGTTCCTCAATCTTCAACAATAACCACCACACATCTCGTAAGAATATGTAAAGGCATGAAATAATAACAAAATTACTACTATTATGATATTCACATATTGAAGCAATACAGTTTGTCATAAAAAAAATTGTGTTCACATTCCTTAAACATCATAGGATCAAAACTATATAATAATAAAGAATAATAATACCTTTCATATGAAATAATGCAGAAGGAAAAATCTCTCTAAAATACAGGTTTCTGATAACATTTAATCATTCAAACGAAGTTATTGTCAGATTTCATTGCTATTCATTCATTTATTTTTCCTTTTAGAGTTGTGCAATACAGACACTAATGACGAGTTTCCTGGTTAGGGGAAATCAACGCACTATAAATGACAAGCAATTAATTCTTGCTGCTTTAATTAGTGAAAGATTAAAATCAAAAGGCAGATGAATCCATTATTGGAATGTACGGTTGGAATTTTGGTTATTTGATACTGCAGCCCGAGATGATGTTGAATTGTTTCATTTTACTTGTAGCATAATACATTATCAATTGCAAAAGTAAATGTTCAACATCCTACATTATCAATTCCAAATGCAAATGTTGAACATACTACATTATCAATTATAAATGTAAATGCTGCACATGCTACATTATCAATTATAAATGTAAATGTTGAAAATGCCACATTATCAATTATAAATGTAAATGTTAAACCCACCACATAATTAATTCCAAATTTAAATGTTGAACATGCTACATCATCAATTCCAAACGTAAATTTGAATTAACAATTCCAAATGAATATGGTTTTTATCTAGATTTTGCTCTTCAATCTTTATCAAACTGATTTTGTATTGACAAGATATGTGTTTCTTTTTCTTATATCTCACTCTTTTGGGACGAAATTATATGCACGCTTTTGAACTTGACATAGGAAATCAACATTTTTCTCATAAAAAACTTAGTAAGCTATCCTGCAGGATTTTAAATCTTTTATACACACATTATTTTACTTTGTGTGCTGGTTCCAAAAAGTATGCACATGTGCACAAGCACAGCTTTGAGGGAACTATGCACCTGTACAATGGTATAGAGCTTAAAAAATTAGTGTTGGAACACAAAATAGTCTGGTCTCAAAGAGGCAGGGTGCTGTCTTGAAGATCCCCACCCCTGTGAAAAATTTTCTGAAATCTAACATGTTGAGATATATACTGGCTGATTTTTCCAAATAGAAAATTTTAATATGATATAGATAGCAATTGAACACCATTCACCCTCCCCCAAAAAGTGAGGGGATGCTATTCTCAAGTGTTCCCCACAGTACTACATCACTATTAACTACCAAAGCTTTAAAGCAGATTTGCTAAGGTGACAAAATCATTTGACTCCAAGTTCAAGTGATAATTATTTATGGCTTGTTTACTCATGTAGTTTCCTACATTAAACTTTGTCAACTAGAGATGTTAGTGATAGTTTGGACCAGGGGTCAGCAAGAGTTTTAGGGGGCAGTCTGGATCAGAAACGTTTTCGTGCCATGTAGGTTAAAGTGAATGAAACAATGATTATTCAAAGCTTTGGGGACAGCTTACGTAGGGTTGAAACATTTTATGGTGTAAAACATTGGTTTATTGAGTCAATGCGAAAATGAGACTTCTATTTTATTTTCAATACTGAATTTTTTGAAACCAAAGATTATCATCAGCAACAGCAG
Source organism: Thysanoteuthis rhombus (assembly GCA_963457665.1). Classification (NCBI taxonomy): domain Eukaryota; kingdom Metazoa; phylum Mollusca; class Cephalopoda; order Oegopsida; family Thysanoteuthidae; genus Thysanoteuthis; species Thysanoteuthis major. Next base: position 60,618,242 of record OY735201.1, read on the forward strand.
CCTTTTAGCATCTGTCATTAAACGTAGACCTTCTCAAGAAATTTGTCTATTGTAGACGTTGTGGGGTCGGTATTTTCTGAACTTGTCTAGTTTGTCATGCTA
>OY735201.1:60623343-60733343 GCA_963457665.1 Thysanoteuthis rhombus
ATCTGGATGATCCAAAAGTCTGTGTAGGTATATAAATGTAAAAGTAGGTATGCAGTTTGATTCTGCGAGAAGAAAATGTTCATGGATTTTTACTCTTGTGTCTAAAAAGACTATTTTTCCTTTGGAAAATTTATCAGAAAAATTTGTTTTTTGATTTGTGGTAGTTCCTTGTGGCGGAAGAATTACAATATGAAAGGAATGTTTGTAAAAACCTTTTTTTATCTCCCTTGCATTTGAAAAAATTATCATCACCATACCTTGTCTATGACAATGGTGGCATTCCATGATTTTTTTGAAGGCTTTTAGTTGTTCTGATTCAAATTTAGACCTGAATAGATGGCAAAATTAACTATCATCAGAGTTCCCTTAGCTGTTACTTTTATTTCATGATAAAATTTCCCTTCAAAATTGAGGGTATTGCTTGTCAGAAGAAATAAGAAATATAGTCGGATGGTATAAAAATTCCTTCCGTTTATCAAGGGCTTCTTTACAAGCATGAACCTCGTTCATGGTCAGTTTTAGGGTATAAAGACGAGACATCCAGGGTAACAAGAAAAAATTCTTCTTTAATTAATTTGAAAGTTTCTATATAAGCAAAGTGTTTTACAAAATCTGTGGTATCTGCGATGTGAGAGAAGGGTTTTTTGGCTGCTGGTAACTGTCATTCCATTCTGAAATCCTAGCAGTACAGGATTCATATCTATTACAAATTGGTCTTAATGGTGGAAAATGCTAAATATTTTGTGGATTTTAGGAAGGCCATGAAAATAAGGGATCCTTACATCCTCTCTAATTTTTTTTGTCATCTATTACATTAATATACCCTTTCTTTGTCAAATCCTTCATAATGCGGCTTAAGTCTTGCTGCTGCTGCTGATAATAATGATAGTGATAATAATAATATCCAAACTGACCACTGATCCAAGTGAGAAGACCAGACCTGGTAATCATGGACAAGGAAAGTAGAACCTGCCAAATAATATACGTGGCTGTGCCTGTGGATCACAGAGTTAATAAGGAAGAGAGTGGAAAACTATGGAATTACCAGGACTTGGCTAAGGAACTGGAGGAGGTTTGGAACATGAAAATCAGGGTAGCACCAGTAATATTGGGTGCACTTGGTATCATACCAAATACACTGAAAACAAAATTGGAGGAACTGGGGGTAAGAGAAAGGATCTAGACTATAGAGACTACTGGGGACTGTATGGCTACTGAGGAGAGTACTAGAAATATGAGACCTACGACCTCCAGTTAGTAGCAATGGCCTAACAACCAAGAAAAAGGCATGGTGGAGGCAGTACAAATCACAGCACTGCTGTGATAGGAGAGGATGATAGAGGAGGGCAGGAGACCTGAGGAGAATTACTGTTACTCAACCTCCAGCAATAATCATTTGGCAATTGGTATGAAATCATAATCTGCAGCAGTGCTGTAGATTGTGAGAATGTGAAGAGGTGGGATGGGGACTTGAGGAGACCTGCTGTCACTTAGTCTCCAGCAACAACCAACTGGTACGAAAATGCAAATAAAAAAATAATGATAATAAAAGAACATCAATGTAAAAGAAGTGATCTCATGGTAGACGTAATTATGTAAGATTGGATTCACAATGATAAAAACAATGTTTGTGGATCTGATGATAGTCAGAGTAATGATAAAAGCAAGAATAACATAATAATAATGATCAAGATAATAATATATATTTGCAAGTAATAATGAAAGAATTCTAATCATAACTATGTAGTTATTTCAGTAATAAGATTTCTGATTAGTTATTGATGATGAAAATAGCAATATAGTAAGAAGTTCCACAGTCACAACCACAACCCTAATAATAATGATAACAATATGTATAATCAATGTAAAAATGATATTGCTAACGATAATGGTTCAAATTCAACGACAAAGATCAATGGTTTATGTACAAGTCAGAATGAAAAACACAAACTCCTCCGGAACTTCGCGATTCAAAGGAATTACCCAACCTAGGCCAGAAGAGCAGATCTAACTATCGTGAACTAATGGGAGAAAGTGTCAGATAGTGGATTTTCTCGCTCCAGCAAACCTCAGAGTGGAATTTAAAGATAGCAAATACCTGGATAAGTATTTCGACCTGGTAAGAAAATGGAAAAACACCATTTAAAACAAAGGTGACATTTATTTCCCGTCATTGTTGGAGTAGTGGAATGATCCTGAAAGTCCTGGTGTAAAAGCTGGGGGGGGAACTAGAGAATTGAAACCATCCAGATAACTGCACTACTGAAAATGACTCACAAACTGTGAGTGCAGGAGTACTGAGAAGACTTGTTGTCATTTGATCCCCAGTGTATGCTGCCAGTAACTACTATTGTGAAAACTTAATGAGTACAAAAAATATTTTTGATGATGATGAATTTCAATAAAATCATAATTGTTATTAATTTTGACAATAAATGATATAAGTCCGAACTAATCAATACCTCTACATTCAATAAAACTAAGAAAAGAGAAAAAAAAATTTTTTCTTTAAATCCATTAGAAAAATATCTTTGGAATAAACTGGAGAGAGTAAAAAATTTCAAAAAATTTCAAAATGGTGACAAATAGAAATCCATAACAGGAAAAAATAAATGTCTCTGAAAGAATACAATAAAACAAATGAAATAAATCTCCGGCGTCTCCCCGCAAAAAAAACAAAACAAAATAAATGAAGTTCTTGTGAGAAGATGGAAGATTATGCCAGAAAATCTATTCCGAAAGAAATGGTACTGAAATTGATTTCAAATATCTCTCTCTTTTTAATTGAAACACTTGTCAGTGCCAAACATGACAATAGATTGTAAAGATTTGCTGCATTTATTAGATTTGATGAGGATTATAGACTTGGTGAAGATGATGTTAAGCTTAGGTTATTAGTATTGATAATGAAGGGATTGTTGAGTATTGAATATTAGAAACCGTTAACCAAAACTGTCACCCAAACTGGCTGGCTGGCTGGTCAACTGGCTGGCTAGTTAACCGGCTTGCTATGTATGAATATATCATGCATAGAGGCAATACCAATGAAACTGAAAATTTAAACATCTATTTCTTAATATGTCTAGAAGAAAAATTCAGCTTTCAAGTAGGTTTTTGGTGTGTGTGTGTGTGTGTGTGTGTGTGTGTGGAGAGGGTTCAATTTGCAATGTAAGTTAATGCTATGTATTCTATTCCACTTTCCTTTTTTATAGAGGGTGCACAGTTGCCCCATGCCAAAAAGGCAGGGGCAAGAGGGGGGCAGCTGCTTCTGCTGCACCTGTGATTCCAGTATGTTTTTCACTTTCCTTTTTTTTCATAGAGGGGCAACCAGCTGCCCCCCCCCCGCCTGCTGTCCCCATGCCAAGAAGGCAGGGGAAGCAGGGCAGCTGTCCTCTCCCCCCACCCTGTGTTTCCAGTGCCCCTGAACATACAATGTACAGGTCTGTTTATCTATCACCTGTAATTTAAAGACTCTGCTTTTCCTTTCCTTTCTCTTGGCATATGCTGAATTGTCCCTTCATCTCTCTCTCTCTCTCTCTCTCTGTATCTTCTACAAAGCGTATTGTTAACAGTTTCTATCTGACTCTCCTTCTATCAGTTGCAAAATAGATGAAATTTTTCCACAGCCACTGGCACTGGCAGTACAGATAGAACGCAGAAGTGTCCCCCACCACCCTCAAAAGTGACAACGAGGAGAAGATGACACAGAAATCAATACTTCATTGGGAAAGAATGCAGACGAACTAGGGATGGCATTTCCAATAATTGTTTCTTTAATTGGAAATTTTTATGCCAAACATATAATTTCGAACTGCTGCATTCGCTTCAACATAGATGTACTGCAAGCCACTTCTGGGTCCATTTGTTGTTGAAAAGTGCTCTATGCATCTTTTGATAAGAAGTACATATCTACATTTGGTTTTATTTGTAGGACAGAAAATTACAGCAGTGGACAATTTTGGTGGTTTTATTTTGAAGTGCTGTAGATGGAACCTAAAAAGGGAATTTCTCCAGCTTATGAATGGCTTTTCATTTATTCTAACATTTTTCTCACAGTTTTTAAAACGTTTGTCCTGAGTTATAAATGTCTATATATCTGCCTGTCACTTTATCTAATATTGATTGCAGTGAGTTTGATTTCATTCTTTCTTTTCCAGTCTCACTATCTGTAAATAATTATACTTGTATATACATGCATACACACATGAAAATATCTATCTTTCTATCTCTTCATATAAATTCAGAGCTTTATTATTCAGTCAAAGTATTTTTTCTCATTTTCCATGACCTTGTACCACCTTTTCAGGTAAATTGTGTATACTTAATTATGCATCAAAATCACCAGTTGACTTCCTTTCAGAGAAAAAAGTTTTCTGTTTTAATGTGTCCTTTGAACATGTTAACTAACTGATTCATGTCTATTTTTTCTGCGAGTTTTCGTGTTGTGCTGCTTCTTTATTCAAAATTCTCTCTTATCTAACATTTTTCAAGTTCCGGAGAGTTATTTATCCCTGGGCTCCATTTCCTATTTTTCAAACCTTGTAGACCATTCCAGACATGTGCTTGCCTCTACTGCATCATTATCATGATCTCCGGTAATCAGTTGCTCAACTTACATTGCACTAATTTGAAAATCATACATAAAGAGTTGACAGTGCTGAATGTACTTTTTATATTCAGCAATGAAAATTATCCACAAACAATCTCAAAGAGAATGCATGCACAAGCAATGAAGAACTGATTAACTCCTGGAGACAGTTCTAAGATTTCCTCAACATTGAACAAAAGATGGCCCTGGGGAATTTTGCATCAACCTTATATAAAACATATGGTTTAACGAACCAAGGCAGCCTTACGGTAGATTTCTGTAAGGTCTGACCAAATCATGAGAAAATATAAAAACAGACAAATAATCTTTTGATATTGACTAGAATAATTCTCGTATTACAAAAAATGCATTTTCATTGAGTCTTAAAGGGTGTAATAAGACTGGAAAACAAATTTAAAAGCTACCAATATTCAATTATTTAGAAAGTGTGGTTAATTTTGTTTACATATCATGTTATAGAATGAAAGCTTACTGAATTCAAAGGAAAACATTAATTATTATTTTTGATGGACAATGAAAAGCGTATTTGGGTGTATTTTGGAAAACATGAATGATGTCATAATGTTCTGATGATGGCATGAATAAACAGTATAATGTTAATAGAATTCACTATTATCAAGATTTGACTAGTATTCCTTTCATCTTAATTTCTCTTTTTTTTCTTTTTAAGCCTTCTATCGACTGTACACAGCTCGAATTCTTCTCTTTTTTACATTCATTCTATCTATCTAGAAATATGTTTTCCACCTCTTCATCTCTTACTTCTTTCAATATTTTATCAGCAAATCACAAAGTGGATGAATTTTCCCAGGGAATAAGACTATCTAAGTGAGAGTGGGGTGGTGATCTGATCATCTGCTGAGGCAATAGATTCGTATCTCCAGAAAGATAGTAACCAAAAAATTGTTGCTGATCAAGTCTTTCTCTAAGTGGCGAAGTAATCTTCACAATTCAGAGCTGAGTATCAAATGCAATCATCTGTAATTTGTGGCTGACATTTGTAACCATTAAATGTTCAGCTATTACATGTAGTCGATGTCCAACTACCACCTTCAGGATAGAAAAAGAGGGAGACTTTCTTTGCATGCAAGCCAAAATCAAATATGCTCAACAAAACACACACATACATATACGTATATAGTCATGTATACATAATGTGTTTACTATATGATTCATGCAGATGTAATATTTACCACTGTTTCATAGGATCATACTTTTGGAAAGTGTAAGTTCGGTGAATTTCACCATGAATTTAAAATAAAGCTTGGGCCTTTCCATTTTCTACCCTCAATATATAACATCAATACATTGTAAATACTATCATACCTGAATCCATTTTGTTCAGATAAGAGTGTCTTATATATTTACTCATATATAAGACACTCTTATCTGAACAAAATGGATTCAGGTATGATAGTGCTATATATAAATATATATATATATATATATATATATATATATATATATATATATATATATATATATATATATATATATATATATATATATATATATATATATATATATATATATATATATATATCAATCAGTGGATGACACAATAATATATATATATATATATATATATATATATGCTATCTGGGGTACCGACCATTGCTGGGGAAAAAAGTCCCATAGGGTGCAGCTTATCTACAAATGATATATATATTATGCATGAATGTATCTGTGTGCCTCTGAGCATTTCTGTAGATATGAATAGAATATGAATAATCATATTCTAATCATGCAGATATATGTTTTATATTCGTTTATATAACATAGATATCTGCAAAGAAATATCTTTGATACTTTATATGATCACATATCTTTTCATGTATGTGTCTGCAGGTGCACATATAAATATATCATATATATATATATATATATATATATATATATATATATATATATATATATATATATATATATATATACATATAAATGCGTATATAAGCATATATACTTATGCACATATGTATAAGCTTATATATATGTATAAGCATATATCTGTATATACATATATATAAGCATATACATATTTATATATATATATGAATTAATATATATATATATATATATATATATATATATATATATATATATATGTATATATATATGTATTTGGGCACAGACAAGTATGTTGATATACATATAAGCATTTCTATTATGATGTATTGGAAAATAAGGCATTTTTATGAACTGGTATTTTCAATAGAAAAAGGTAAACAGAAGATTAAATCTGCCAATCTATCTTTATTATCTTTAGTTATGTTCTCTTGTCATGAAAATAGCCAGAACTGAATCGGCTCTTCTTGCAAAACCTGAAGAAAAGAATCTGCGACAAAAGCAATCAGAATTTCACAATAGCAAAAAGGCAATATTCTGACTTTTCTAAACTCACTTTTACTCCTTTCCATTCATTTTGATACTTTTGAATTTTTTTTTTCACTTGGTTTTTCTTCATTTTATTTCCTGCCGAACTTTCAATTTCCTTCTTTTTTTGTTTGCTCTTTCTTCTTTCTTTCCCTCTTCTATTGACTTTTACTATTCGTATCATCATCATCATCATCATCATCATCCTCATCATCATGATCATCCTCCTCCATCTCATAATCATCATCATCATCCTCCTCCTCCTTCTCCCCATGCTCGTCTTCCTCATCCCCATCCTCATGATTGTGATGATGATCCTCCTCCTCATCATAATCCTTTTCCATCTCCCCATCCACTCCTCCATCACAATGATCCTCCTACTCCTACTCCTCCTCATCATCACCATCATAATCATGACAATCATCTTCCTCCTCTTCATAATTCTATTCCTCTCCTCATCCTCCTCTTCCTCATCATCATGATCATCATCATGATCCTCCTTCTCCACTACCTCCTCCTCCTATTCATCATCATCATCATCATCATCATCAATATTCCTTCTTTCTTTTTCTGTAAATTCCTTCTTGTGTTCTCTCCACAACTGTCTCTATTTCTGTAAATGCCAATACCAATATTGTCATTACCAATAATGTCATCATTGCCGTGATAGACGATCAGACATCAGACCATTCAGTATCATCGTATAATCATCATATCAAGCTACTACCATAGCAACCGTTTCCATAAACCTTAAACGTTTGATAAATTGTTATCACCACCACCACCACCACCACATTCTTTAAAATCATAAGTATGGCAACCGTAACAATTTACCATTACAACTATAATCCTATTCACAGCAATCATTTATCATAACCAACTGTCCATTTTGATACGTCTTCATGAAAATATAATGTTAAATAGAGTAGATACTGTGAATTTTACTACTATGTAATTTTTGAAGTCTAGGTTGGTTAAAACAACGAAACATATTACTTTGCTTAATCTAAATACAACTATATTTTTACTAATATAAATGATTAGAAAATACAATTTGAACAGATAAGATGTATCTGATAACCAATAATCATAATTGGCAACAGATGAGCTGATTCTACCAGTCCTATAATCTATTTTGCTCTTTTTTATCAACAGAATTACAAATCAAATTTTCATGATGAATATCTTCTCTAACTTTTTAAAAGATTTCTTTGAATAAATATTTATTTTTCTCTCATCTTCTTCCTTTTTATGATGTTTTCCAAAAGAATATTTTGGTCATAATTCATATTTACAATTATTTTCAATCTTATATTCCAGACTGTCAAATTCAAAATGTCTGCTCTTTAAAAAAAATACTTATTGCACAGTTGTATATATGAAAAAGAAATTTATTTTTTTTGCTAAAAAAAATGTTTATCTATTTTGTATTTACTGTAGAATGGCTCTCTTATAGCAGACACACATGATTGCCAGTAGATACAGAAATAAAATAAATATATACATGTAATGTCCTTACCATCTAATCCATTTTCTTAACAAAAAAATTATCAACTTTGAATTCCACTTCAAGTGAAGACATTTATCAGTTTTTATTTGTTGTGTATAGAATTGATATTTTGAGGACAAGAAAGCATCTTTCAATTGATTCCTATTTTATTTGTAAGTATTTGATGTTGGTGGAGTCCAATATGGCCCTTCTGGCAAAAGCATAAGTCCTACCATCATTGAGTATATAAAACCATTGTACAAACAAATGATTTAAGGAAAATGTATATCAATATGTTTTTTTCTCAAAGAATTGATGGGGAATATCTAGAGTATAGAAAATTCAAAAAGTACCTCAAACCACTACTTATGTATTACTGACTTGACCTGTTTTGATTATTCATTTCTGGTTCAAACTAAATAAACTAAATAATATGACATTTGTGTATTTTTTACTTCTTATAGTTGAAAGTATGATTGATCTGGTAAAATGGAATAATGGATCTGATTTTTTGTCACAATTTTTCTATTCTGATGAATAATCATATTGTTGTACTTATCAGATCACATGTGGACAAGATGTGTATATATGTGTGCGTTCTTATATGCACACACAAGAATTGTCTGGAAAGAATCCAGCCATTTAAATATCTCAGGAACTGGTCGTGTAATTTTGATATTACTGGGAAACCAAACAGAAAGGACCTTATTATGCATAGGTAAATAGACTCTCTCCTGTCTACTCAGTGGGTAGTTTGATGAGCTTGAGTATTGTGTGACAGATACTTTCTCAATGACAGAATGAGTTAGAACAATATTTATTTGTCAAATGATCTCATACCAATCTAGCACTTTTGAATTTAGTCCTTAAAGATTATATTCAAGATTACTACCTTTCAGCTAAAAGTTAATTTCTTAAAAGCAGTTGCACAAAATTTTAACTTTTATTATTTGAATAACTGATTTATTAAACTTTAGTGTTATTTTTTATTCAATTTTAATCTATTTTTTCAATCTCTTAAAAGCAGTTGCACATAATCTCCTGTTTTAACATTTCAACGTCTGACGTCTAATGTCTCAAAATTTTGATGTCTAAACTTGAGTTTTTATTTTGAACATTTTTAGTGTTGGTGAAGAATCATCCTATTGATAAATTGACCCGTGATTAATTGACTGGATAATATTTTAAAGATTACAAGTAGTCACTTAAACTATGATTGATCAGGTAATCAATCATAATCAACAGGAGGTCATTTTCATGACAAAATTGTCCCAAATCTATCAAATATGAAAATGATTTATGACGCATAGCTGGTCTGACCACTTGCCACAGATTTTTGGTAGGGTTCAAGTCTTTGTTTTCGATTTCCCAGCTCAGAATTTTTCTTTAACCTGAACCATTCTTATGTATCTTTGGCTCTATCTCTCAGGGCAGTGTCCTATTGAAAGGAAATTGGTACCCAACTGGAACTTCCTGGTTGATTTCCTAGTTGTTAATTGTTCCTTTTATGATACCAAACTTAAAGCATAAGAGAAAAGCCCTGATGGCTGGATGTAGGGATTGCTGGATATTGAACCATGCCAATTTTTCATCATAGGTTATGTTTTAAATTTTACCCAAATAATTCCATTTTTGTTCCCTCTGACTACAAAACCTTTCTCTATGATTCTTCTGAATCACTGATGTATGTTCTTGCAACAACCAAATGATTACAAAGTCTTGATTAAGACTGTTGCAATGAAATAAATTCCATATTTTTAAAAATGATTTGAAAAAAGATATGAAAGATGAACCAAAAAAACAAAAAAGGTGAAAATTATATGTCATTTTGAATTCATATTTTCAAATAAAAAATAAGAAATACAAAATGAAACAATAATTTTACAAAGCTTTGGGAACAGCTTATGTAGTGTTGACACATTATTTGCTATAAAAAATTGTTTCATTTAAAACCTTTGTTCTATCTTCAATACTAAATTTTACTGTTTGCTAACCAAAGATCAACGTCATCATTATCCTCACAATCAGCTTCTCTATCATGGGTGTTGCAGAACCAGTACTTTCTGAATTTGTCTTATTTGTCATGCCATCTTATTTTCCCTCTCTAAGCTGATCCATATTATGAGTTGTGATGTCCAGCAATTGTCTGACATTCTTGCTACAACAGCCAATTGCCATTAAAATCATCTAATAGATGATATGATGTCTCTGATTTCTGTTTTTTCTTTCATATACTGTGCTAATTTGAGATTTCTCCATGTGATGTTGAGCATGATCTTCTCATGTGCATGTTGTATGGATCTGAGTTTCAGAGCAAATCTCTTGGTTAGATTCTATGTTTCAGCTCCATACCTGACTATTAGGAGGATGCACTAGTTATATACCTTCCTTTTTATGACTATTTGAATTTGTTTTATTCTTGATGGTTGAGCTTGCTTTACCTAAAGCTGGTCATAGAATGGTAGCATGTAGAACTAATTTCTTAATGAGATAGAGATAGAAAAAATTAGCAATTTTCAAGTAGCAATAGAGAACAGATTTCAGGCCTTGTGGAATAGCAACAGTAACATAAAGGAAAAGAGTAATACTCAGTGAAACATAATTAAGGAAGCAGCAGAGATGGTGAGCAATACAAATAGAAAATAATAACATGGGTAAATACACAAAAGTGACATTAAAACTAATCATGTAGAAAACGGCACAGCAATAATTAGACTACAGAAAGATACAAACAAGATTAAGATAAGAAGAGGAATAAGACAAGTACAAATTATTTGAGTGATTTTCAGTGAGGCTTGAAAGCGTGTTTCGGAAAATTGACTGGGAAGGAATGGGAATAAACATAGGTGGAGAATATTTAAACGGGTTGAGATTTGCCGATGATGTTTCCATGATGTCAGAATCATCCAAAGAATTACAGAACTTATTGACTAATCTAATTAGGGAGTAAAAAAGCAGACTTAAAAATGGACAGAACAAAGACAAAAGTAATGCTCAATGATGAAGTCACTAGAAAGATCATAAAAATAGAGGGCAAAGATCAAGAAGAGGCTGAAGAATATAATTACCTAAGACAGATAATAAAGTTAGAGGAACACCATGAAAGCAATTGAAAGTGATGATCAATAATTGTCTGGAAATCATTTGGTGTAAATTGAGACATATTACAAAGCACCTTGTCAACGTTCCCAAAGTGTGAAATATACAATCAATGAATTATTCCAGACATACAGAGGCGAAACATGGAAACTAACAAAATGAACTGAAATATCAACTTAGAATTGTACAAAAAGCCTTGGAAAGAGAGATGTGAGGGATAACTCTAAGTGATAGAAAAAGAGCAACATGGCTCGGGAGAAGAGCCAGGATGGAAGATAAAAAAAATGGAGATTGGCTGGACACTTGGCAAGAAGCAATGATAACAGATCAAGCAGCAAGCTAACTGATTGGTGCCCATAGGACATCAAACACAGTAGGAAAAGACCAGACATCAGTTGGAAGGATGTGGTTTAGCCGTTTGCCAGTTAGACATGGTAGAGGCAAGCACGATTGTGGTCATTACAGAAGGAAAGGAGAAAAATGGCTGATAATGATGATGATTTTCTTGGAGCCCTTCATGATAAGGTATTTGAAGTTCAGGTTGATTCAATTATTAAACTGACACTCAAGTTGTTACCTGGCCATATGCTGTTCGGTAAGTCTATAAAAGGGTTGATGGATACATTCAAAGCTTCTTTTCAAAGGTCAGAAGTTAATTAGAATCATGCTTCACAGAGATAACTTTTTCATTTATACTGCAAACAGTATGTCATTATATATGAGAATATATGCGCGTGCGTATGCGTGAATCTATCCGTGTACGTCTGTGTATTTAACCCCCTTGTTAGTATATGTGAGTATGAGAGTTCACATTCATGTGTATACGAATTTCTATTATTAATTGTAAATGTCTGTTTTTGTATACGTAGAATTTAACTTGAAACCAAACTGTGCATAATTATTCTCCACCCACTGTCATGTGTAGATGCAAAAATATATATGTGTGTATGTGTATGGTGGAGGTAAACTTCTATTTCAATACATAAATGCTGTAGTGCGTGTATGTATGTGATTATGCACCTTTACTAATGTGTTTGTGTATTTTACGTAAAAATTTCTAATTAGTAGTAGCCATAATAGTTTTCTGGATTTCTTACATGAAGAAATTGTTATTGACTCTTTTAATGACCGCTACCCACAACAAACTGGTTTAAATATTGTAGCTAGATTTAGGTTATTATTATTATTGTTGTTGTTGTTGTTATTATTATTATTATTATTATTATGTATTCTGACATTTTTATCAATGTATCAATTTATCGGGACTTTGCCTGGCCCCAGTTTTCATAATAGAAACTTTTTGCATACACACTCCCCTCAGAGTGTAGGGGAAATTTTTCTTTTGTTTATGAGGACCCTTCCTCCATGTAAGTTTTGATTGGGGCTACAATTCACAATGTGAGTTTATGCTAAATTGACCCCTTAGTTTGTGACTGGCAGCAATTATGACTGGTCTTTGAAAATTTAAACTTCTAAGTGATGACCTGTACAACAAAAGTTAAGAGAAGTAACTTGTTCATTGATCACCCTTTTTTCTTATTTTTTTTGAATTTATCACCCCAACACAGCATGGTGCCCAAAGACGTGGTGGTTTCGATTTAGTGACTAACCAGACCTTTAAAAATCAATGAAATCATGAATTTATGGTTCAAGCCATTTTAGTAATATTTTCATTTAAGTTAGCTTGATTTTACCACCACTACTGCTTTATCTATGCAATAAAAAGAAGTATATATGTGTGGAGGTGTCTCATAATTTCCCTTGGAACCTAGTATTGATTTATCTTCCATCTAATTATTGTTGCTTTCCATCACAATGCTCATGGTGTTTTCTTATTGAATGAAGTTCATCAAAATTGAGACTGGTAAATTTTATCACGACTTGGTAATAAATGATATGGTTGGTCTTTGCAGTCTTTATTCATTATGTGTTGTCTATGTCAGATGAGTATTATAATGAATATTATGATCAATTTTTGACTAGTTTAACTTTCCTCTTATTTTTGCAACTTCTTATCACAAAGCTTGGGACATTTTCAAATACTACAAATAGAATAGGAACCTTCCCCAAGTCACCCTCTCAGATTCCTCTGAAAAAATCAGATCCTGCAAATTAGCACTTTGCAATATAAAAGAACTAGCTACAGTGACAAAATGACACTCAAAATTTGGTAAGTGAGGCTGGGCTAAGAACTGACAATGTTTCTCAAACTGAGAATGCTTCAGCCCCGCCCCTGGATGCATTAAAAAATCATAACTTCTCAACAAAGCTCAGTAAGATACCAAATGTTCAGATCAGATCTAGTAGAATATGTAGTAGAAATAGGAGTGCTGGTTAACTACTCTCATGCATATAGGCAATTTTAAGGATATTTGAAAATGGAGCATATTTCAAACAATCATTCTGTCATTTCTATAACAGTAATAAAAAGGTTTACTGCATATACATGACCTAATGTTATGATTGACAGGAAAAAAACTATGAGTGCTTTATCTTGCATACTGTTTCACTGCGAATGTAAGATTTCTTTAGGTTTTTTGATTTATGGTTGTTTTCAATGATTTGTAGGACTAGTATAGAAGATATAGCTGATCTGAATACATTTTTAAATCCTATGAAAAGTTAGACCAAGGCACAAAGTTTCAAAGCTGTACATGTCATATCAAAGTAAATCTTTGAGTTTGGACCAAAAGGCTTGTTTGGAAAAATGCGTAAAATAGAGTGATATTTTCAAGATTTTTGATTTCAAAACTCTTAGAGTTGCAGACCTGATATTTTGGATTTTTCTTTTGGTTTGGTATAGGAAAACCTGTGATTTTTTCAAGGGAAGGGAGACCAGGGGAGCTCTGTGTGATTTGATATGTTGTGAATATTAATCACATAGATTGAACATTAGATAGTGAAAATTTCAGCTCAAAATCGAGTTAATAACTATGAGTCAAGCTACGGACATTCTGATTTACCCTTGTAGTTGACTAATTTCTTATATGAAGCATTTTTATTAGTATTGATATTATTATTAGTAGTAGTATTACTATGATTATTAATTTCAGACTAGTTAATCTAGTATTTTATTTTTGTTGCTCCTTATCGCAACACTCAGGTTACAAGTCAAAATTCTGAAGATAACAACAATTACAAGACAGTAATGGCCAGGATGCAGGTGATGATGATAGTGATAGTATTTCAGCTTGAAAACCATCAATTTCTCCCGAGAGATTTCTCTCAGTTGAAGCAATCAATACACACTTTATTTTGTTAATCTACCATTGCATCAGAATCCATAAACTTAAGCCAAGTATTCAATGCATACACACACACCGAGTGAAAAGAAGGTGGTTTATATGGAAGGTGTGAAGAGATGAGTCATACGAATTAGTTGAATTAAATCTTTATCAATCCTTGATAAAATGATATCTGCATTTCCATTGGGTACAATAATTAATGTAGAAAGATAAATTAAAAGGAGGTTTGGGAGAGGGATTAATTTTTTTGAGAGCAATCTTTGGCAAATTATCTAAAATTGATATTTTTATTTTTACTTTTATATAGTTCATTATTTATTCATAAATATCAAAATGGTAAAGGTTAAAAAGATGCTTTGAGTCTCTTTATCTATCTATCTACCTATCTATCTACTTATCTACCTATCTATATATATTCAAAATGAATAAGGATTTTTCAATGGCTCATTACGTATTGTACATTCTGTTTTCACTTGAAGAAGATTTTCTTAATGCGTATAAGTTTGATTGAAGACGATAGAAAAGGAATGTTTTAGTTTACTTTTCTTGTTTGTTTACTAGAGAACCCATGTTTGGTTTATGTACGTATTTTCCAAGTGTTTGATAGCAAGCATTTTCAACTATACTTCAGGCCATTATTAAGATCAAGGGTATAAAAATGATAGATGTTTTCGAGTCGTGATTTTTAAAAACTCAGCCTAATAGTGTTTATACATTATGATCTAAACATATTATAGACATATGTTCAAATTAATTTGTTTGTTTATCTGCTCACGTTCTTGATATAACCTAATGAACATAATGAACTTGCCATATTCTGATACATTCATGTCTAAGAGATTATGTGGGATAGAGTAATAAATGGACTATTCTTAATGTGGTAATGATCTCATCAGTTAATTTGTTCTGTTTTCAACTGAAATGCTTTGAAAAAAAAGTGAAATCTTTTTGGAACAAAATGAAAAAATTCAATTCTTCAAGATTTAAATGGTAAGTAAGTGAATTCTTCCTTCATTACTCTTTTTAAATTTGGAATCTAAAAAATGAATAATGATACAAGGATAATCTTAAAAAAAGAATACCAAAGTTATTTTAGATTTTCAAACAGTTTTGTCTTTCTATCCACCACAAATATTTGAGTTATTTTGTTCAAAATAATGCTTTTCTTTTTCTTTTTTTTTTTCAAAATATTTTTCGACATAAATAATCTTCTGTTGTTAACCCTAAGACTAACCCTACTGCTTCTTAAAAGAATGTTTTTATTTGTTATTGTCCGAATTTTTGAATAATCAAAAATTGTCAAAATTTGTATCTATGGCTGAGGTTTGTGCTGGGTAGCAACTGCATTATTTTAAATAATTTCTGTCTCTCCCAAAGGCTTCTGAGTTTTCATTGATAGATTACAAGGAAAAAAATCTTAAAAATGATTTTCTGATAGGGTTTCCGGCTTTCACAGAACTTACACATCTTTATGACTAATTGTTTCATTACTTCCCATCAATAAGAATTTGGACACAAAATATTAATTTCATTTTTTTAATACATTGAAAATTCTACCTAATATATACTAATAAACCTTGAATGGAATTCAAGGTTTATTCAATTTAAACAGATTTGATTTAAATAGAAGTAAAAGCCTAATGAATGATTAAATAAAACACTTTATAAACAAAATGAATGTAGAACTATTTGTCTTGCGGACGTTTCAGCCACAAATATTACAACTTTGGGTGTTTTGGATGTGTTTTCTTTTTAATGGCAAAAACAATTATAAGAAAAATTCTTCTAAAAAAATCTCAACTGATTTCATGTGATACCGAAATTCACACTTCTATTTTTGAAGTTAAAAATGTTATATGATCATTTCTCTACAGAGTCTATTATTGAAATTTTTTTCATGATTAAATCACCTACTACATTGCCTTTTGGCTTTTTAGTATCAATCCATTAATAAAATATACTGTCATTTTTGACTGGTATATTCTTGTAAATGATTATTGACATTGCTTCATCTAATAATAAATTCAAAATAACATAACTATAATGCCACTAGTGCATGATGTTAGATTCTTTTAAGAAATATTTGTGTCATTTTCTCAGCAAAGTCAGGCTGAAAGTGATATTTCACTTTTATGTTTGCTTGGTATGAAATTCAGTATGTAGAATCAGATCTTCATCTGAATTTGAACTCAAACTGCTAGCATCAGAAACAGACATGTCTAAATTGCATTGGCTGAATTTTGTTTAAATGGTTAGTCACAAGAGTGGTGATTCCCTAATCGTGGGTACTTGGTTTCCAGGTGGCGAATTTCCCAAGGGGAGGAATTTTAGTCAAATGAGGAATTGGGGAGAAATTTCAATCTGGGGAGGAACGTATAATGGAAAGTACAAAAGTGAAGAAATGAGGTAGGAATTGAGGAAACATGGGATTGCCAGGGGAGGAATGTGACCTTGGATTCTGAGAAGCCCAGTTCAAAATTACTACTACTACTACTACTACTACTACTACTACTACTACTACTACTACTACTACTACTACTACTACATCATCATCATCATCACCACCACCACCACCATCATCTTCATCATCATTTTAGCATCTGTTATTGGACAAAGACCTTCCTCAAGATTTGCCAGACCTCTTTAATACTTGCTCAAATTTTAATACATTGGAAAAAATGAAATATTTTCCCTTTTTTTACGAAAGTTTTAAAGCTAAAAAGAACATACAATATATTCTCTTCCTGCCCTCCCCAGTTACTGCTTAGAGTTTGCCAACCAGCCAATTCCCTGAAATCATGAGGGATTCATTTCCACTCATGACAAAGGATGGTTCTTACTACTGGTGGCATTCTTCTCTCCAGCAATCGACAAACCCTAAATATACGCGTTTTTCCAACAAAGATCATCATAAGCCTTTCTGCATCTGTTGTTGGACGTGGGAAATAAATATCAATACAAGATTAATTTCTGATAAGATTTAGATGTTAATCATTGCCCTACAAGTGCTCTTAGATTTCCAGACCCATTATATGAAGATTATGAAGATTTCTTTTACAAGATAAACTTTTGTTGAAAAGAAACTTCATGTCTCTGCTTAAATATGATTTTCTTTCAGTGATGAGTTGTATTTAATACAATGGATCTTTAAATACTGGTCCTCTTGGCCAAAGTTTCATACTCTAGCAATGGGGAAATCATTAAAGACTAAAAATATTCCTACTTATAATGCATTGCAAATTTTACAAGCATAAAATTAGGCATGAAACTTTCCTTTGAATTTGTGGGTAATAGCGAAGAACACTCATAGTTAAGGGAATTAAAAGAGAGACTTTAGCTGTCCTGAACTTTAACTACTGAGCCATCATTCAGTCTTATTATCTTCTTTTGAGTAGCTTTGGGCCATCTGTTCTGTAAAGGGTTAACTAGGATGATGAGAACCAAATAGAAAAAGTCAAAGTTTAGTAAATGAATTAAAGGTTTATACTCACAGTTGAAGCTGACATTCCTTGTGTGCACAATATGCTTGAGTGGGTGCATTCCCTCGCAGGTACACGATGTTACATTAAGATGCTTTGCAAACTCCAATAACACTGCAGCTTCAGACACCCCCATATATGTCATGCTTCCGCAAGTCAGCCGCAGGTTAGCTTCAGGGTTTCCTCCCCTCCAACGACAAGCCACCGTTAGGGTCTCATTGCCATAAAGGGACTCATTTTGGCCTTTTACCTGCATTTTTGGATGACCCGAGGGTGGATCTGTAATCAGACAATGACAAAAAAAAAAACATGTAAGTAAATGTGACATCTACATTTAACAATTATTCTATGCATGTAATGTCAAATCAATTGAAATTTCATCCAATCAGAAAAAATCTGAAGTGCCTGGAAAACTTATTGGATATAACAGCAGCTGACTTTATTTGTTCTGTATTTTTTCAGAATTCTGCCACCGGTCATTTCCCAGTAAAAACTTCTTTTCTTTTACAAGAACAACTTGCATGAACATCATTCCATGATAACCTATCGCCAGATTAGTTTTACTACTAATATTCTAACTGTGAGCACCTACACTTATACTAATATGTCCACATCAACACCTATACATAAGCACTTGTGGGAATTTTAATTTTTTCAACTTTATGTTAATATCATGCATCCTCCTGATAGTTAGCTATGGAGCTGAAACATTGAACCCAATCAAAAGATTGACCCTCAGACAGAGAACCATGCAACATGCACAACAGAGAATTATGCTTAACCTCACATGGAAAGATCATAAGATAGCATAGTATATTAGAGGAAAGACAGGAGTTTGAGATATCATGGGATCCATAAGAAAACTTAAATGGCCATGTGTTGGACATGTTGCAAGAATGTTAGACAGCTGCTGGATATCACAATTCACAACGTGGATCCCTTGATTACATGTGAAACTGGGTTGACTAAATGTAAGATGGCGTGACAAACTACATAAGTTTAGAAGTACTGGCTCTGTGATGCTCATAATAGAAAAGTCTGGCAAGTTTTTGGGAAGGTCAATATCCAATGATAGACACTAGAAGGATGATGATGATGATGATGATGATGATGATGATGATACCAATACCAATAAATCTTTCTCTGACTCTTATACGAAGTCTTTTGCTCATTTCATTCTGTTTTCTCACTTACACGGTCATTGCAGTTTTTGCAGGTTTATATTTGGTTTTGATCTTTGAAAAGATCCAGAATCATTAAAAGCAAAATCAGATAATTTCAATCACTTTTATCAATCAACATTCTGGATGATTGATTTTTTATTCCATGAAACTTGTCTACCATCTCATAAATAGAGAATTTAAGCAAAGTAGAAAAAAAATGAATATTTTGCTGATCATCATCATCATCATCATCATCATCATCATCATCATCATCCGTCACTGGATATGAACCTCCCCCAGGATTCATAAGACCTCTATCATGGGCGTCCCGAAGCCAATACTTTCTGAACTTGACTAGTTACAATTTTAGTTATTGTGGATGTTATACAATATATATAAAAGATTTTCTAGCGTTCATATATTGGAGATGCAGGTGGCCTAATGGTTAACAGCATGTGAAATGGAATAGGTGTGGTTCAGATTACAGCTGAGACAGTTGGTGTTCATTTTGTGCGCACACCCTTTTGAAAAGGTATGAATCCAATTTTTCCCCTAGCTACGAGTAATCTGATTCCAAACCAGGACTGGGACTCTTAAAGCAGACTGGTTCCTTTTCTTCCAATAGGTCAGGTCAATGGTAATTTCTTACTGCTATGTAACCCAGACAAACCTGTCAAATGTTACCTCGAGAGGAGATGGGCATTGCCAAGTAACTCCTATTGCTCTGAGAAATGCCATGAAGGGAACTAAAGCACTCCCCTGATCTACTAGGTCGTTGGGTGAACTGGAGCTTGATATATTGTAAAAAGCCAAGACATTTGCATCAATGAATAAAACTGAACAATGCTTATTTTGTCTGAGCTCATATAGCAAAGGAATTCAAGCCTCTGTTAAATAAACCATGGCACCCGCCCTTAAGACTAAGCTAAACATATATTGAAATGATATTTTATAAAAGTACATGTAACATATAGTCCATTACTTCACCTCCCATTAACACTGCTTTCAAAGAATATGTTTGCAAGATCACCATTGCTAGTAATGATGGGCTTTTAAAAACATAACCTTTCCAATAGAATTGAATCATTCAGGCTATTTTTACCAAATAAGCAAATCATATGAAATATAATCCAACTTCACAGAGTCATTTGAATAAGCAGACAAATATTGCAGAGGTGTTTCTTTTATTTAGAGAAACAGTCAGATAAAATGGAATGTATTGGTATGAATTTTTGTTTCATTGCCTGAACTTCTCTTGAGAATTGCCATTTCAGAAAACCTTTTTTAAAGGAGTGGATATTTCTGGATTTAGCCATTGTGTGTTTTGATGAATTGTTTATAAACTGGTGTTCTCATCAGTGCATACTCTCTGGTCAGCTCTCCTGATTTTATGAAGTCAAAGTCAAATCTAATAACATTGAGTACTTATTCAAAACCTCACCCATGCTGTGCATGGTGATATAGATGGATTAACAGTTTACAGTGTAGAGAATGGAATTGTCAAGCTGAGTTCAAACTCCAGCTGATACACTGTAGGGAAAGGCATGAAACCGTCTCTTTTGCCTCAGGTACAAGCAAATAGCAGAACAGACCTAGCTTTTCAACCTTGGCTAGAAACTGGTCTATGAGGTAAAAAACTGATTTCAAAACTTGGAAAGTTCAACCCCTAGGTCAGCATCACAAGATGCTGGTCACAGACATTGTAGAGAAAATAGTTAAAAAATGTATGGCTAACAGGGCTTTGGTGAAGCTCTGATGGGCTCAACAAGCTAGGGGTGAATTATAATAGATTGCTCAAGTAAAATATAGGAGAATAAAATGAGATGAAGTAATGTGACCACAGTCTCAGCCTCCATGTGCCACCTTCAGTACAAATTGGAGGTTTGAAAAAAATGTGCCCAAAGTTTTAAATGTGCATTTTCAATGTTCATTTCTTAAATTATAAACTGTTTGTCTATATACATGGCTGCCGAGTTAGGTTGGTACTCATTAGTTGATTGATTGAGTCAATGAATTCTCATGAAACATGTTTTTAGTCAATGGAGCTTAATACAACATCATCATAACTATTCAAACACTAGGACAGCAACAGTAACAAGTGTTGCAAGGAAACAGATAATATGAGAAAAGGATTGTCATTGATTTCTGGTCATCTAAAAGTATTCTGGGCACATGGGCATTCTCTACATAGTGGGGACAATAGGGAATTGCCCCCCACCCCACACCAGGATCAGGCGTTCTCACCAAGTGAGGGAATTTAAAAATTGTAACCTTATAGTCATAGTGATGCTAGTTTTATGGAAATGTAATGGTTTTAGTTTTATGCAACATCAATTTAATGTACCCGTAAAAAAAGATGGTATTATTCTTTGTTGATAACAGGGTTGCTGCTAAGATATATTGTGATTTAGTTAAACATCTGCCCTATCTGTGGCCCTTCATGGTTGGGAGCAACCTTGTTCTTGTTTACAGGCAAGAATAAACCATAAAACATTGCATTTTGCATGAAGTGTGCAAATTGATAATAATGTTTAGAACACAAGTCTCGATATGATACATTTGTTATCTCTATTTTATTACAAGATTCAAAATGATTTACGAGCTTCCTTTGCAATTTTGTGCATTACTGTCCACGCGGAAAGTTGAACTAGTTATCAGAAAAACTATCCATAAAACAAAGCCAACTTCCTTAAGATGCAGAGAGTTGAAACAGAGGCTTCTCATCATGTGGCCCTGTGTACAATTGTTATTGACAAACTCACGGTAAATCCATGAAAGAAAAGGATATTCCAACATTTTCCCAAAGATACAGAGGCTGGCCAGTTATTTTTCTTTTATCATTCCTATTCTTGACATCTTTTGATTTTTATTTGCTTCCTTCTTAACTTATATTTTGGGATTATTCTCCTGTTTTGTATTTCTGTTTGAGATAGAAATCAATTCCTTTCTCTTGTGGAAGTACAAACAGAAGGACAAATGTTGTTCCAGTGAGAATCAGCTGTAAACATTGTTTAGGCACAACGTGACCTTTCTCCTCCTGTTTGTGGTATTCTGGGAATCCAAGGTACTGGCTTCAACTTAGGGAAAACCTTTTGGACTTTGCACAATGTTGATTTGAAAAAGAATTATAAGGCTTTAGTATTGTTGATTCATAGCTGTTTGAGAATATCAGGTGCTGTAAGCATAAACAGCAAATGCTGCATTTATAAAAAATAAACCTAGCCAGATCATAAGTAAATGCGGCAAGCTGATTTAAAAAGTATACAAAAACAAGCATGACAAGGTTGGACAGTGATATATTGAGAACTATGCAAATGACATTAGAGTTGGATAATGTAAACAAATGATACCAGCACAAACCCAAGGCTGTTCTAAAAGATAAAATGAATAAGATCCTCTGATATCAAGAGCAAGACGATAAAATCTGATTGTTGTATACAAGGAAAAGATCCGCCAATTGGTAGCTGTAGCTGTATCAACAGACCAGAGGGAGAAGATGAATCAGAGTAAAAAAATTTGAAAAATACCAGGACCTCATCTGGGAACTGACAGAACTGGAAAATGAAGTTAATTAAGGTTATGCCATGTTATAAAGTTTGGCCATTTCCCTTCTTGGCTAAACAAGGGTGAGAAATTGCTTAACTGGTTCAAATTTGAACCATCACCCTCCCGTTATTCATTTTTTTTCGCTGACAAAAAGATAGCCATCATTTTTTGATCATATTCAAGAGTATTCTGTCAAGTAACAATTAAAAAAAAAACTAATTGCAAAGCATATCACTCTGACTTCAAGAAATTGTTTCAGACATAACACTAAACAAACTTTCTCCATATGATGAGCTGCGTGTTGGAAGAGGTAATCAAATTAGACTAGGTAAACATCTCCAATTTTTGTTCAGACAACCTACACATGGCCAGTAATCAAGATGAAGCCAGGCAGTAATGTCTGAACTAACAATACGTCAGACAAGCTAGGATTAAATAAAAAGATTCACATCTAGCAGCTCTCTGATGCAATAAAGCTTTGCTTTCTCGAGTTTCTAAACAAAAACACAAAGGATGTAGTTCTTTCATTTCTTTTTTTTTCAAAGAAACACAGCTTGATTTCTCTCATTTTTTTTTTAGAATTCAGAGATATTATTTGATAAAACCGGATAAAAAATAGATAAAGAATTTCATTCCCATTTGAAAACATCTGTGAAGAAAGGTATTATTAGGCACCTTGTTCCTGTAATGGATTTATATTCATATTTTTTTTTTAACAGTTGAGGTTCATTTTGATGGGAACAAAAAAAGATGAGATTATTAGTCCAACTACATGAAATAATGACAGTTAGAGACTAAAAGTTATATGGTTTTACACACCCACCTAATCTTTTTTTTTATGTGGGGAGATCAGTAATAAAGTATTCTTATGTTTCATTTACCTACTGCCATGGACAAGATAAATCAGTGAACCATCAATCCAGTACCATGGATGAGATGACTTATCACAAGATAATATTTTATTCAGTTCAGTACTATGGATAACATCACTCGTCTTATCACTGTGTATCATTTAGTCCAGTACTACGGCTGAGATAATTTGTCTTATGATTGCGTTTTATTCTCTCACAAGATGGCAGCATCTTGAGCAAACAAAGGAAATTTAGCCATATACTTTGGTGATATGACAACTACTGAATGGAGACTTTCTATTTTTATCAATTTCATTTTAAGAAAAACCCAGCCTTGGAGTTTCAGCAGAAAAAATATACTTGGAAATGAAATGGCTTCAACCTTTTTATGGCAAAATTCTTCAAAATTCTTGATAAAGCAGTTGCCGGATGTTGAAACCCATAATCTAGTTATTCTCATGAAAAGTATCTATAGCATTGCACACCTTTTTTTTTTAGCTTATGAATAGAATTATACTTGCAAAATCACATTTTATACAAACCAAGTGATTCTTGATAAAATGGCATTGAATACCACAAATTTTACAAGCAGAACAGAGTAACTCCATGCAAAGAGCTTCACTTATCTCTTGCTTCTGTTACAATGACTAGATATATTTAAGAAACAAATAGGTCCGGTGAGTCATTCAACAGAAACTATCATGTAACCAACATCTTTTGGTAGCATACTGTGTTGGGGGTGATCAATCAAAAAAGTTGGAAAAAAGAGGTGATCCAAAAATAAGTCACTTCTCTTGCCTTTTGTTGGTTCACAAAAATTCCAAATTTTCAAAATATAAGCCTGAACACTGCTGGACACAAACTAAGGGATCAATTAAGCATAAACTCACACTATATACTGAACCCCCATTAAAAAACCTATTTTGGGAGGAATTTAGAAAAAAAAGGTTTTCCTGAACATGATAAAGAGTAAATGTCAACATTTTCAGCCCTGTAGCTCCATCGGTGTGGTCTAAATGCATGACATACATATAAAAATAGCCAGCTAGCTAAACTCAATTAAATACTGAACAAGCCTATGTTAACAGTTTTGGTTGGCGGCCCCTAATAACTTTACTAAAGCCATGACAGAAATCTTGGTATGTGTTACACATACCAACTGGTTTTTTACTGTGATTCTCTATACATCCGATAATTAATGTCTACAGCAATCAAATTGCGAATGTTCCTTCAGCATCCAATGGGAACACTTTTGAGTATTCATTGCATTATTTCTGATTATTCTCTCATCCTGGATTATGGCTCGTTCCTTGATCTCCTAAGTGTTACATTGGGATAGGATGCCATACTCTAGAAGTTGAGTATCATAGTCATATAATTGAATAAAATTGCTCTAAGCAGTCATTTTGACTTCACAAAGTTTTTCATCAAAGCATAATGCTGAAATAACCATCCAAGGGAATAAGATTGTTAATAAATATGGATGCTGATAACATTTCACTTAAAGATATATATCTAAACATACAGAAGTACATTTATATGTGTTCTAGATAAATAAGGATTACATATATATATATATATATATATATATATATATATATATATATATATATATATATATATATATATATATGTGTGGGGGGGGGTGATAAAAATGGATAAAGATCTAACAAGATGATGTGAAGAAAGTTGACTATTTGGAGAGGAAAATACTTGAGGCTGATTAGTTTATCTCGAATTTTTTGTACTGGCAGCTGACGTTTTGTCTGAAATTTGGACTTCTTCTGAGCTTCTGGCGGAGAAAGGTGTGAGAAAATGATGGTAATTTTATATCAAGCAAAGCCACTACTATCGCATTACAATTCAGCTTTGCTTGATGCATGTATATACAGTGGCATTCCTAGGGTCCATGTCACCCGGATGCTGTAACTCATGGTGTCACCCAAAACGTTGCCAACACAAAAAAATTTTTATGCAAGATTGACCAGAAAAAAATGTCAAAAAGTGCGAAAAAAAATACACTGTTAGCCTTTTAATTTTAAATGGTTGAAAATGGCTAGATTAACCTAAAATGGTTAGAAAATAGCTAAAGATTGGCTAAAATCATTGAAAAATAGTGTTAGAAGTAATGGTGATTGTTGAATTACTCCTGTTGGTTTAATGAATCCTGATATAATATTTTTTCCAATCTAGTGGATGCCAATAGACTCATTATCGTTCGTTTTACCATTGTATCAGGGCCTGTTTAAACTGAGGGTTTACTGTAAATGTGTGTGTGTATACTTATTCATACTGCTTCTTATTCATCTATCACGCATGTATAAATGTACTTTTGTACATGAAGATACCTATCTTTAAGAGGAATGTTACCAGCATCCATATCTATTGACAGTCATCCCGTTATCATCTTTGATTCCTGAACATTCACTTATTACCCAAATGGCATCAACTGAGACTGAAGTTAAATGGAAAAGTGCAAACTTGAAAGTGGCACAGAAATTAGAGTTAACTGAAAAATTGTCTCTTACTACAAACACATTTTTGGCACTTCAGAACTACCATAGGTAAGAAACAATACCAGAGTGTCAAGCAACTAAAGCTGGATGCTTTCTTTATACAAACTTTACTAACTTGTTCTTTATCATTATTCAATAAATTCATATTGTATACTGTTTTAAAGCTGCTTTTGCATTAAAATACTTGAATCTAGGAAAAATGAAAAAGAGGTAAGAAGTGTAACCTTCTATCTGCTGGACTTTTTCTGAAACCCTCAGTTTCACAATCTTACTGTAACATGTATCTCTATCTATACATCTATATGTATAAAGAGATAAATAGGTAGGTAGAAAGATAGACAAATAGATACATGGCAAAGTTATGTAACAGTTACCAGCATAGAAAACAAAATTAGCTAACCAATTTCGAATTTTGGCTACTTTATCTGCCCAGACTTTAGTAGTTAAAAGCTGTTAACCCCGAAGCCAATCTCAAGACAGGTTCAACCAATCAATCTCTCAAGTGTGTGTGTGTATGTGGATGTATACCAAATATACCAGGCTGTAAGATGAATTGTTTACCGGGGTATTTGTAGGACTATGACTCACTGCAACTCATCCGACACCCATAACTAAGCTTTGGTAGATGGCTGCCTCACCATAATACCAGCACATTAGATGTAATGTAATATTTATATAGCTAAAAAAATAAAAATCAAATTACTATCTTATATATAGTTGTAAGAATGTGGGAACTCTTTGGTTAAGGGGGGGAAAGGACTTGAATTGCCTGAAATTTGACCCTCTTATATATGGTATATGAATATATCATATGTCATGAACATAAAAATTGCTCTGAAAAGTTGAATCTGTTCGTGCATTCAGTTAGTTCTGAATAATTTTGACTGACTTGTCTAAAATCTTTCTCATATCTTTCATAAAAACTTGCTTCAGCGGACATTTTTACTCCCCAATTATCAATCGGTAACAAAAATAATTCTTATCTATCTAACATAGTAAAATTTATCACTATTATATTTGATTTCTTATTATCATTTGAAGCTATTTTACAAATAGAGATTTCATTCTTTATCTTTCATCCAAACAATTGATTGAATAACAACGATTGATAAAAGAGCCTAAATCAAAGTCAGCGAAGTTCTGAATAGTTGTTTGTAAAAGATACCAAATAAATGATATAAGACCAAATTTGAAAAATTGAGTCAGATGTAAAAGCGACAGTATTATCAATTTATACGTCAATATATATAGAATAGATAAGAAAAATATCTAAAAGAAGAATTCACAGCAATAAATTTGATAATACACATGAATATAGAAAGAAATATTTGATTTCTATCAAAATTAACTTGAAAGATTTATGTTTGTGACTTACACATGAGTTATTGATGTTTTATAAACTCAAAAATTATTCTCATCTTTCAGTCTGAATTTCAAAGATGAGAAAACGTCATCATCATTATTATCATTATTATCATTATTATATTTGCATTTTCACACCAGTTGCCTGATGGTCACAAATGGATATTGAGTGACAGTAAGTCTCCTCAAATATCGTGCCCTCCTCTCCACACTTTCATAGTCCACAGTTGTATTGCGGTTTATAGTTTCATATCAGTTGCCTAGTGGTTATCACTGAGGGCTGAGTGACGGTTTGTCTCCTCAGGTCTTCAGCCCTTGTCTCATATCATCTCTCCCTCAACTATCAGAGCAGTACCTCCACCAGCAATTGTTTTTTTTTTGTTGTTTTTTTAAATTCTTATTTGCATTTTCCCACCAGTTGCCTTGTGGTCACTGCTAGAGACTGAGTGACAACAAGTCTCCACAAGTCTCAAGCCCTCCTCTTTACACTCTCACAGTCTACTGCAGCTCTGTGGATTATGGTTTCAAACCAATTGCCTCATAGTTATCACTGAAGGCTGTGATAGTAAGTCATCTCAAGTCTCCAGCCCTCCTTTCATATTGTCTTCATCAATAATAGTAGCACTGTGATTTGTACAGCCTCCAACATGCCTTTTTTCTTGGCTTGTAGACCATTGCTAACAATATTTCCAGTACTCTCCTTAGGATTCGTGCAATCCCAAGCAGTGCTGTAATTTGTACAGTCTCAATCCTTCCACTTATCCCCTGTTCCTCCAATCTTATTTTCAGGGTCCTTGGTATGGTTCCAAATGAACCCACTGACGCTGATACTACCTTGACCTCCATGTTACACATCTTCAGTTTCCTTGCCAGGTTCTGGTATTTCCCTAGTTTTCCACCCTCTTTTATTTACTCGGTGATCTACAGGCATGACCACATCTATTATTTGGCAGGTTTTCCTTTCTTTGTCCATGATCATTAGGGCTAATCTTATCATCAGGATGGGGGAGGTCAGATTGGATCCCAGAGTCCCAGTGTAAATTATAGTAAATATTAATTTTCCAGGGCTGTTTCCGGTTTGTGTTGATACCACTTGTCTGCAAGGTTGAATCCCATTTTTTTGCACAGTTCCCAATGCATCACTGTTGCTACCCTGGGCTAATTGACTATATTCACTGGTTATGTGATTTATGGTCTCATCTCTTTCTCCATATAGGCAGTATTTCATGTCTGTTTGGGTCTTGCTGATTTTCCTCTTGATATAATTTGTCCTGATGCATTTGCTTGGGCTGCTATGATTAGTGATTCTTTTTCTCTCTTCAGATATCCTTTACATCGCCATGTCCATGATCTTTTGTCTACAATATCTTGTATCTGTCTTTTGAATTCCTCGTATAGTTTTCTATGTTTCCATTTTTCTTTCCTTGTTTGCTGTGTTCCTTCATCAGCCACTTCTTTGTTGTTCATTGCACTGCTTTGGGTATTTCTTTTAATGTCTTCACTATTTTCTTTCACATGTTTTCCCACCAGCATGGACTGGTGATTTTCACAGGCAATCAAGTGACAGTAAGTCCCCACAATACTCTTCAGTATTTTGTCCAACTTCAAAAGTGCTGTTATTTGATAGTTTCAGTTCTTACCTAGATTCTCAGTTCCTTCAGCCATTTTGCTGTGTTTTGAAAACCATTCCCAGAGCTCCAACTGCTATTGGCACTACCATTACCCTCATGTTCTAAAAATTTGTCAGATACTTAATTTCACCCTCTTCCAGTTTCACCACGTTATGGTCTACCGGAACTGCAAATTCATCTATTTGTTTTTTTCTTTTTTCTTTATTCATTACCATAAGATCTGGTCTCTTGACCTGGATTGGGTGAAAGAATTAATCTTTTTGGACTACTATCTTCACACTGCTTAGTATAGTCACAAAGTTTTTGCTAGTGCTTGCCCGAGCCTCCTTCAAGTTTATATTTGGTAACTTTCTGTAAATTGCCACAGAACTCTTCCTTCAACCCACAGAAGTAAACAGTTTTAATTTAATTGTACATGCTACGGGTTATGTTGAATCAATCAATTCTCCCCAGTTATTTAATCTCCTCTTCTCTGTTGATTTTCCCTAACCATATACAGGTGGAATTTTGTCTGGTTCAATCCTTAGCCATATATAATTTTGTACAGTGATGTTGCAGGTGGCCTAATGGTTTACAGCATAGAAAATGGAATCAGTAACTCTAACTCTCACAGTTCTAATGCTGCTGGGAAAGGCGTGATTCCATCTTTTCATCTCCCATAGGTATGGGTAAAATAACAAAGAGCACTTAGCTCTCCAGCTTTGGTCCAGGAGACAGACAACTTCCAACTGGGAAAGTCTGACCCCTCATTCAATATTGTTGTTGTGAATGGCCGGCAGGGGGAACAGAGTAGGGAATTTCTTTTCCGAGAATGTAGGGTTAACGAGGATCTGATGAATTTGCAATAGATCTAGCAAGATTGAAGTTGATTGCAATAAATTACTCAGGTAAAAATAAGGGAGAATAAATGAAGGGCAAAAAATTAATGCAGCTGCTGCCCCCCCCCCATTACCAACAACATCTTGAGTGTGAATGGGAGATTTCAAAAATAGATGTTAGATCTATCAATGATCTGTTACTTGCATTAACGAATCAACAGTAAAACTTGACACCTGACCAAAAACTGCACCTGAGATGAAAAGGTTAGGATGTTACGAATTGAACCCCAAAAAGTGGACAGTCTAAAAAGTTCATGGAATATTAACTTCAGATTCATCTATAAATCAGAAATGATTGACTTACATGTTACACGAATGGTGAGATTTCGTGATTTCATCAGCATCTCGGTCATCTGTGTGTATTGGTTGCTTGCCACACAGTAATATCCTAATCCACTGCTGTCCCTGCTGATGTGATTGAAGGACAGTCGACCTTCACCATCACTCTGAATATCTTGTTCTCTGTCCCCATGAACAGAGACCCAAACGTAAGATGTCGGGGGAGGGTTACCCTCAGGATCAGAACGGCAAATCAGGTCTTCTGTGCTGTTTTCTGCCCAGGGAAATTCTGCACTTTGGTAAACTTTGGGAATCGCGGGAGGATCTGAAATTGAGAAATGGAAAAATTTTATTTTAAGTGTAGAAGAGTAGAAACATGAATATTTGAAGATTTTGCTTGTTGAGTCTTGTGTTTCTAGAAAGATGGAAATGAAGACATCCGAGTGTTTTAATCGGAAATTCCAGAATGCTTGTGGTAAAAATATATCTTTCTGTTCTAGAATGGAGACTGTAAACTTTTGATCTTTTCTGTATATAAGATGACTTTTTAACCTTATCTTATATCCCGGGTGCCTATTCTTTAAAACAAAAAATGCCCCTTGACAGAGATAATACAAATGGGACTAATAATGGGATAGTTAAAATATAATCATAATTAATGATATTATGACAACCATTTTTTATTATTTACAAAGTTTAATTCTGCCCAATCTCACACCAATGCATCATTGTTTAGGGTAGGCTTTATAGAAGGTCAAGTCTCAATGGATTCCTCGGTGATTAAGTGAGTTTATCAATATTCTAAATTTTTTTTTAGTACTGTGGTTTTAGTAATTTCTATTTTGCTTGGCAATTCTCATTATCGGGTCAGTTCCCAGTGCATCTCATGAATATAAAATGCTAGTGTCAATTTTATGATTCACAGTATATAGATCTCTTGGGTACATATGTGTATTTTTCTATGTATATATATATATATATATATATATATATATATATATATATATATATATATATATATTAGAAACTGTCAACCAGAAATATCACCAAAAACTGTCAACATAAGTTTCTTTCAGCTTTCAAGTCAGTCTGGCTGGCTTTGTATGTAGGCTAGAAATTTTAACAATTACTTCTTATTATATCAAGAAAAAACATTTTTTGTTTTTTGAAAATTAACCCCTTAAATACCTCTTCAAAGTGGGGATTAGTTTGCAATGTAAGCTTATACTTAATCGATCACTCAGTTTGTGGTTGATTTTTTTAAAATTTGGGTTTTCTAATCATCACCACCACCACCACCACCACCACCATCACCACCACCACCACCACCACCATCACCAAGCTTGCACTGCCAAACAAAAGGAGAGAGACTCAACACTAACTTAATCATTGATCATCCCAAATTTTTCTTATTGATTTCACCCAACATGGCATGCTGCCAAAAGACGATCGCGTGATGGTTTCAATTGAGTGACTAAACAGACCTGGGTTTTTGTTTTTAATTAGGATAAGCTTCATCTTATGATCTGTTTGATTCTGTACATACATACATATATATATATCGACATAAATATGCTGTCAAATACAATCTTTTGATCTCTTATATAAGCAATGTTACTCAATAATCACACAATTAAACAAATTCAAAATATATGATATCGTAACGAAAATGAATGAATATTTTTGTTGACAAAATGAGTAAATATTCAAATTTTCAGCTCTCTATTGGTACTACTTGTATACATGAAACATACATAGCCAGCCAGCCAGACCAACTTCAAAACTGAAAAAAACTGATGTTGATAGTTTTGTTGAGAGTTTCGGTTATTTCTTATAAATTAAAAGAAAAATTTATTAAAAATCTCTGATATGTGAATTTGCCATTGCTATCATTGAACAACTGTAGGTCAAAATTTCAAGTTATGTAAAAATATTTCCATCATAGACCAAATATGGTCAGAATCAATTCTGTTTATGACATCACTGGAAAACATGTGAAATAGTGTTAAAAAATCATCTAGAAACATCAAGATTCTGGAGACTCTAGATTTTATTGATAAACCCATCAAAATAAAGTCCCCATCAAGAAACAAAATCTTTTTCCTCCCCAAAAGAAACATAAAAAAAAAACTTTTAGAAGGGGTCCAGTGGAATATTGAAATCAATTTTTAACTCTTTGGACAAAACAGTATGGTCAGGAGTGCTGGAACACAGAAATACATGACCAAAATGCATGTATAAAAAGGATAGAACATTTTGCCACCAGTGGTAGCTACGCTTGTTCAATACTTCATCAAAGAGATTCAGACAGCCTAAGACTTTTATGTCTACAACAATTAAAGAAATCAATAGGAATAAAATGAAAGAAAAACTAATAAAAAATTAAAAATAATGACAATGACAATGCTTCATCAAAACAATTTGGACAACTTAGGAATGTTAAAACTTCTTTTTTAAAAAAAAAATACAATAAAATAAAATATTTTTTCAGATAAAATTAAAATTCTTCTATAGACTTTATTTTTAGACACTTGACTCAAATTTATTGATTTTCATAAAAAGTAACAGGAATATACTGCATAAATTATGTCTCCCTTCAAGCAATATTGTAAAAGACTTGATTGATTTAACGATTAACAGACGGTTCCTGTTTGTGTCAGGAATGATATTTTTTCATTTCAACTTTTGGATGACTAATCATCTCATCTTTGAATATGTTTTGGTTAATAAAATGCATCTCACAGCATATTTAACTGGCTTGAAAAAAGTGTCACTGAAAAGTTATAGTACACCCTCTAAAATCATGATGGAGTAATAACGAATGTTTTATAAATGAATTCAATGAATATTTCCACTTGGAGAATTTTAGGAATCCAAAAATTGCTCTAGAAGGTTGAATAAAGCCTAAAAAACTACATATTCTGAAAACTTTAAAAAAAAGGGATACTTTGAGAAAACAAAATTTTTGACAGTATAATCGATAAGGAATCTGTTGATGGAACTGACAGCTTTGGCTGGCAACAAAAACAAAGAATTTGGCTTCTTTTATTATTTAATTCCCAACCCCATTCTGCAGAGTATCCCTGTGGTTCCCAGTATTCTATGATGCTCGGAACACTTGGGCAAAAATAGCTTTGGCAAAGTACGGCTGCTGTTCCAGTAGAAACTTTGGCTGATATGCTGTGCTGACTGGAATATACATGCAATAAATCTAATTGCATCATAAAAATGTCCTGATTTATGTATTTCTTTTACATACATCCTCATCCAAGCTTTTCTATGAGTGCTCATTTTATTTATGTGTATAAAGAAAAGCACATGTAAATATATAGAAAAATCATAACTATCTTCAAATTTATGTTTTTGATATATTCTTTTATGCATACACACATGTATACATCTATATATATTTATATAAATATGAATACATATACGAGCCTTTGATCTCTTATTCTCCCCCCTCTCCCTTTATATACATAAATATATAGTAGGCAAAAATCTGCCCTATTACACAGTTTTCAGTTTGTTCCTTCAAAAGAGCCCCTACTCTCTACCAAAGGTTTCCAGCTCCTCCTGACCATAAGACAGTATTTGTGCACCTCCCCCAACTCCTGTCAGGAAAGTAGGTAATTCAAAACACTGTGATTGCTGCTGACTGTGGATTATTGGCTGTCAGCTAAATAAATATCAGATTTGAAAAAATGTTAAGAATGTGAAAATATCCGTAGAAATTTATCTATTTTCTAAAATTGACCTAAAAATGTGTTAAGTACTTACATTGAGATGTGTTGAACTTGATTATAATTTCATTTTTTGTTTATGAAGCATAGTTCTCAAGCGATAAGAGTACAAACAAGCCTTTGCATCTGCAATGATTACAAGTTAACGCACTCACACACATGCATATATATATATATATATATATATATAAATTGCAATATTGTTTATGGTGCTTTTGTTAGTACTACAATGCTTCAGCCAATTCATTCTACAGACTTCTTTGAATGTACTAATATCTATACATCAATATATATATATATATATATATATATATGTACATATATCTTGGTTTATGTATATATGTCTGCGCATATATACATGCATATACATATATATATATGTGCATGTATACATATATATTTATGTATATATATATATATATATATAAATATGTATACATATATACAGAGAAACCTTCATTAAACAGATAGGACAGGTACGGAGTATTTCATTCAGATGATTGATCGTTCGAATAACTGATCCAATCATAAGCGCAATTACGGTACCCTGAAATCTTGTTCAAATATTCCAAAAATTGGATAATTGATGTTAACATAGTTCAAGCTTCTCTGTCTCTCTCTCTCTCTCTATACATATTGTGATCTCCATCATCAACTTTTATAAGTTGACTGCTGGACAAAGACCTTCCCCATCTCCCACCATAATGAGCTTGATTGCACTTTTCTGTCCCATGTCTTGCCAGCAAACTTTTTCTACCTCATCTCTCTGTCTCGTGTCTGGCCTTTTTCTTATATGATTACTGTCCCATGGGTACCAGTTGGTTAGCATTTTACTCCATCTATTGTTCATTCCTCTCACTATGTGTCCTGCCCATATACATTTTTGTTGCTTAATTACTATCCTGTCTCCTCAGCCCCCTCTCAGATCCGTGTTGATCTTTTTTTATTGGTGAGAGTTATTCCTAAAATTTTTTTTTTTCAATTGCCCTCTCTGTTATTCTCAGTTTGTTTTCAAGTTGCTTTGTAACGTTCCATGTGTTATAGCTGGTATAATGCATTGATTATATACTTTACATTTTAAGCATATCGTCAGTTTGTTCTCCAGCATTTCTCTATTCATACCAAATGCTTTCCAGCCAATCATTATCTGTGGTCTTATCTTATTTCCCTGAATGTATTCCTTAACTTCTTTTATGGCTCCACCATCAATTCCGATGGTCTTTCTGAGGATTTTATCATGTTTAATATTCAACATTACTTTTCTGATGTTTTATTCATCTCTAACCTTTTTTTTGGCTTTCTCTATATAGGTGATCTTATATTTAAATGCACATGCACACGCACACACACACACACACACACACACACACACACAAATACATTAGGTCTGTCTGTAGAGTAAACATTATGGTTCCACTCTTAAAAATAGTCTATAAAGTCTTCTTTCAGGATTGCCATCAGCTGCTTCATCATCTCTTTAATCTTGTCCACAGTCTGGAATCTTTGAGAAAAGCCAAAAGTCTCAGGGAGCCAAATCTAGACTGTAGAGGACGGCTGGCAGATCTTGTTGATTCAATGTTTTGCCAAAAATCTCTGCATGATTCGCTAGGTCATTATGAATGCAATAGTCACACAGCACACAAGCTCACTCAATTCTCTCTCAGTAACCACAGGGGACAGTGTCTTTTCATGCATGCAGAGTAAGCTCCCCTCCAATTTCTGGCCAAGTTAAATTAAGGTTAAGATTTTCAGAATTGCTTGATGCTTTCTAGAGAGAAATAGAGGGAAAGAAAAAGGAGAGCGGGGTTTGGGGGGGGGGGGTCTCCATCACCAATTAAAAATGTAAACACAGTTTGGCTGTTTCAAATTAGCATGCTTATTTTCTATAATTTGATTTGATAATTTGATTCGATAATTTCATAATTAATTCCAAGAAAGTAATTATACTTGAGAGTAGATGTTATGATGAATATTTGGCATGAAAGCATTGCACATTTTGAGCTGATATGATGCATTACCGAAACTGTTCAAATTGACGGAAAACATTTTAGGGACTCTCCCTAAATTGACAGATACGTATCTATGTAAAATGGACTCTGAAAATTTCCCTAGCAGAAAAGGCACACAATTTTAGCAGCAATACTTACTAAAAGTAACAAGCATATTAAGTCACACACATAACATGAAATATATTCCTGTAGATAGACAAGCAGGGGGATATATTCTTTCCATCATTGACTCATCGGGAACGTATAAGGAGATTTGGCGTTATAAAAAGAAATGGAACCGAGAGGTGCGAAAAAGAGTTGAGATTTTTTTGTGACAAAAAATAGTAAAATACAATAAAGAAATAAGATGAGAAAAAGAATCAATAGAAATTATTGTGAGAAAAAAAAGTAAAAAATCATATTTCAATAGAAAAAAAAACAAACCCTTCACACACACACTGTTCAATGAAAGGAGATTGAAATAGAACACTTGCACACCAACATATGTGCACACATACATACACACAACACAAATACATGAACACACATGATGATGATCATCAAGACCTGCTTTCAGGAACAAAGATTTAGGAAGGTTTTCAACATCTCAGGTAGCCAGTGAGGCCTATGAAGGAAAGGTAGGCCTTTTTTTGCACAACAAAATGATAGAAAAAAATCATTGTTTATGGCCTTTCATGAAACATGCTATATATATATATGTATACAATATATACATATATATATATATATGTATATATATATATATATATATATATATATATATATATATATATTGAAAAGAAGAAGCAATTCCACGAATGTATTAAATTTGAGTATTGTTATCTTTATTTTTTGTAATACAACATGAGTTTCAGCTATCAAGAGCGTATTCAGGTAATTTTTTTTTCTATTTCAGTTCTTTTGAATTTTTAGTTGAGCATGTTTGTATTTGTTGGACTTGTATGAATGAAGATATATGTATTATAACCATCGAGAATGTAATACTAACCACGGTTCTTTTTGTGAACTATGGTTTTAGCACTTTCAGGGATCATGTAATTTTTTTCTTTTGATATCAGTTGTGTATATCCATTGACAGGTTGGGAAAGGGGCTGGTGTTGTACAATAAGGTATTATGTTGTGTCTTTCTAAGTGGAAAGAGTTTTATATGTATATATTCATTTTGACTTTGCTCATTTTGGTGGGATATGATGGGTTGGTTTGTTTTCTTACCACCTTGAATAATTGTGTGCCAGTCTCAATACATATATACTTCTGCTTAGATATCTTAAGATGGGAAATATTTTTCTCTGCAGAGTTCCATAGGTTATTGATAAATTACACAATAAGAGTATTGGATAAGAAAGTATTGAAAAAAAATAACTATTATTTCTATAGACTGTTTAACAATGATTCATATCTGTCCATCAAATTCTGTTCTTTAATTCTAAGTATAGAATAGTTATCTGTTTAATAGATTGGCATTATTCAAAAGTGTCCATTACTACATTTAGAGATGTGTTTTGAAACATATTAATTCCTGTTTTCAGAGATATTTATATTACTTCTGTGGAGAGATGTTCTACTATTTAATGATTGTGTGCAGCCTAGTCAATTTCTTCTCGGATCTTTCTAACTTTTGGGTATGTATATATATATATATACATATGTATATATATATATATATATATATATATATATATATATACATATGTATATATATATATATATATATATACTTACAAAAGTGAAAGGGAATTTGCTTTGTGGGTCCTTAACTTTGTAATTATATCTAATTGTTTTTGCTAAGTGGAATACTTATTTGTACATTTACGTGCACACACACACACATAAATATATATATATTTATATGTATCAATGTATATCAATGAGTGCATATGTTGGCACATATATATAATTTCTTTATTGATAATTTCGTATATTTTCACTGAAATATATATATACATACATGATATCACGCACACATATATGAGTGTAAATATCATAAATAATGTGTATTTTG
Source organism: Thysanoteuthis rhombus (assembly GCA_963457665.1). Taxonomy (NCBI): domain Eukaryota; kingdom Metazoa; phylum Mollusca; class Cephalopoda; order Oegopsida; family Thysanoteuthidae; genus Thysanoteuthis; species Thysanoteuthis major. The sequence goes on from OY735201.1 coordinate 60,661,615, forward strand.
TTTTGCAATTGCTAGTGAACTAATCCGATTCTCCTCAAGTAGTACTGTGAACTTGTGACAGAGTAAGAAAGGCTATCATTAGATATATCTCTGTCCTTAAATATGAAATATGTTCATATAAGTATCTTTCACTCATACACATCACCCATGAGGATAATGTATATGTGTGTATAGACGTGTGTAAAATGCACACATTCATAAATAATGTTTTCAAATCTCCAAAATGGTTCCTTGATAAACAGTTGATGATCCCCACTAAAAATTTCATTTATTGTAGTATGATATCTAATTCTGAGTAAAACATAATCCCCTTTGTTCATCTTTCATTAACAGCTATGAATGAATCATTTATTTGCATGACATGATAAAATAAAAAAATAAGCAGAAATAAAAAAATTATGTAAGTAAGATCTTTTGGTGAAATTTCTGTGATAACATCTCAAGTGCTTTAAGACTGAAAACTTTTTATATTAATAGAGAAATTTTTTTTCCGCCACATCTTTAGTGCTTAAAGCTGCAAAGCTTTCCAGATTATCTATCCACTGATCAACATATCCATCACTATCTATCTATCTATCTATCTATTAGCGTTTACTTGTGAGCGTATAAAAACATTTACTATATATTTATATCATTTAAATTGCAAAAAGTAGTGCTTGTGCCAAAATCAAGACTATGTGCATTATGGCATATCAATCATTTCAATGTTCCATAAAGCTCTTCTAGGGGGAAATATTTCACATTTTTCATTTGTTGGTTTGAACAATAATATCTTATATGATCACCAATATAAGTCTCAGAAGAAGAAAGGAGAGAAAAGGGAGAAGGCTTCCATCATCTCAATCACAATCTGTCATTATCTGCGATCAAGATATTTATCTGACTATGATTGTTGTGGAATGTAGTTGTATATATATATATATATATATATATATATTTATATATATACGATGAGTATGTGGATACAATATCCGACAATATCATTGAATGGACAATATGGAAAATTATAGTATGTGAATCAAGTTCAATACACATACATGTTTCATCTTCCTGCTTTGTTAGAATAGTAATTTCAAATGAAATAATATTGAAAAGTTTGTTCTTTCAAATAAATGAATTTTCGTTTTGCAGTTTCTTCATAATTTAAAATAATTAGCATTCATGCTCTAACAGAAAGAAATTACGTGACATTATTTACTTGAAAAAACAAATTTTTTAATATTGTTTCCTTCGAAATAACCACTTTGACAAAAATACCAGAAAGTGAAACATGTATATCAAACTTCATTCAAATACCACTATTTTCCACATTGTTCACTCAATAATATATATATATATATATATATATATATATATATATATATATATATATATATATATATATATATATATATATATATATATATATATATATATATATATATATATATATATATATATATATATATATATATATATATATATATATATATATATATATATATATATATATGTATGTATATATATATATATATATATATATGTGTGAGTGTGTGTATACATGAGTGTTAAAAGAGAAGACATTGCCTGAAATAAGAAACCATCTTTTTCCACATTGAAGTTTCTCTTGAAACAAGTTGAAGGACGAATATCAAAAACTTTATGGTAACAAAAACAAAAACAAACAAAAATTCAATAAAGAATCCAAACAACTCTTAAGGAGATAATTTTTGCAAAACACATGATTCCCAGATCGAATAATATCTATTAAAAAATTTCATCTTTTCATACTTACAGTAAACTGTCATTGTCTGAGACACATTTTTGCTAAGCCCTGGGTGAAGTCCTTCACAAACACACAATTTTTGGTTAAGGTCCCGTTTGACATCGATTGCCAGTACAGTGATTGATACCCCAATGCTGATGGTGGTACCACAAGACAGGCGTACAGGAGCTGCTGGAATACCGCCAGACCAGTTGCAGGACACAAGTAATCGGTCATTTTCAAACAGAGGATGAGAGGGGTCAAAACCTTCAACTAATGGTTCTCCTGGAGGTATGGCTGAAATGAAAAAAAATCATACATTCATAAGTAAAGCAGAGATACTGCATAATTTTGTAATTTGGTAAAACAGAAAGATATTTAGATAAAAAATGCTGGTAAATGCTAATTGGTGAATTTATGAGAATTATGAAGAAATACTCAGGTTATAATACTTACTGGTTAAGTTAAATACTGGGATTAATCAGAAATAGAATTTCTGATTTGATAATAAGAGAGATATTATGATAATGTATTGACTTAGTAGTTCTCAATCAGGTTGAATTGTATACAAAGTTGGGCCTGAGAAGCCGCTAGCAAATTCATGGATGTTGAAGACAAAACTAATCAAGGATGATAACCAAAAGACAAACCAAAGATAAATCTCCAAACCGAAGAAAAGGAACAGAGAACGTCCTCATCAATATCTATGGACTGCCCCAGGCATACCTCAGTGAAAGTCTATACTCGCATCATGTGATAGTAAAAGTATTCTGGATCAGAGCAATTCTTTCTTTAATCATGATGCAAGATAATACCAACTCAAAGACCAAAGCAGGAACTATATTTGGCAAAGCTCGGTGTTGCAACAATGAGTATGTCATGATTAATTTTTGAATTATGGATGGAAACAAATGTATTATATTGCCAAGGTTTTCCCAAATGATTAGGGATATATGTATGCATAAGTAATCATGAAAACACACAAATGCATACGTACATACATAAATACGTATAAATGCACACTCACAACTAGCAGACACACATATATAGACACACAGATGCAGACACTTATATGTCATGAATAAAAAAGTAATATTTTGTTGGTGATATCAAATGATTAAAGATAAAGTATGTATACATATATATAAATATATATATATATATATATATATATATATATATATATATATATATATATATATATATATATATTTATGCATTAAGAAATGGATATATATGACCTGGCAGAATGATGATAAACCTTATAAACTTATTTGAAATGATCTCCCATCATTACATGGTTGATGTATCACTCATCCTAGACAATGTAAATAGAATAAACAATTAAAGAAAATGGGGATACGGCAGGAATCAAACCTGCCACCAATAGGATAGACACCTCAATGTAGTGATGCTCTTACCATTGAGTTAAACATCTATTTCTTAATACATAACTGTTGCATTGAAAGAAGCAAATAGACTGAGAATAAACAAGATGAGTATTTAGATTGAAAGCAGTTATTTGGGCCTTTGTAGCACCGGCAAACATTTAGCTCAATGGTAAAAGCACCGCTAAGTTGGAGCAGCTACCCTATTGGTGGTATGTCTGATTCCTGCAGCAGCCCCATTTTCTCCAATTGTTTATTCTATTTACATTATCTTGGATGAGTGATACATTAATTGTGTGATATCAGAAGATCATTTCAAATATGTTTCCGTATAATATGATGCAATTTACAATTATAAATATATATACATATATATATATATATATATATATATATATATATATATATATATATATATATATATAGTATATATACATATATATCATACATATATCATTAGGAAATGGATGAATAATCCGAAAGAAATAGTTATGAATGCTTTATATTATTTTAAAACTCAACTTGAAATGATCTGTTATAACATGGTGAATGTATCATTTGGCCGAGAGGGTGTAAATAGAATAAAGAATTAAAGAAAAAGGAGGCAGCCGCACAAATTGAACCAGTGACCAAAAAGGTTGCTGATTCACTGTAGTGTCGCTCTTACCATTGAGCTGAATAGTCGCTGGTAATGCAAAGGCCCAGTTAACTGCTTTAATTCCAAATTCTCATATATGCATACATATATATGAGTATAAATGTATACGTATTAGTTTTTGTACATGTATTGTTCAAGAATATCAATGTAAATATGAGTACATAATCAAGATTATATAGGTGTGAAAAGCATATGTATGTAGTTAGAGAGAAAGAGAGAGAGAGAGAGACAGAGCAATATATACTCAATGATGTCCCAGTGACTTTTTTCATCAGCCAAAAACTGTTGTTATTGATATTGTATATGTATGTGCCTCTGTTTGCATATGGATGTACTTGGTTTGTGAGCTATATTTCTGTTTATGCATTCATATGTACATACACAAATGCATTAGCTCACACACATATATATACACACATATATATACACACATATATATATATATTTGTATATATATATATATATGCAATGCTTTCCCAACTTAGGAATAGAGCTCTCTAGTAGATGGGGAATTCTGTGTGAATGAAAATATCGCTTGAATTCAACCTTACTGACCGTCCAGTTCTACACAGGACGGAGGTAAGATGCCAGCCTCTGGGTCTGAAGCGAAGGTTTTGATTCTATCTTATGGGATTGGATGGGATAATGAATAGTCTAGAGCCACACTGAAGAGTTGTAATACAACGAAACAGCTGTCTGTGGATGACACAATTATTTGATTATTATTACATATATATATATATATATATATATATATAGCACTCTGGTGGATGGGTGATTTATGCGTAAATGAATATATCGCTTAAATTCAGCCTTACTGATTGTCCAGTTCCGTAGCTCAGAGGTAGGATAGTGAAGGTTTCGATCTTGCCTCGCAGTACTGGATGGGTTAATGGAAAGTCTCTAGCCACACTGAAGAGATGTAATACATTGAAACAGTTGTCTGTGGATGGCACAAAATGTATATATATATATATATATATATATATATATATGTATATATATTGGAGATGTACTGTTGTTGATATATGTGAGATACCAGTGAATTTCTATATAAACATATTATATTTTCATTATGAATATAATTTCATGTCACAGATGCTGGCCAACTTTTCCCAAAAGCCATCCATAGTGATTTCAGTTCCCACAAGATGTTCCACCATTTGATTTCATGTCAGACTCACCTAAGATTAATGTACATTATTTTTTTTTATATTCATTTTTAAGGCGACAAATGTTTGATTACTTTTGGAGAAAAAACAACAAGTTAGCAACCAGAGGCTTTTCTGTCCAATCTATATCTGTTTGGGCAATGTAATGATTTGCCTGAAAAAAAAAACATTAACAGCCAAGAATAGAATGCCATAAGTAGACCTTTCCATCAAGATGCCACAGCTTTAATCCTCACTATTCTAAGAGCAAATCAGGCAGGTAGCTTTGAACTCAAATAAGAAAAAAGATTGTTCGTGTTAGCTGTTACCTGGCACTTTGACAGAGGATACAAATGACAAAGCTAAGGTTCGAAGTTTATGCATCTATGCGTGCACAAAAATCTGCCGATGTGTGTCTTTCATTTTGTGCATAAACATACTTTTAAAAGAATCTATGGATCATATGATATGTTTAACATACACTGACACACACATTCATATACGCATACGTATATGCTTACATATATATATATATATATATATATATATATATATATATATGTGTGTGTATATATATATATCTATATATAGAGTATATTTTAAGGCATACTATATTGTCTCAAATATGAGCCTCTCAGAACAATTTAGGAATTTATACATATATATATATATATATATGTATATATATGTATATAGATATGTATATATATATGTATATATATATATATATATATATATATATATATATATATGTATACATATACATATATATATACATATATGTATATATATATATATATATATATATATATATAGACATATATATATATATATATATATATATATAGACATATATATATACAGTATATTTCAAGGCATACTATATTGTCTCAAATATGAGCTTCTCAGAACAATTTAAGAATTTGTAAAGAGAATATATGAATTTATGAAAAAGACCAGTAAGAGTGGAGTGGGGTCAGTTTGCAATGTAAGCTTATGCTGAATTGAACCCTTGGTTTAAGCTTGATTTTTGAAATTCAGGCTTCATCATCATCATCAGCCTTTTAGCATCTCTTGTTGGATATGGATCATCCTATAATTTGCCAGACCTTTCTATCACGGCCATCATGGAACCAATACTTTCTGAACTTGTCTAAATTGACACACCATCTTATATTTTGTTGGCCACACTTTCCCTTGTGATCTCTGGTGTTCCAGACTGTGAGTTAGATGTCCAGCGGTTGTCTGTTTTGTTTTTTTCTTCAACATGTTTATTGTACATGACATTTGTTTATTTGAAGTTCATGTTGATCATAACTTTACTGCTTTCTTCATTTAGTTCATCCAACATTATTTAGAGGTCCTGAAGATTCTCAAGCAAAAATAACTATGTGGTCTGGAAATCTGAGGTTACTAAGGTACTTGCTGGCTATCCTGATTCTTTTATATTCCCTGTCTAGGTTCCAGAAGATCATCTTGAGGCAGGCAGTGAAGAACTTGGGTAACCTGGTATCACCTTGTCCCAGCCCTTTTTTGAGCTATGTGCATATAAATATAAAATATTAGGAGTGAGCAAAATTTTCTGGTGCTCTTTTCTAAAGACTCAAGACTGTATTCACAATTGATAACAGTTTCATCAATGGAAAATTTGGGCTGTGTACAAAATGACAAAAATATCAATTGCAGAACTTATTAAAATAGGTTTTACAATTATCATAATTTTAGCCAGAAGAGTTTATTTCTTCCTTAATCATATATTCAATTAAATATGGAGTTGGACATCATAGATGAAAATAATTGAGAGGAAGTGATGAAGCTGGTTTGTTTAAAAAAAAAAAAATTCAAAAATGTAACGCACGATCATTTTCCCTGTATTTATTGCGTTGCAGATTAAATTTTGTTTGCTTCGCTCAAATATGCAGAGAAGAAGAGAGGGGGAGGAAAAAAATCAATTCAAACCTTACTATTCAGGAAGATTTTCTGGCAAGATTCCAAGACTTTAAAATAACCTAAATAGAATGAATTAGATTTACCTGTGAAATTTCATGTAAAATTTATGTGCAGAATTTAATGAAATAACAGCTTTGTTATTTTTATAACAGCTTTGTTGTTTCCCAACAGCATACAATGGAATTACGTGCACTGAGTCTCACAGATACACATAGCAACACTTGAAAACACACTCATACATACAACTCATACATACACAGACAGTCATATTATTGACTAATAAACATGTTTACTGAAAATCCAATTCAAAGAATATGCATACATGCCATTGAATGAATCCCTTTAGTAAGTCAAGTAGCACTGATATAATTATGCTCGTGTTCAAAAAGACTTAAAATAACTTTTTTTTCATACAAAAGAGCATTTTTTCCTCAAAATAAAAAAAATTTTTTTAGAATGCATGCATTAGCATGGTTCTAAGCCAAAAGCATTCATAAGATTTTCAAAGTTATTTCCCTTGAAACTGTTTTCTTTCTATTATTATTCTATTGTATGTTTTTTTCTTTATAGCAGATCATAACCAAAGCTAAAGTAGATGTGAATTCAAGATGACCTTTAGTACAACGTTTCTAACCGTGCAACGGAAGTTCTTTGAAGGAGTCGGCAAAATTGATAGAAAGCATCATGTAAAGAGGAACTTGCAAATCCCTATTTACTATTATGTGGTAACATTGAACCATGAATGTATGGTAGAATGCCAAGAGACAACAGTTAAAAGTGGTCACTATCTTACATACATTCAGCAAAGTATGGAGTGCTATTGTGAGGGTGACACTGTACTCCAAGACATCCATCAATTATCGCAGTGCCCATTTATATGTGTGTTGGCTGGAGGCATAAGTTGTTGGATTTTCACATGTTTTGTTTGGATACCAGGAGCATTTATTGAAGTACGACACTAACCGATCAAACTCAATCTATTATAAATACTATTTTTATTTTGTTTGGGTTATCATAAAAGGAATGGGAATTCAAATGTATATATAATAAAGTATAGTTTTATTTCAAAACTTAAATTGGATCTATAGGTTCTCCACTTGCAACAAAACAACCCTTTCCACTTTGGAAACATCACCTGATTGAGTTGAAAATTGCTTGCAACAGATACTACAGTGATTTACATAACGGCTGAATTATCTGAAGTATCGGTTGAAGTCCATTTTGCTAGCCATGCTATGATAGTTGAGGTGTTCCAACACAACAGGCATGGTGAAACTTGCCTTTATAAGTTGAGCTCTGGACTCAAATTGAAGCTCATTACCAGTCTCTGACTTGTACACTAAGACTTGTGAATATGGGTTGGAGACCTGAATACTAGGATGGTATTTCTTATAAAGACAATTAAAAACAAATTTTCCAAAAATTCCCTAAAACTTTGTTAGATGTCTAATGGAGTATTTATGTGCATTTGTAAGGTTCTTGGCCAAAAGATATGTCTTTATACAAGAATCCAAAAAGATACACAAAATAGAGTATACAGCCAATGCATTCTCCTGATAGTCACTTATGGGGCTGAAACATGGAACCTAATCAAGAGATAGGTCTGCAAACTGAGAAGCATGCAATGCGCGCATGAGAGAATCATGCTCAACCTCACATGGAGAGACAGCACAGTATATAAGGAAGGAAATGGGAGTCAGAGACATCATTGAAACTATTAAAAAACTCAAATGGCAATGGGTAGGCCATGTTGCAAGAATGGCAGACAACCGATGGACATCACGACTCACAACATGGATCCCCAGAGATCACATAAGAAACTGAGGCCGACAGAACACAAGATGGAGAGATGAACTGGACACATTCAGGAAATACTGGCTCTGCAACGCCCATGATAGAGAAGTGTGACGAATCCTGGGGAAGGTCTATGTCCAATGACAGATGTTAAAAGACTGATGATGATATATATATGTATATATGTATATATTTGTGAGTGCATACATGCATTTATGTGCATTTCTATGTGTGTATGTTAATGCATGTGTGTGTGTTTACAATGTCATTTGTATCATTAACTGATACACAGTCTTGAAAATACCCTAAAGCTGACTGGAATAGTTTTCAATGGTGCTCTCAAAGCCTTCCTCAAGTACAGAGCATCCAAAGTTCCTTTTAACTTTGAGCCTGAATATAAGCAGGCATTAAAAACTTCATTCCACAGGAAAAAAACTGCAAAGCCCAGCTGTCAACCATCATTCACTCAGAAGTATGCTGTAATCATTTCTACCACTTCCATCAACAGAATTGGTGAAATGAAACTCTGCTGCTTTTAGAACTGCATGAAACCATTGTCACAAGGTTTTAAGGATTGCATAATCCATTAATGCCAAATTGGCCCAAACTTCAATTGATCAGGGAAGGCTTGTATCTTATGAGCTCTGGAGAATCATCAACAAAGTCCCAAACCAGGAGGAAATCACCTATTTCTGTCATCATAAATGGTCCCAAGGTTATCAGAACATCCTTAGAAAAGGCAAACCTTTTTGCTACAAATTTTTCTTCCATTTCATCTCCAGATGATCTGGATCTTCCACTCCCTGACATTCCATCTTGTACTGATCACTCTCTCAACAACTTCAATGTATCAGCTTAGGAGGTCTTCAGCCTCATCCACATTCTTGAGTCAGGTAAGGCTATTGGACCGGACAACATTCCAGTGATGGTTCTCAAAAATCTTTCCCCTGTGTTGATCCCAATATTAGCAGAGTTGTTTCAAGCATTGTCTTGAAGATAGTCATCTTTTGTTTGCTCAGTCTTCAAAAACCCTGATGAACATTCCAGTTCCACTAAATATTGATCAATCAGCCTTCTGAGCATGACTAAGAAAATCTTTTAAATGACATCCAGTATGGTTTTCGATCTTCCAGATCTACTGCTGACGTGCTAACAGTAATCACCCGCAGAATCAGTGGAGCACTAGGTGTCAGCCATCATTGATTGTTTAAAAAGTGGGGAGAAGGGGGAGAACTCCCAGTACCACACCCTATGCAGCTAAGGCAAACATTCCTTATGTAAGAGGTGTGGTGGAATTGATCCGAAGAGTTTGTTGACACTTTTACGTTAGGGTGGTGTTCAATTGTATACCAGTTATTCACAACCTTCTCACTGAGGTTGGATCCTTATGGGAGAAGGAACTGACAAAAGACTTTGTGTATAAAATCTCATGTATATTTGTAAAACATGTAAGGGAGAAACTATCCGCCCATTTCAGGTCAGACTCGAAGAACATAAAAAAGCTAAATGGAAAATTATGTAATTGTGGAACTCATTTGGAGTGAAAAAGGTATGCATTACCTCCCCTTGGATGAAATTCAGATAATTAATAAAAAGCACTGTTGGTGACTGGGGATGCTGAAGGAAGCAGCGTTCATTGACTTATCAGACAAATGCATGTCAGGCTAGTATGGTTAAGTGCTTGGTTAACAGTATGATTAGGTCTCTGTTTCTAGTGCTGTCAAAAGATGTTTTTTTTCCTGCTGGTATATTAATGTCTATAATTTTTCTTCTCTACCCCAACAGAGACACAGAACTCTGTTCTTTGTTAAACAAAGGAAGCCATCCGAGAACATTTCCATGTGAAAAACTATGGAACAAGGTTTACTGCACGCATTGCTTATTTAGAGTAACTTATTTACAAGCATTGTGGTTAAGGTTACAAATCTCTGTTTTATACCGTTTTTATTTTGCTACTTCCTCAGACGGGGCAGAGTTTTTTTTTTTCATTAGTTCTTCAGACAAAGCAAAGCTTCTTGCCTCAAACTTTTCTTTTTTTCTGCTACCAACTCAACACTTCCCGACTTTCTATTGTGTTCTGAACACTCTTTTACCAACAAATGAGACTCTCTGTACATTAGAGATATTACAAATTACACCTGAAGAATGAGTCAACCGAAACATTGTGTTAACATTAAAGATGGAAAGAAGAGATTGGATGGTCTGAAAAAAGTTGGAAGGAAATACTATTAGTAAAAATACTATAACTAAAATGTAAGACATATTTGCTGCATATTCTGGTTACATAGCAAATAGAATATTCAATTACTTTGCAAGTAAAAAATCTTTGAGTTTAAACAATTATGTGTTTTTTCTCAATCTGGGGTCTCTTTATTACATATACTACAAGCACTGTACCAACTTAATCGACCCCTGATTTTATGCAAATTAATCAAGTAGACAAGCTAATAAAGTAATAATTCAATCCTGATAACTTTTTGTGTCCTAAGTCAAGCAAATGATATACTATTTTTCAAAGGGAGCCATTTTTGTTGCCTTCTCTCAAATCCATACAAGACTAAGTCAACAGTGCAAATAGTGGTTGTGTGGAGATCCACCTCCCATTCTTGTATCACCAGAAATTTCCCTTCCCCCCCAAATAATACATCTTCACTGCCCTTCACTGGGGATGACCTTTGTAAATGCTCCAAATGTGGGCAACTGGGGTAAGTTAATTTTTAGTGTGGGGTCAGAATAAATGCTGATCCCTATCGGACTCAGAAATGCCATGTGCCATATTAGTACTTTTGAAAAGATTTGGTTGAATATGTAGGTTGGCAGCTTTAGGGATTCTTCAGAGGAATTTAAACATTATAATGTTTGAGAATTCAAATATATATACACATATATTTATATATTATATGCATGCATACATGTATGTCTATATTTTGAATATATAAACACATATATTCCTGAACATATACAGTTACACACATGCACACACACACACACACACACACACACACACACACACATATATGTATATATATATATATATATATACATATGTATGCATATATATATACATATATATACATATACATGTACATATATATGCATCTATATATATACATATATATATATACATTCTTATACATATATATTTACATATATATACATACATACATACATATATATATATATATATATATATATATATATATATATATATATATATATATATATATATATATACATATATATATATACATTTATACGTGTATATATGTATATACATTTATATATATATGTAATACATTCTTAAACACACTGTTGCTTATTTTTTCAAAGCTTCAAAGCCTAAAAAAAATTGACAAAAGTTGCTCTGGAGCGAGAATTTCTGCATTTCATCAATCAATGGTGTGATACATATTTTTGCTTACGTGGCAGTGAAACCAACCAACCCACGTATGATATAAGACTAATTTCTAACTAATTTCCAAGCATAATGAACAATGAATTAACTTTCCTTCGATGATAGGTAAAATCAACTAGTAGATAGTTGGAGGGAAATTAAAAAAAAACTCAAAACTAAATTGAAGTCAGTTTTTAATCATTATCAATGTTCTAACAGAGTCTGTTATCACTCATAACTAAGAAGAATTAGATCAAGTTGAGTGATTTAAAATGGCAATTGTGTTAAAGATGATGGTGATAAGACTGATTGCGATACTGATATGTTTGATATTAAAAACAATGATGGCTATAAGTTGAATTGTAATAATGAAAATTATTGAAGAAGACTGATAACGATGTTTATTGTTAATTATGTTTAATGTCAGGGAATACTTAGATAATAATTCTTGAAATAATAACCAAAAGATAGTAAAAGTCTGAAGTATGATAATCATACTGACCTAATCAAATTTTTTTGATTGAGATAATGATGAGAAAAGAAAAGCGAATATAGAAAGATGATGATAGATAAGATGATGTCTGGGCAAAAGAGAATCTATTTCTGTAAGTTTAGCAGAAAGTAATTACAATACAGATTTAAATAGAGAAGAATCTAATCAAATTATTCTGTTGACTACATATTCAAATTGATTCAGGCAATCTACCAGAATAACTTTGAATCTTTAATATTTAAAGACAATGTTTAAAGACAATGAAATTAAAGAAAAGATTACTTTAAGATAAATTACAATACATGTGTTATTTTGAACTACAGAGGTTACACAAAGTTTTTTAATTGCTTCCTTGGAATACACAGCGATTGCCCAAAAGTAAAGAAGATGATTGAAAAATTGTTGTCAGTTAAAATCAAACATTCAGTATGCAACTACTTTCGCGCCTTCATGGAAATTCAGGGCTGCACCAAGTTTCAACAGGACAGCGCCCCATATGCACTTCAAGGAAAGTTAAGAAGAAGTTGGGGGATTAAGATCTCCAAGTCCTGGACTGACTTGTAAACAGCACTGATTTAAACTTCATTTAAAATATGCAGGTCATTAGGTAGCAGAAAATTACTGAACAATGGAGGAGCATTGAAGGAGCATTGAAGAGCTGCGAGTATATTTATATATAAAGTAACTTTCATTTATCCCGCAGTGAGGATGATGTGAATAAACATTGAAATTTAAACAAAATTATGCACATCTAATATTCAATACTTAAGTTTAAATTACTTATATGAATGTTTTTTTTTCAGCCTTTTACATATTCAAGCATATCTGTCTCCATTTTTATATATATATATATATATATATATATATATATATATATATATATATATATATATATATTAATAAAACCTTTCACTGCTCAAATTTTAAATATTCTGAAATCTACAAGTTGGCAAAATTTTTTAAAAAGCTTTTAAATCTAAGAAATTATTATTTCATATTTTGTCTTCCTTTCTTTACGTCAATTTTCAATTTTGCCCATCAGATACATCCCTCAAAACAATTGTCTAAATTTTGCTTAACTTTTTAAAAATCAGTTTCAGCATTAATTTCTTTTTCAATGTTTCTGTTGCAATTCAGTTATCAATATTAAATCCATGGCCTGCATTTGTCTCAGAATGTTTTAGAAGTTCTCCAAGTGTTTATGCCTTGTAATTAAGGTTATGAATCTTTACGTCTGGCCTGCATCAAGGTCAAGTCTTATTTTCTAGACAATCAAGCATTCCTGAAAGCAGCTGTGGGCATTTGCGTCTATTAATGTTGCTATGTTCATGTTTTTAAGAACAGGAACAATTTTAATCAATTTGTCAAAAAGATCTGTGAATGTTTTTTCCTTCTGACTTGAAAACTTCTCTTTCAGAATTAATTGAATGAATCCAATGCATTATTTTTCTTCTTTTCTCGCCTTGTTTTTAAAGTTAATGTTTAATATCTTTCTCATGGCTGACAAGAACTTCTGATTGAATAACCCCCAAACCATATGTCTTTAACATCTAGGAGCAAACTTTTTCTGTCAGCAAAAATATTTCTTTGTAAGTAAAGTCTCTAAATAACAATTCTTCAATCAGTTAAACTTTTATAGATAGCTCAAGATAAAAGAAATTCTATTGTATTTTTTACAGCAGTGGACTATTGTACATTTCAGGTGACGGAAGACAAGACGAAAAGGCCAATAGCTGAAGTGGATACATTTTTTTTTCACAAAAAATGGTAATCAAGGGAAAAGTTTGATCACAGATTTTTAGTTTATGTTATCTTACATTCAGCAAGTGTTTACCTGAGCTAGTTTTTTTCTCGGGCATTTCAGGATTTTCAAGAATAATTTATTCAATATAAAGATGACTGTCACACTATGTAAGTCATTTTATAAAAAAGTGAAAAGCAAAAATATTCCTCCAAGTGAGCTGTTAGAGAGGCAGTGTGAACCTATTTCTGCTGTCTCCAATACTTAAATCTCCTGTACCACTTGAACCCAAACATCTAATGACTCAGCCTAACATCTCATCATCACCATTTTTGGGGGCTGGGAACCCTAAAAATTGAATGGTAATTGCACCTTTGCTTTATGCAAGTCAAGCCTTAAAAATGTTTCGATTGAAACTCTCTACTTCAATACAGTGGAGGAACCTGTTCATTCATTCATGCATACACACATGTATATCTTTATATCTATTTGAAACTGTCAAGCAAAATGTAACCAAAACTAGTAACATAGGTTTTTTCTAGTTTTTAAGTTGGTTTGGCTGGCTATGTATGTATGTATGTATGTATGTATGTATGTATGAATGTATGTATGTATGTATGCATCGTATGTACAGGCTACACCAATTGAGCTAGAAGGCTAGAAATTTTATTATCTTATTAAGTTTAGATAGAACATTTTTCTTTGTTTATTGAAAATTCCCCCCTTAATAGATTTTCAGTGAGGGTTCAATTTGCAATGTGAGTTTGCACAAAATTGATTCATAAGTTTGTATCTGGCGGCATTCATACTTGTTTTTTGAAAACCAACAAAAGGTGAGGAAAGTAACTTATTCATTGATAATCCTTTTTTCCAATTTCTTCAATGATAACCCTATGACAGGGTGCTGCTAAAAGACATTCTTATTCGGTAACTGATATCTCTATCTCTGTGTTTATCTCTTTCTCTCTCTCTCTCCCTCTCTCTCTCTCTCTCTCTCTCTCTATCTATCAATCCATCTATCTATCTATCACTCTATATGTATATATATATACATATGTGTGTGTGTGTGTGTGTGTCTATGTATATATATATATATATATATCATTAGCAGCAATTATAAGTCCACTGCTGGACAAAGACTTTTCCCATTTCCTTTCAAGAGATTTGTCCAGCCCATCTCCATTTTCTTGCTCAATTATTTGCATGATATCCTTCACTCTAGTATTCTCTCTGATAATGATCTTTTCTATCTGGCATCACTTTTTCCCTAGCTATTTATGCAATTTTAAGTTGGTTATTAGTTTGCATTGTTAAATTCCATGTTTTGCATCTGTGAGTTATAGCTGATATAATGTATTGATCTGATACTTTATGCTTTAAGCATTAAGGCACTCATCAATATATATTTAGCCATACTGAATGGTTTCCGACTGATCATTAGGCATTGTTTTATTACAATTCATAGTTCTTCTCCAATTTTACTCTCTGTCCAAGGTAAATGTATTCATCAACTTATTTTCAATTGTTGTCCCCTGTTTTTAGGGGGTTTTAGGGGAAGTCATCCTTGAACATTACTTTTGCTTTTGTTCTGTTCCTCTTCAAGTTTACTTTTTTACTTTCCCTATTTAGATCAGTTAACATATTCTGCAATTTTTCTGATGCTCCTGACAGCATTCTCTGTCTATATCCATTCTTATTTCATCTGAGTCAGTTTTTCAAAAGATGCTTTCTAGGCAATATCGTATCCCCTTGTATTACTCCTTGTCTTATCTTGTTTGTATCTTTATGTAGTCTAATTATTACAGCTGGTCATGTTGCAAGAATGTCAGACAACCAATAGACATTACGACTCACAACATGGATCCTCAGAGATTATACGCAAAACTTAAGCCAGCAAAATATAAGATGGCATGACGGACTTGACAAAATTAGAAAGTATTGGCTCTGCGATGCCCATGATAGAGAGGTCTGGCAAATCCTGAGAAAGGTTATGTCCAACGACGGATACTACAAGGCTGATGATGATCTGTTTTCAATTCTCAGAATATATTTCCCAATCATATTAAAAGATTACTTATTGAATGTATTATTTTGCAGCAAATCACAGATCAGCATTGTGGCTTCCAGAGTTGATGTCAATAATTATACTCTTACATTTTTTTTGTCTTCTTCTGTCTTGTAGTAAATACTGAATTTTATTCATCTCTATATACAAACATTAGTACAATGTTTTCGAATTTGGACATTGATATAGGTGAACTCTTTGCTTCCTCCCTTAAATATAGAGTTTCAACTTTTAAATCTAACTTCAATCAAGGTGCAAAGCACTGATTTTGTGAATGATTTACAGCTTATTAATAAACAGTGAAACTGGAATAAACTGGTTTAAATGGTAAAGATTGTTAGATAGGATATATGTTTGGGGTTTTCTATGGATTTTGGTGTGGGAGTTGAAGGACAAAAGTAAGACATTGCAATTAGTTGACTGTGTGTATTCATGTGGTAATGAGGAGAGCTTACAGATTGGATATCTCCATTATGACAATTTTCAGATGAGAATGTATTAAAAAATGGCCATCTCAAGCAATCCATGAAGCAGGGATAATCAGATGAGAACGTAAATGATGGAAATAATTCTGAAGAACAAAAATATAAGACAGGTCTGGTTAGTTACTCGATAGAAACTGTCAGGTGACCAACGTCTTGGGGGTGATCAATTAAAAAATTGAAACAAGGGACGATTAATGAATAAGTTACTCTCCTCACTGTTTTGGGGGCAGTGACAACTAAAAAAAGTCTGAATTTTTTAAAAACAAGTGTGAATACTAAACGTCTATTTAGCAGAGGAATCATATGAAAAAAACCCAAAGAACATTTTTTCTAGACATAAGGAATAAACATTGGAATTTTCAGCCCACTAGCTCCATTAGTGTAGCCTGTACACATGATACATACATACCTACATACATAGATACGTACGTACATAAAAATTGAAGATTTAATGTTGACAGATTTAATTGATGGTTTCTAAGAAGAAATCATTAGCAGTTGAGAAAATTTTATCGATATCTTGATACAATCGAATTTTGAAGTACTTGCAGTGTAAGGCTTATTTTTTAAAAAGTTTTACTGGAAAGAATTTCAACAAGGCTCTACTTTGTTTGATAGTATTTTTCTGGATCTTCACAAAAACCTTTCAAAATGACCTTTTCAATTTGCCTAATTAAAAAATTTCAAATGACACCATGATTGATTAGAAAAAAATTGAACTGTTTGGATGAATCTTTTATACATTGATGTCTAGCAGAGAAAATAGATCTTTAATTTTTCCACCATGATCCTTCAGCTTTTTTTTCTTCTATCAGTTTCTGACATTTCAACCAAATGAAATAGGAAGATATAATGTGAGCAGATCATTTGGATAGGGAGTTGTTGATGTGTAATCATGGATCTCCTCCCAGAAAACACAGATAGCCTTTTGTTGGTCTTATATAATAACAAAACTAATCTCAGTTTATTGTCCTCAAATGTCATCGGCTAAAGAATATTCTTCCGATGTTGTAGTATGTATTCTGCAAGTGTTTAGCCTGTAAGAACAGATATTTAGCTTGTGCACTTAGAATAGAAATTTCATGCACGTTCAAGTGAAAACCAAAAAATTCTCTTTCATAAAAGATATAAATGAAATCATTCCACTTGTATGATACACCATATGATTGCATGTATGTCTATTGTCAGTAACATCTGTCAAATGAGATAGCTATTAAATGCTAACTGTCTCTTTCATTTATTTGTTTATTATTGGCAGAGGTGTGAAAAAATCCAGGTTCATTTTGGTTGAGCATAAACAATAAAATATAGAGCAATATAATATTGTTGATATTTTCTGAGTACAGTGCAATTGCAAAATTACTCAAATACCGCCTCCATTTTTTAACAACATGGGTGAACTGGTATAAATATGTTTTACTGTAAGTGAATGTAAGATGGACTGTTTTCATTGTTCGTCTGTGAAGTTTTCATATCTACATTTTTTTTTGCTGTGCGTTTTTTGAGCCGGATCAAACTCTTGTACATAAATGATCACATATATTCTGATTTGAACGCAGAGTCTTGTGCTGAGCCAAAATTGCACAAAATCCAATAGAAATTTGACTCACTATCATTGGTTCATAAGAACTGCAGGATATCACTAAAACATTACAGGCGCTTGCACACATATCTCCATGTAGACAAACATATGAAATTGATAAACTGAGTTCACATCATGGCTAAAACCACTTATGTTCTTTTACCTTTATATTTTTGAGAATAGCACGGACCCAATTCTCCCTGTAATTTATTCCAGATATTTTGACAAAATGTCTCATCATTGGCATGCTTCAATGATCAACAGAAGAGAATTAGAATGTGAGTCAGCGCTTTGGCAAACCATTTGGCCATAAGTTCCTTACCTGTCCGCGCAGTAGCTGAAAATAGTTTTAACCCTTATAGTCAACCTGGAGAGGGACCTATATATATATGTATATATATATATATATACATATATATATATATATATATATATATATATATATATATATATATATATATATATATATATATATATATATATATATATATATATGTATATATATATATAGTCCCATTTTCTTCCATTGTTTGTTCCACTCACATTGTCTAAAAGGAGTGATATTAACTGATATATTAACCATGTAATGAGGGGATATCATTATAAAAATATGTTTCTTTATAATAAAGTGCAATTCATAATTCATACATAAATAAATGTAAACATATGTTTAATAATTACAAGAATTTATAAACTGTTGAATGTCAGCAATTAGAGCCTAATTCACTCATCAGCAAACAGCCATATGTTTTTGTTCTTGTAATTATGAAAAGAAAAGCCTATTTACATTTGAATGAAATATTTTTCTATTATCCAATCAGGTTCAATTATTTTTTGAAATCTAATGATTCTAACCAACAATAGATAGATGATTATGATGATTATGATGATGATGATTGCTGTCACTTGATATGAATAAAGCAGCTCCCAGGAGAACACACAGTCATGTGTCCTGCACAGAGTGGTATATGCTTGATAGAGGACTGGGTGCACTCTCCGATCCTTGGTTTTGGCAATATCTTCTAATTGATGATAGAATATTGTCTGAGATGGCCGCCGTATACAGCACAGTCATTCCCAGATATTCAACCATTCAGGTAATGACCGGACTATTTGAGTGTTAAGGTAGTTATAGGAGAGTGGTTTAACAAAGTGCTCACTCACAAACTGTGCTCTCCATCAACCATTATGCTGTGCTTGTGATGAGACATTTTGTTGAGGTATCTGCTGATAAAAAAGTATGCAGGAAAAAACAGATTCATATCTTTTCCAAGGACATTTGAACTAAGTGAATGCAAGCTGATTCTGCACAGATATCTGTGGTTAATTGACACATTGGCTTTGACATGTACATCAAGATTTAATTACTCAGGGCGGTGCAAAAGTCTCAGAGGGCTTTGAAACCATCATAACTTTTTCTATCTTAATATGTTTTGTTTTTCTTCTTCTCGAATATATAAAAGAATTCTTGAGAATTCATCATGGAGAAGTACATAACTGAGCAGCAAATTAAAATAATGAAATTTCACTTTGAATACCTTAAATGTTAACCTAAGGAGTACATTCTAATAATTTGAGTGTGCAGACATTGCCATCTGAGTTCATAATGTCTCACTTGTTAGTACATTTTTGAGTATTGGATACCATTAATGATCACTCTCAAACAGGGAAACCACATTCAGTCCAAAATGTTAAAAATCTTAAATGTGTGCATAGGAGCTGGTTTCCTTCGAAAAATGTTATTGAAAGAGCAAGAATTTGTGAAGTTGAAAATGGCAGGCATTTGACAGAGAGAATTTTTTCATATAATAGGTTGATTAAATTCTCCTTAGTTTATATATTTTATTTGTTAAAAATGATTAAGAAAAAAAAAAAAAAATTGAAAAGATATGAATATTTTAAATCTTTTCATGACTTCTGTGCTACCCTGTAGATTTAATGATTAAAATGCTCCCTACCAATGAACATGATGAATTATCCAATAGAGACACTTTTATGTTTGAAACTGTCAACCAAAACTGTCATTGAAACTTTCAACATAGGTCTTATCAATTTTTAAGTTGGTCTGGCTGGCTATATATGTACAGGCTGTACCAATGGAGCTGGAGGGATAAAATTTATATATTTACTTATTGTGTTTAGAAAAAGTTTTGTTTTTTCAACATCACCTCCTATATGTTTTTAGTATATGTGGAGCTCAATTTACAATATAAGTTTATACTAAATTGGACACTTAGTTTGTATCTGGCTGTGTTCTTGCCTGTTACTTTAGTGTCCCTATAAAAGCTGAGAAAAATGATATATTCATTGATAATCCTTTTTTCTCCAATACTCAACACAGCATACTACCAACAGACATTGGTTTCTATTGAGTGATCAACCAAATATTTTTTCTTAAAATCAGATCTGTTCTTTTTTTAAATGATCTCTTCTTACCCAGATGAGACTGACACAACATCAATATTCACGACACAGTTAAAGCCTGGAAGTTCATAGCTTATTATTGTCAGAAATTAGTGAGAAGCCCGTGTGCTTTTTTTTCTCTGTTGACTGGAAGATGTCAAGATTTTTAATTATGATCCGTGGAATTAGATGTTTACTATAAGAAGATTTTCCCACGATATGGTTTCATCCAAAAATATCAATATCTGAAAAGAAAAACTAACGATTTTCACTGATTTGTGAAGACATCTTAGATTTATGTCCTTCAAAATACAAAAGGTTTGTATCTGATTATTCACAATGCCATTGTTAGAATAATCCTCTTATAAGAGGAAAAAAGTATCCCCCTGTACCCCCTATCTTATGCAAGTTGAATCAATATATCTGTTCATGCAAAGAAATCGACTCCAATTCTGCCAAGCCATAGTTTATGTTGTGTCTATTTTTAGATTTGGGCAAACAAGATTCTTCAGTTGTGTATCTCTCGGTTATCCGTATGTTATTTTCTGTGCCTTGGTGATTTTAGTGACCATGGAATGGCTTAAAAGGATTGTAAGCTGGTATGAGGTATTTGTAAGTGGCCAGCCTTCACATTAATCTGTTTTCTTATATCATAAAAACAAGCTAATGATAATAATAGAAAATATCTATCTATCTATCTATCCATCTATCTATCTTTCAATTGATTGATAGTCAGATAAATAGATAGATAAATAAACAGACATGAAAACAGGTATTTCCTAGGCTTCATTGAGACAAAAAGAGAAACTGCATTCTATTTCTTCTTGTCTGCAATTGAATCTTTGACTATATTCTGATAAAACGGAAAAATTATACCATTTTTGAAGGAATGATTAGGATTTTTATAGCTTTCCTTCACCAAATTAAATGTTTTCCAATAAAAAGTAGCATTAAAACCCAGTTTCATGTAATTCTGCATCCTAGATAGGAACAGTATACACATTATGATTCGCATAATCACAATCACTATTTCTTAGGTTGTAACTTGAAATAGCCTTCAACATACAAAAAAAAAGCAGACCAATATATCGCCTTAAAAATAAAAAATAAGAAATAAGATGAAGCACCACTCTTAATTTTAAGCAGGTCTCTTTTATTTTCTTTCTTTCTGTTTCATCAGTTTGTTCTATGATACTGGTTTTCCTGCTTCACAAAAGTTGAACGTTTCTCTAAAAATCTTTTTGTCAAGCAGAGGAACAATTACCATTAATTAGTAGGTGAAAATTTTTAAGCATTCCCAGACCTCCAAAATGGTGATGATGGCATGTAATAGGTTGAGTCATTAGAGGTTGGAGTAGTAGGACGTACAGAAGACCAGGATGTAGGGGAAAGAGAGGATTGGAGCAAGCTGCCTCTTTAATGGCTGCTGCAAAACAAATGCTGATCATTATTTTCACTTTTGGCTTTTTTTTGTAAAAGCAATACTGCGGCAGAGAGCAAACTTCCGAAAAGTGTGGAATGTCTGTATTCTCATTCTATTTTATGTTGGCAAAATCTCATCAGAGGCCTTACACAAACTTGTTTTTTTAGATGACTGTGTGCAGCCGAAGTCCCTGGAGATTTTGGAAGGGTTCCTTGCCATGAGACTTGAAGAGCTGTCCATGGCTATCTATCTGGATGAGTAAACTTCTGGCAGAAAAGACAAACTCACTTCCAAGGCTTACACATTAAAAATAGACAAGAAATAAAAATTAATCAATAAAGGTTATTGATATTTTCCCGAATCTTTTGAATGGGGAATCAGCAAGAAATACTTATTTGAACCATACAAAATTACTCTTTTTTTTTTTATCAGAATGTTATTATAATTCACCAAATATCAATTTTTATGTGACAGCCTATAGCAGAAACCACACAACATAACCTCATGAAATTTTCTGTGTGACCCTGGGTAAGGTTTTTAGCAAATTTGTTTTTGAAATTCATCTTCCCAAGCTGATTAAGGGAGGTTCAATTTACAATGAAAATACATGCCTAATTGGACACAATTTGTGTGACTGCTTTTTATGCTGTTGGACTTCATGTTGCCGAAAAAAGCAGAGGTGACTCTAAAGAGGCGTAAGTGTAACAGAGAATGAATATTTGTTTAGTGAAGTGGAGGAAGAATGATTCAATTCAAGCAGTACTTGAGTAAATTTAAATTTTTACAAGATCATAGTCTAAAGAAATAAACACTGAGCATTGCAATGAAAAGCAATAGAAATAAGATGAAAAAAAAACTAGTCTGAAAAGGAATTATCTTGAACTCACTTGATGCTTGATCATTGAAGCTGAGTTTCACCAACGAATTTCATCAAATCAAAATATCTCTTTTTCATAAAGCTGATTAACACACTACGGTTTTATGATGGGAACTCTTTCATTGTAAGATGAACCAATAACTTAATGTTTTTCAAATTAAAAGTAAGGGAAATACTTCATCTGAGAAATTCAGATTCCTTATGATTATCATGTCTTTTACAACTAAGTGTAAACAAGCAATGTCACATGGAGAAATTGGGTGGGAAAAATGTAAGTATACAAATAAATCTATATTACATCTTCTGATTGAATTTCATAAGACAGTTGGTAAAATACTGTCCATATCAGACTGACTCAGAGGGACACAGAAATAGAGTTATAATCTAATTGAGGGCTATATCTTTATTTTCCTTCAATGCTGCTTATTTGATGGAGGTGAAATGTAAAAATTGCCAAAGCGGTGTAATTAGAGGCAACAAAGTTGGGATAAAAAAAAAAAAACTACTCTGAAATTAATAATAGTGTATTGTTAAATCTCTGGTATGTCCTCATCTGGAGTTTCCTTCTTACGTATGGTTTCTTCAGATGGAATTGTTCTGAGACTATAAAAAATATATCTTACATGGGAAAATCAAAACAACTAGAGACCTTCGAACACAAAGAAAACATGCTGACCTATTGGAAGTCTATAGAATCCGGAACAATATACAAATAGTATTGTAGATGTTCTTTGTTCAAAATGCTCTGATAAAAAAAGTCTAACAACATCTATCTACTGTAAAATTCAAGGACACAGCCATTAATCACTTATTCAAACCTCCACTGGTGTGAGAGGAAAAAATTTCAAAACAAGTCGCAAATGTGTGGAACAGTGAAAAGAGTAAAAAGACAGTCGCATATGAGAATATCGATATCTAAGAAAAAAGCCTTCATTCTAATATTGGTCATATCAAATTTAACAACCATTCTTTTTACTAGTTTAATTCTACTCTTACTAAAGTGAAGCTGACTTTATGGCAAAATTATCTGCTTCAAATACATTCAAGAATATTTAATTGCTGTGCATTTTGGCAGAAAATTGAAGAACACTTTTCTATGAATTGATTGAAATAGGATACGATATTTTATCTTGGTGATAAGTGAAATATAACTACTGCACTAAAAAGATAAAGAAAAAATCTGCTGCTAGATATGGGTATTTTCTTGCTAGTAAGCAATAGATAACCACTGCTCTAAAACAATTAAGTAAAGCTTACCAGCTGAATGGAGCATTGTCCAAACAGTAAATAATAGATAACCACTGCTCAAAATGATAACAAAAAATCTACCAGCTAATGAGCTCAAAAGACAGTAAAATTAAGTTTATTTTTAAATATCTTATGAAGAACAATCAGTATAATCCAATTAATTCTTATGATCAAGGCAACGCCTATCTCTTGATCTATTCATAGAAATAACTGAAACAATATATTTTGACTTAGATTAGACAAGAGTAATATGGAACATAGCAAAATGAGAAGACCCGGAGGAGAACAAACTGAACAAAAGAGTAAACATGAAAAAGGCATTTGCTAATGTCTGGAGAAAACATGAGTAGAATGAGATTCAGAAAAAAAACATGAATAGAATGAGATTCAGAAAAGCAAAGTTAACAAATCATATTTCCGGTCTCTGCACTTTTCTAATAAGATCCTGTGTGTTGTATGCTAAGACGTAATTTCATATTTATGAGTATATTTTACAAAACCATGATTTTATAACAAACTTACATCGGAGTGTGAGATAAAATTACATTCATAAATATGAAATAACCAACATACATGTTGGTAAATCATTGAAGAAGTCTGATGAGATCCACTTTAAGTCATGTTTGGCTCATCTACACATCCCTTCATCGAAATAGTAAAATGATCAATTCTTTATGACAAGTAAACCCAGTTCTCTCAAGATGGAGAAGGTGTTTGGACATTTTTAGATGATTGATGTTTTTTTTTTCTAGCTTTCTACAAGTCCTCTTAGTCTGTCAGGAATTCCAAAAGATACTTAAAGCTGAATATTTCAGTTAGCTTGTGTCCATTAGGCATAGCACTTTCAAACATTATGGATCCTTCATTCTGAGCTATACATGTCAGATTTGATAGAAGGGGCTTAGGAACAACAAGGAATTCAGGCCAATCAGATTTAAAGACATTATGCATAGACACGGTCGAGACATGGGACAAACAAGTGTCTTGGCTGATGTTTGATGCATTGCGATCTTTATAAAAAAAACAAATATGAAAGAGGAGAAAAAAAAGATTAATAGAATTAGTGATCTTACCATTTAATCATCTCTAGTAGTGTTCATTTTGTTTCATTTATTTATTGTTCAGTCAGGATAAAGGAAGAACCTTTCAAATCATAGTGTTTCTATCAAAGCCTTTGTTGGATATTGTTTTACGATGAGACACTATGTTGTCCTCAAGCAAAAGTCCAGTAGAATTAAAGGACGAGAAACCACACTTTTTTTAATCAATGTAAAAGGAGGGGACTTGACTTTCTTAAATTATCATAATGCTTATGAAAATCTTTCTAATCCAATATTTCTGAGAAGATCTTTTTTCAATCATATCTGTTTGTACAAATGCCGTCATAAATATTGAGGGAAACGAATTTAATTATCCTGGTTGTTTTTGCCATGAACATGTTTTACAGAATTATTGTTCACTGTAATTCATCCCAACCAAAGATATGCCTTCAGTGCTAAGCCTTTTCCAGAATACAAGCAGACTGAACATGGTGCAATATTAGGATATTTTTCAATAAAATGTGAATCTCATAATCTGGCAAAGTGGTATTTATTCACACAACCGCTCGCACAACTATTCATATATACATATATATATTTGAGAAATGTTCAGCTATAGTGTATCTGTATTATGCTAGAAAAAGATGTGTTGGATGCTGCCTAATATTCATTTCAAAATATTCATGTGGAACCCATTTTCCTAGATTCTGAATTCATTTTAAAGCTCATAAACAATGTACCACAGTTGACTAGCAATAAAGAATCGAATAAGCTTCAATAACATTTCTAATATTTCCCTAACATTTCGCATTATCCTAATACAATGAGACCCTCATCTGTTAAATTATTTAATTTCTGTACACAAATTAATTTTCTAAATGGATAATGATGTATACTTATTATAAGACCGGTATTCAAATTTTGTACACTGCGACTTATCCTGTGAAGCTTTCTACATTTGGCTTCTTATACAGCGCATTAGATACAGTAAATTTATCCAAAATTTTATAATGATACAATAGCACAGGAATCTAAAACAATGTTGAAAAACATTTGCACAAACTCTTGCTGAAGCATGTGTTGCCTGATTTTCAGTCGACCCCTAAATCACCATAGATATTCTTGAACTAAAACTTAGATGTTTTCACTAGGAAACAGAGAGTTAAGAGTTTTAAAATATGAATGCAGTAAGTGCAAAATATTAAAAATATTCTTTCCAAAACTTTTACATAGGTTATTATTGTTATTCTACAAGTCATGTATTCTTATCCTTGCAGTATCTAACCATAAGGATGCAAAAACCAGTTTGAAAAAATGAAGAAATTAGAATTTGAGTACTCATATATTCCTACTTTTCTCACCTGAAAGGTATTCAAATTGTTGAGTTCAATATATCATAAAGTGATCATTAAATGCTGATAGAGACAAATACAAGGTGCAATCGAGAAGTTCTAAGACTATTCTTGTTGTGGACAAACTATGTATGGGACCGATATATATATATATATATATATATATATATATATATACATATATATACCAGCAGGAAGTGAGCAGTAACTGTGATAAGTCAGCATGCCATGTGGCATCATGCTGTGAACATTCAGACCTGTGTTACACATGTTTTTTATGACCACATTTATGTACTAATTTGGGATTTCTAGATGGCCCCCAAACTTGAGCAGAGAGCAAACATGAAATTTTATGTGGAATTTGGCAAATCCGCAATGATGATCCTCAAAATATTGCAGCAGGCCAATTGGAATGAGCCGAGCCAGTTGTTTTGAGTGGCACTCACACTTCAGGAGTGGTGGAACATCTCTGGAGGATGATGAAAGGTCAAGATGACCCTCAATGAGCTCTTCCTTGGGTCTTGCCCCATAAATTCGTGCCCTAGGGTCTGACTATCAGTGCTTAATTCAACTGTTCTGAAGCATCAGAAAAAGAACATTCAGTGCAAACAAGCTGATGGGGTAGCACGATGAAGATTAACCGTTCCATCATGACGGCACGATCATCACTCTGCATCAGCCCTATTCACCAGGTTTGGCTCCCTGCGATTCTTCTCTCTTCACAAAGATAAAGTTCAAGAGAAGGAGATCCTGTGTGAATAACAGACAGTGTTTGCCACGCTCAAAGAATCGGACTTCCAAGGAGCATTCGAAGCATGGCTGAAAAACTGGGGTAGATGTTTCATTGCACAAAGTAACTACTTCAGAAGGGATGGCAACCAAATTTAAATAAAGTACAAATAAAGCTTTCCATAGGACAAGTCTTGGAATATATATATATATATATATATATATATATATATATATGAATGAACTGGCAAGTTATCTTCTGTGAAGCTAGGAGTGTAGTCATGTAACAATGCATATTAGACATTAGCTTATCTTTTTTTTATGGCTTGGTTTGGAAAAAAAAAATTTTGAGGGTATTCTTCATCTCTTGCAAGCCCAGTGATGGTTGGAAAGGTCCACATGGGCAAAGCAAGTTTTTTCCACACTGGCTGGAGAGCAGTAGCATTAAACTTGTTATAAATATACACATGAATATTTACTAAGACAAATTGCCGATTAATTTCTAAGCTTCATTTACTAAGCATAATTAAAACTAATTGCTAAACTAAATGACTCATATATATATATATATATATATATACATATATATATACATACATATATATATATACATACATATATATATATATATATATATATATATATATATATATATATATATATATATATATATATATATATATATACATACATATACATATAGATATATATAATGTAATTGCATATTAATCATACAAACCTGCAGACAATTTCACATGCACAACTATGAACTTAGGAGGTTATATATTGATTCTAATTAAGACATGAACTTCAATTTAAGTAATTACTTCAATTTTATTTGCTTCTATTGTAATACTCTCATCAGATTTAAACAAAGATCTCCTCAAGCCAAAATATATATGCAGTATATTCCAGCATTATTAATATATGAAAACTCTGATATGCATACATACATACATGCAAATACACAGATATATATATATACATATATATATGTACATATATATATATATATATATATATATACATATGTATGTATATATATATACATATGTATATACATATGTATGTATATATATATATATATCTATATGAATGATTATAAATTGCGTTATATTATATTGAAATGATTTCCCATAATTAAATGGAACCGCGGAGGGAATCAAATTTAGTGGTAATTGAAGCTCAATCGTGAGAGTAATGCTACGTTGAAGTGGCTATCCTATTGGTTGCAGGTTCTGTTCTTGCAGCAGCCCCATTGTCTTTAATTGTTTATTCTATTTATGTTGTCAAGGCCAAATGATACATTCACTGTGTATAGAGTTTCAATATGATATAATGCAATTTATGATAATTTCTGTCAGATTGCATATCCCTTTTCCAATAATATATATCTATATATATAGCCTAGAAAGCTTTACAGCTTTTAACACTAAATACATGAAAAAAACTTTGTATATATATATATATATATATATATATATATATATATATACATATATAATGTGTACTGTAGAGAGTGAGACAGACTCGGGAGTGAAGTGTTTGGTGGTAAGGTTTATTAATGCTTATAAGTAAATATATATATATATATATATATATATATATATATATATATATATATATGCAACATAAAAAAAATTGAGTGTAAGAAAAATTTACTGGAATTAGTATGTATAATTTTATGTATATATATGTGCTTGTGTGTGTGTGTGTGTGTGTGTGTATGTATGTGTGATGTGTGTGTATGTTGTGGTAATTGCGTATTTCCTGCTGGTGGTAGTAGCCAGCATCTGCACCCAGGATTTAGAATGCCGATTTTCAAGGGCGGCAGCATTTTTATTTTCACACCGACTGCAATCTTGAAGCCCACACATTTTCATCAAATTACAATGCTGAGCATTTGAAATCTATTGCTCTCTTTGTTCTTGCATGTGAAAGTAACAGTATCCCTCATATGCATACAAAGTGTTACCCAAAAGCTTAAGGGAATTATGACATGAGGCAGTTTCCTGAAAGAAAGAGAAAACTGATAAATGATGAGATTTACTATTTTGTGGGTAGAGTGATCTTGTGTGAAATATCCGGTGAGACAGGAAAAGTAGGGTAACCTGACAGACAAACAGACTGATTGGTCTGTTAAAATTCCCCAAACTTTTGAGTTGCATCTGGTACTAATAAGATCCTGAATTTATCAGAAACATTTTACTTTAATCCTGATTACAGTATGTATTTGAAAACTGTTATAAGCATTCAACTTTTGAATGAACCTTCACTCCAAATTCAACCATGACATTCAGAAAGTGGTCTGTAGATAACTCAAGCAAATTGTCCCAGAGGAAGCTTTCCCTCTAAATAGATAATATATACAGTATATGTTGGTATATAATTTGAAAGAAAAAAACTCCCTCCCCCCTCTCTCTATCTATCTATCTATCTATCTATCTATCTATCTATCTATCTATCTATCTATCTCTCTCTCTCTCTCTCTCTCTCTCTCTATATATATATATATATATATATATATATATATATATATATATATATATATATGTATGTATATCAGACTCTGCATAATATGATCATCAGTTATTTGCAAAAGCCACACAATAAGACCAATTTTATATGAACCAATTCAAACGTATCTAATCAAGGGTAATTTGCTTCAGTTATTATGACCAATTCACTGTTTATTTAGACCAAGCAGCAATGCTACTGAATCAACATTTCTAAAAAAGATCTGATAGAATTACTAAAAATATATTTTTTAGTCCTCAAGACAACTTTCAAATATCTTAAGCTTGTGATTAAAGTTGAGTGTAAAATTTTAAGAATAAAGAAAAAGTAGCTGTAAAAGGAACTCAGGTTGTGATTTTTATGCAAGTTATTCCCCTTGAAGCGAAGAAAGTTCTGCATGTTTTGTACACAAAAAATTAAGTTATTCGGTAAACCAACAGGCTATTGGGTCAGCAATCATTGGTTTTGATGTTGTCTTATTAACTGGAATTCATTGTAAATATATAAAAATATATATCTATAGATTTAATTTATTTGATTATATAACTCCATTTTATTAATACTAAGCACTATATTTTCTAAGGACAACAAAAACATGTATGTATATCTTTTTATCATCATTCCTAACTGAGTTGAAACCTGGAGCTCCATGGATGAAACATATGTAAGCTATTACAATTTTTGATAAGAAATTTGAGATTTACTAAGTAGTCTCAAGTTTTTTTTCCCTTTTTTCTATATTGTCATCTTTTCCATCATATTCTATTGGATTACACCCTTTCTCATCACACACACACACACACACACACATATATATACAAATATATGCAAGGTGCTGGATCTGTCAAGTTATACAGGATTTCATCATTTTTGTCTTGATATTCCATAGAGATGTTCCTTATTTCCTCAATTGATTTTGAGAAATGAGTGAAATATCCACGAAGACATCAGAAATGCTGAGCAAATATAAGAATTTTCAACATTGTGTCATCATGCAATAAGGAAAGTTATTTCAAGCAAGATCACATCAGATCTTAGTAGTCAATAATTACTAACACTTAAAATTAATGATGAAATCATCTCCATCAAAAAAATAAAATGAGTGAAAATGAATCAAAAGCTGAAATTGATACTCTATCATTAATATTGGAAGACCTCTTACTGAAACATTTTATACTCTTTGAACTCTCGAAATGCACCCCTGAAATCAAATTTTCACGTAAATTTTTCTTGTAGAAAATATTATTATTAGACAAGTATAGGTCGAATTTCCCAAACTTAAAGATGTTAGGATCAGCACTAACTCAACTTTTGGAATTTGTTGACTTTTAGGAAGTATAAAAAATATTACATTTGTTTACTATATATTAAAAATATTCTGGATGAGTACAAAACACAGCACATAAAATACAGGTGATTTCAAGACAGAACATTGCAAGGGACACTAAAATGCCCTTGGTAGTACTGTGAACTAAGCCGACACAAACCAAGTTGCTGCTGAATCAGGAGTTTTGCCAAGTATCAGAGTACCGGAAATCGCTCAATACCTGCCAGGTTTTGGAAGTTACCGAATTTTGGATTGCTGAGTTTGGGAAATCCAACCTATATTGGATTACCAATTCTTATCAATTCATATTATATCTGTTCTGATACTAAATGTACTATTGAAATTTTGGCACTTGCTTGCTTCCTATATAAGCTTTCAATATTTATTTTGCCATTATATTTGTAATGATTGGAATGTTTCAAACTATTGATGTGCTAGTTTCATAAATGATAGTCCATCAGTTTATCTCTTATATACTTGTATACAACCTAATTCATAGTCATGCTCCTCTCCCTCAAATTGACTTACATGAGCAAATACTGATATTCAGCATTATGAACTGTATGGAGTGAGAATACAAGTATGCTGGGTTTTTCTCAAAACTTATTTTCACGCAACATTTTGCTTTTACAAAAAATGATGAAAAGCAAAAAATATTATCCAGCTTTTGTTTTGCAATGGAACTTTGTAGAGGCAGTACACACACTCTCTCTCTCTCTCTCTCTCTGTTCTTCTCTCTCCAACATTTCAGTTTTCTGTACCTCCCACCAACAACGAATCGGCCTGTCATACAAGCATCACTTTTTTGGGGGTCTGGGAATGATAGAAATTTTTTCCTCTAAAATTAATGGTAATTTCTCATTTGCTTCATATCATTTTGATGCACAATTTGTTTTTTAGGCACCCTTTACTTTCAGATAGCTGGGGTCCCCTTCTAAAGTCCATCAGTTTATTCCATACATTCTCGTTAATGACAAACTCCTCACATATACCTGTTAGGCTTTAGTTATAAACACTTTTATACATGGCATTAGGAATAGTATGAAATGAGAATATAGTAAAAACAAAATTTCAAAAAGCATTCAATGAATCAAGGAGAATAGAGTGGCATAATGTAATTGTATGCCTTGTAGTGTCTACACTGTATCAGAGAATCATTCATTTACAAAGAAGTATTTGGTGCATTCATTGAATGAAATTACAGCTGATGGATGTGTTAATATTTGCTACCTTTTTGCTTCCCAATGACCAACCCTACTACCAACCCCGCCAGACCCCAACCTGTGACTTACGAATGTCGATTTTAACAAAAAGAAATTAAGAAGTAAGTTCGGATAGTAGTTGCCAAAGTATCTTCTGGTTTTTATCACTTTTTAGAAAATTTTATGGCGAACACTTTGATTTGATTCTACTATGTCTGTTTTCGATGTTGTTTTCTTTCATTTATGTGTCCATTGTATGATTCCAGGTTCATTCTTGTTAGCATTGTAACAAATTGTTAATTGATTGTCTCTCTTCAGGTGCAGTGTAATCAAAGTGATTCATTTACGGAAAAAATAGAAAAAAATTAAGAACCTTGATACTTACTGAACATTCCAATATAGAACAATATATTCTCAACAACTGCTTCAATGTATATGAGTGTATGTGATTATATGCATATATATACTTATGTGTATAAATTTGGTTGTCTGTAAGCATGTTTGTATGCACACATGATCAAAATTGAAAAGGTATTCAAAATTTTTCAAGGCCACATCTGGATTTGAATGTTTGGCACACTATCAACAAACCCAGGAACACATACATGGAAATCATATTCTCATTTCTAGACTGATACTTGACTTATCGGCAGTCACATAGTTGAAAGAAGAGTAATTTTTTTTTATTGATAATATTATTGAGTTTTAAATTTATCCCTGAATACAGTTATTCAAAAAAGTTTTCTAAAAAATCACTCACTTCCTCTTATAATGTTAAAGTTGGCCATTTTTTGTCGGAGGTACTCTGTACATTTTCAGCAATTTAAACCATTGATGATTTTTGCTACAGAAGATCATACGTGTAAATATCTTCTGCTTTTAAGTAAAAACATTATTCTTTGAGCATTCTTTTGACATTGAAATTATCAACTTAAAACTACAGATTTAATTTTTTTGGTGAAAAATCTAAAACTATGTCTTTACTAATTTTTTTTTTTACAATCAATAAATAATTAAGTAGTTTTAATTTGATCAAAATTCTATTTCGTCAAAACAAGGTTAAAAACAACTCTACTGATTTGGCATACATATATATTTACAAGAAACAAGAACAAAACAATAATTAAAGAAAATTACATATGTTCATTTATATATATATTGAAATCAAATTTGAAATTCTTTCTATAAATCAAATTTGAAAATCTTTGAAACAGAAAGAAAAAGATGGATTTTCTTTTCTTCAAAAAACAAAAACGTAATCAATGAAATTCACCTGATCAGGTTCTTTACACGGAAAGTATACAAGAACTTTGAAAAACGAATATAATTCACCACTTATTTTCAGCATTCTTTTTTGAATTAATTTAACAACAAAGTATTTAAGTTAGGGTTAGTGAAGTTAAGGTTAGTTGATTTCAATAAAATCTTTTCCTATCAAAACTTCTTTTATCAAAATCAAATAAAAAAAAAAAATCATACGTGCACATTCAAAATTGTGACAAATCCAAAAGTAATGCTATTATAGACATGTACATAAAAAGTGATAAAATTTTTTTTCATTCTGATTTATATTCATTTAATTATATCAAGAGTCTTTTCTTAAACGGGAAAAAAATTTTTTTCTCCAAAGAAACCAGTTTCCAGAGTAGATGATCATGTGTAGTGAATATTACCTATGGTTTTAATTGTTGAAAATGTGTGAGTTACTTTCGATGAAAAATAATTTTCCATATTAGCTTTGTCTCTTCCAGAAATTCATCAGTAATAAGAAAATTATTTTTCTAGGCCTTTAGGAAGGGCCTTGTATTTACATTGTAAATACAAACTTGACTGTTTTTTTTTTTGTCCATCTCAAGGGATATGCCTTTGTAGTTAAAATAAATAGTGGGCAATCCTTCATTTTGTGAACACAACAATTGAACTACTGTTGGAATCAACTATGGATGCACAAAAGAGTAAAAACTATCTACTTACACTGAGTGATATACAAAGCAATTTCAATATAATTTATGTATTGGCCTGTTTTTCTTTCATGAATTTTCTCTACACTAACTCATCTGATGATATGAATAACATACAAAAATCTTGATCATATCTAACATCAAGTGAATTAGTACGTGAAACTTCACAATTTACAACTGTTAGTTAACACGATTAATCATTTGTTCAGTTTCAGTTAGGTCACTTTGCTTTTGAGCTTTGTGAATCCATTGTCAACTTTGAGAATTATTAAGATTTTTGCCTTTGCACAATAAAAGGTTACCAAAAATTATTTACAGCTTGAAGAATTGGGAAGAAAAAAGCATACTATTGAATCAACTTTCAAACATTTCAATAACAATAACACGAAAAGCTGTGATGACTACACTGACCTGTCCAAGGGTATATGTAACACCATGCCAAGTTTTGATCAAACAATTTGGTGACTATACACTCAAACAATCTTTTCATACGTGCAGCTATTTCTTCCCTAGGCAATACCAGGATTCCCAGCTAGTATTTTATAAATCTGCATATATATATATATATATATATATAAATATTTATGTTTGTATTGTGATTTGAAGTTATCAGTCAGAATGTGCATGAAAATGACATCTTTTGAATTTTACTCTTCACCTTCCATTTGCTATTTCCATCTACATCTTCATCTACACACACACACACACACACACACACACACACACACACATATATATATACATATATATGTATGTATGTATGTATGTATATATATATATATATATATACATATATATATATACATATATATACATATATATATGTATACATAAATGTGAATATATACATACATATAAATATATACATGAGTATTTACATATAAATATATATATATATACACATGTATGTGTATATATGAATACATATATATATATATGAATATAAACATATATAAATATATGTATAAATATAAATATATTTATATATATAAATTTAAATATACATATAATTATGTATATATAAAAATATATATATATATAGATACACACACACACACATACACATATATATATATATATATATATATATATATATATATATATATATATATATACATATATATGTTTGTGTGTGTTTGTATTTAAGAAATAGACACATCCAACCTGACAGAAGGAACCATAAATTGCATCATGTTGTATAGAAATTTATTCGAAATGATTTCCCGTTGTTACACAGTTGATATATCATTCAATTCAGACAATATGAATAGAAAAAATAATTAAAGAAAATGGGGCTGCTGCAGGAATCAAACCTGCCACCGATAGGTAGCTACTTCAACGTATATCTTCTATGTAATTTGATGCAATTTATGGCTCATATATATATACATATATATGTATATATATACATATATATATATATATACATATATATATATATATATATATATATATATATATATATATATATATATATATATATATATATATATCTTTTTTTTTTTTCCGCTACTACCCACAACACTGGTTTAAGCACTGTTGTTAAGTTTAGGTTATTCTTATTCATCTATATATCTATGTATCTCTGTCTGTCAGTCCATCTGTCCGTCAGTCCATCTGTCTGTCTGTCTGTTTCTCTCTCTCTCTCTATACATATATATATAAATATATATATATATATATATATATTCACACATTTCTGTCTACGTTCATTAGAGAAAAAATAAACAAAAGAATATATATATTATTATCTATGAGTCGATGATCATTAAGTTTACATATGGAAAAAGATTTTATCTATCTTTACTCCAAATTCCTGCTGCATCTTTATTTTTTTAATCTTTAAAGTTTAAAAAATCCATTTGCATTGTTCTGTTGTTGTTCTTAGGTATGTGGAAGTAAACAATGTTTTTGTTTTTTGGTTTGGAGGAATGTTTGTAAAAGCTGCCTCTCAAGGAACAGGTAATGATGCTTGTAGACTGAAGGAATGATAGGCATGTTAGGTATTCCGAGAAAATGGTAAAAGTATTCCAAAAATTGCTTCCCTGCAAAATCTTTGGATTCTGTTGGATTCATCAAAGTGTTTCACTGATTTCTTCATGTCTTTTACATAAAATATAAATGTTCTTGTGTTCCTGCCCACAGCATTATATATTGGTAGGATTTCAGTGAAGGACAGGTTGACAGTATTCTGTTTCCCGCTGCTTAGTGCATGCAGTTGGTTGCTATGGCAACTGTGTGATGCATGCCTGAACAAAAGTGGGACCCTGGGATAGTGGGTGGGTAAGCTAAAATTGTCTCTAAAATAGATGTGGGGGGAGGTGTTTGAGTGATGGGCTAGTTACAGGCACAAATGCATTTTCCCTCATGTCTACGTTTTTATATATACATATATATATATATGTATGAATATACCTATGTATATACACACATATACATATATAAACATACATTCATGAATACATATACATATTTACATACCTACATATATACTTGCATACATTCATCTATATAAAAAAAAATTAAGGAAAAACTGGATACAGTATTTCAATGTTCATCTGATACATCTCACCAGGAGAATGGATAATTGCGATTATATTTATATGCACATATATATATATATATATATATATATATATATATATATATACATATATATCATCATCATCATCATCATCATCATCATCAGTCTTTCAACGTCCATTGTTTGACATAGACCTTCCCCAGGAATTGCCACACTTCTCTATCATGGGCATCATGGAGCCAGTATTTTCTGAATTTGTCTTGCTTGTCTCTCTATCTAATATTCTGCCGG
The DNA here is from genome assembly GCA_963457665.1 of Thysanoteuthis rhombus. Classification (NCBI taxonomy): domain Eukaryota; kingdom Metazoa; phylum Mollusca; class Cephalopoda; order Oegopsida; family Thysanoteuthidae; genus Thysanoteuthis; species Thysanoteuthis major. The sequence goes on from OY735201.1 coordinate 60,698,954, forward strand.
CCTTGGTTCCACATGTGATCTCAGGGGATCCATGTTGTGAGTCGCAATGTCCATCGGTTGTCCGTCATTCATGCAACATGGCCAGCCCACTGCCATTTGAGCTTTTTGATAGATTCTATGATGTCCCTGACTCTTATCTTTTCCCGGATGTACTGTGCTGTCTTGTGGTCTCTCCATGTGAGGCCCAGCATAATTCTCTCAGGCGCACATTGCATGGTTCTTAATTTGCGGATCTGTCTTTTTTTTAGGATTAATGGGATCTTCTTATGTTTGAAAGTTGAGTTTGCTCTGCCAAAGTATTGCCATCCTAGTGTGATTCTTTGCTTGATTTCTTCTTCTTTTGAGGATCTCATGGAGATTTGTTGTCCTAGGTAGATGTAGTGATCTACTTTCTCCAGTTCTGTGTCTTCGATAAAACTAGACTGGGAGAATGAAAGGATTAGAATGGACGGCGAGTATCTGAGCAAACTCAGATTTGCAGATGATATTGCCCTTTTTGCAGAGAACCGACACAACTTCCAACTAATGATAGATGAACTGAATGAAGAGAGCAAGAAAGTCAGCAAGACGAAGATCAACCACATTGGAGATAAAAACACAGAGATCAAAAATATATATATATATATATATATATATATATATATATATATATATATATATTTTATACATATATATATATATATATATTTTATACATATATATACATGAGCACTTTCCCTTTCTGATATTTCTCAGGGAAAGAAGAGTTACTTGTTGTACTAGATTGTATGGTACCAGTGGCACAGAGTAAGCCCTGACTTGACCGAATGGAAAAAGTGGAACTAGTTTGCCTCGGGGGCTCCACTCATAGTTTGGAATTAGTACTGTCCGTCTCTGGGATTTGTTGCCAACCACGGCTTGAGAGCCTTCTATTTACAATAGGCTAGAAAGTCAAGTCCTCCCTGCTATTTACCCATAGCTGGAGGGAGTATTGGATTTATGCCTTCCCAAGGGCATTGATACAAAGTGAATACCAACTGTTTGAAAAGGAATCTTAAGTTAGTTTGCCGATTCTATTTTCTATGCTGCCAACTGTTAGGTGACCCACGCCCCATACCTGTTACATAAACCCAATCAAATATCCACCAACCAGGTGGGATTTTGACTCTAATCTGTATCTGAATTTCGATTTGTTTTGTGAATTTGTTATCATGGCTGCAGACCTAATACTAAATACAGAACCATAATATATTCTTTAATATGTAAGCGAGGCATGTAAGTACTTCTGTATATCTTTATATCCATGCCACAAAATAAGTCAAGAAAAATAATAAGTTATAGATTTATAGATAAGTTTATATCAATGATAGTTATTCGTTAAAATCTACAAATTACCCTTTGCCAGAAAAGCAACAGATTCAAGTTGTAATTTCTGTTTTAGCAGATAAAACAAATATTTGATTGAAAAAAAAAGAAGATAAATCATTAAAATGTGTTCATATAATTAGTTTGTGACTCGTATTTTCTTTCATCTTAATTCTAGCTGCATTTCATTGCAACTACTCAGGTCATCAGTCTACGGCACTGTCGAAACAGTGCAGAGAGAAAATAAAGGGTAAGCTCTCAGTGAGACAAGAATCCACATCATTTTTGCCCCAGGGATGCCTGGGTAACCCTACCAGCTTCCCTGACTGATTGAGCAACTGAAACCTTAAGATGATATTGCTGCAGTGAAAAGTAATTCATTTAGATAAAAAATAAGTGACTTATTTTTTCTTCATTAGTGACATTCAAACTCCTCGAAGTGAGTTGAAGATATCATTCTGATTGTTGTATGAAGTTTGTTTAGAGCATTAGCTTCATCCATTAAGCCGTATTTTTCAGAAATCAACATCTCCAAAGATATTTTGCCCAAATGAGACTTTGAAAAAATATCAACAAAAAAACTTCCTGTTTTTCAGTGATTCAATTAAAGGCTGTAACAGTCATATTAGTCCCTGACAACCCATAAAATTCAGTCCTTTTGATTTTATGAAAAAGCAATTAAATGCTCTTGTTTTGTTTTCATTTATCATTAAAAAAACATCTTATTTCTGAACTGTTTTAATTGATTTATTTTTTACTTTTAGTTAAGTCTTTACTGTTTTTTGTAATAGATTTAAAAAAATATTTTCATCAGCATCATCATTATCATTTCAGGGTATCACTGCTCTAATGCAGGGTTGTCTTCACTTTCATCCCAAACTGGAAATTAACTAGATTTTAGTTGTTCAAGATGGCTCCTGATTATATTTGATTTGTTTTTAAGTGTACAGTCTTTTGCATCTGGTAGATGCTAATGCCCTTGGTGTTCAGTTTCAGGACATACTTTTTAAGATTGAGTTATCGATATTTTGCTCCATTGCTTCAATAACGATTATTTTCTATAATTTTTGCAGTTCTATCTTCAGGTCATGTTATTTTTTGTATTTTTTCTTTCTCTTTCTGTTCAATATACCTGTCTGCTGGGCCCGAGGCATTGATTAATATGGTCTGGTTATTGTCTTTACTAATAATGAAAATGACTGGCCTTCTAGCTGTAATTTTCCTGTCAGTGATGGTCTTAAAGTTATAAAGCAATTTGAATTTTTCATTCTCTAATGCAGTTTCTGGCTTATGCGCCAACCAATTTTCAATTCTTTCAAAACCTGATACTTTGCATAGATTCCAATGATCTATGGCTGCTACTCAGTTATGTCTCTCAAGATATTCAGTTTGGGCTAATTTTTGACAGACTGGTGCTATATGTTCTCCTTTTTTGATAATTATTACAGGCGCTACATTTCTTCTAAGAACATGGCGTGCATCACAATTGGTATTCAATGCTTGATCCTGTGCTGCAGTGACCTGCATTTCTGTTACAAGTTTAAGATGAGCTGTATTAAGCCACTGAGACGTTTGCAGATTCATTTCATTGACTATTTCAGCCCATTTCCTATGTATGGTTTTGTTTCTCGATCTTACATCTCTTTCTTTTTGGATTTTCTTCTTTTCAGCCTTCAGCATATTGCATTTGACGATGACTTCCTCAAATAGCCTTTCCATTAGTGGCTCTTGACTTCCATCAACATATTCTGCTAACAATTTTTTTTCCAATGCCACTAAATCCTCAATTACTAAGAGTCCACTTGCACTTTTTTTTCTTAGGATGAATAGTCTGTCAGTATCTGCTCTTGAGTGCAATGCTTTGTAAATTGTCATTTTTCCTGGTCCTTGTATCCACTTGTCGGAGTTCTTCCTTGGTTTAATCAATTATTCCTGCTATATATGCTATTACTGGTGCTGCACAGGTGTTAATTGCTGTTATTTGATTACTGCCTCTAAGTTTAGATTTCAAGATAGATCATAATTGCTTGGAGGATCCAGATACGGCCTCTTCTTTCATCTCCTTATCCTTCCTTTCACGTAACTGGTTGATCCCTAAGTATTTATACGTTTCATCTAAATTTAATTCCTTTATTTGTTCCCTCGAACATTTGAGTTGATATCAGTTTACCTTTATTAATGGTAACCTTTGCACATTTACTCAGTCCAAATTACTTGTGAATTTACCCAGAAAATATTCTGACAGTATGTAGTGTCTTTCTGTCTTTTTGTCTGATGTTGTATATATATCTTTAGTTTATCAATATAGTCCAATTTAAGACTCCTTTTCCCCATTCTTTAAGATTACGTTGATCAAGATCAATGACATTATAAGTAGTAAAGGTGGAAGTAAGTTTACCTAGAAGATATCCCATTTATTTGGTGCATTGACAATTGTTTCTGAGTTGATGATTAGAGTTTTTCTCCGCATCTTTGTTGCTATCACTGGAAAAAACTTCCCATTTCTTGCCACTTCTAGCAAGTCTAAACTTTTCATCAAACACAATTGAGGGACAGAGTTACACATTTTTTCATAGTCAACCCGTATCATTCATGGATCTCTGTGTTTTTTCTATTTGCATATTTCATGGTCATAGTACCAACAAGGAGGTGGTCTTTAGTTCCTCTTGACATTCTTTAAGAACTTTCCTGCTGCCAAGGTATCAAATTCTTTCTCGAAAGGTGCTTGTAAATCTCACCTGATATTATTTATGTCAGGAGTTTCCCAGTCATCGAGAGGCATGTTATTGACTTGTAGATAGTGACTACTTTGGAACTTACCTTTTTGTCTTTCCTTTCAAAGCTTCTCCCGCCTTCCACTATCAACTCAGGAATTCTGCCTCTTTCTGATTTTGCATACATCTCGAGATCATCCATGTAGAACTGATGATTTATTGAGACCCATTCCCATTTGATATCCCTTTTTCATATTCTTTTAAATGATGGTGATCAGGATCACTGACATTATAATTAGCGGTGGTGAAAGTGAGTCTCCCTGAAAGATGCCTCGTTTAATTTGGTTAGATTCGTTCTCCACATCCTTGTTGCTGTCACTAGAAATAACTTCCCATTTCTTGCCACACCCAACAAGTCTGAACTTCTTTCATTTACGACTTATACTTTTTTTTTAGTTAATCAATATCATTCTTAGATTTCAATGTTTTCTCTTCATCAACAACAAGATGGTCTTGGTTTCTCTAGATTTCCTTTTACAACTTTTCTGTTGCCAAGGTATCAAATTTTTTCTCCAAAGGTGCTTGTATATCGCATCTGATATAAATGATGTCAGGAGTTTTCAAGTTGTTGAGGGGCATGTTATTAACCTGTAGATGGTGGATACTTTGGAGCTAATCTTATCATCAAGCTTGTTCTACCTTTCACCATCCACTTTGGAATGTCACTATCTATCAATGATTAAAACTGCTTGTCATTTATGGATGTCAGTTGAGTATTCTAGCCGGCATCCCTGGATCTTTGGTTTACTGGATGATTTCTAATTTTTTCATAGCTTTTGTTGGTTTTAAGAAAAATTGGATTATCATTATTATTATTAAAGGTCAATCGTTGTTATTATTCTGTTCTTCAAAGAAAAAGATGAGACCAAACAAAGAAAAAGATTTATACAATAAACAACAAAGAAGAAAGTTAGTTTATCTGTTGTGTCAGAGAGAAAATATGACTCATTGTCCTTTTAGTATGGCTAAACTATACCTGATTAAAGATGGTTTATTCAGACATTGCTCGGATCCCTCTACTATACCACAGACATTAATTCATAATTTTAAGCTTATTCCTATTAGTGCACTTGAGGGACGCTTCCTGAAAGATGGATCACTGGTCAGAAACTGATTCTCAAAGAAATAATCTTTAAAGTTATGAACAATCCAGACCAGGATTATGGATGTTTGCATCTGTGTTTGAACAGTTCCACACAGGCATGTATGAAAATTTGATTGGAGTCTGGGTTGGGTCCTCTGGCTTGAGAATGACTCACACACGTAGAAATGTTAACAGCATTAATAAAATCGACGGTGCTGAGATGGAAGAGAAGGAAGAGGAGAGGGGGGGACGAGTAGAGGAGGAGGAAGAGGGTAAGAGGGAATACAATAGCCCGCCTCTCTCTACTATGCTTCCAGATACCATCTCTTTTTCTCCAAGGATACCACAACACCCTATGATCGCAACCCTTCCTTTTCTGGTGCCAACACCAAAGTGCTGAGATATGTGAGGATAAGACAACACCTGAACCAGGAACTAATGAGGCTTGAAACCTGAGAAATGGCAGCTTTGGCAACAATTGCCACACAATGAGTAAACATCATTGACTCTGGAGTGCGGATGTTGGTGCAACAGGCTTTGGCCATGGTCATTATTCTGCAGCAGTTGTGAAGGAGCCGCATTTTTAATGTCACAAATAGGGTGTGTAAAAAGTAAGTATGAGTGAAGCACAGGAATATAATTATACAACTATATATGTTTATGTATACATGCATATACATATATATATATATATATATATATATATATATATATATATATATATATATATATATATATATATATATATATATATATATATATATATATATATTTATGTATATATATGTATAATTGTATGATTGTATCCCAATGCCTCACTCATGTGTACTTATGTACATATACAGTTTCCAATTTTCTGAAAGTAGAATATCCTTATAAAAACCTTTCAGAAGGCAAAATGGCATAGAGCTGGGGAGTAATTACGATTGATTTACATGGTAACATTTTTGAGTGTTTCCAGACACCCCAAATTGTGATGATGGTATCTTGGGGCTGTGTTGTAGGAGTTTAGTGCATTGGTCGATACAGGAGACTAAAAAAAGAGGATGCTCATTGCCTCTATGATGATTCACTGCAAAATAAATGCTGAATTAAGTGCTGTGAAGACAACTTTGAAAACTTTGTCTCTCTTTATATATATATATGTATATATATGTATACGCACATATATATTATATATATATATGTATATATATGTATACGCACATATTCATATATATATATATATATATATATATATATATATGCATATATATATATATATATATATATATATATATATATATATATGTATATATATGTATAATTAATAATTGTGTCATCAACAGACAGCTGTTTCAATGTATTACAACTGTCCAGTGTGGCTATGGACTATCCAATATCTCTTCCAGTACCGCAAGGTAGGATCGAATCTTTCAATTCAGACCCAGAGGCTGACATTCTACCCGTACCCTATGCAGAACTAGATGGTCAGTGGGACCAAATTAATATATATATATATATATATATATATATATATATATATATATATATATATATATATATATATATATATATACATGTATATATATATATATATATATATATATATATATATATATATATATATATGTATATACATATATATATATATATATGTATATATATATGTATATATATATGTATATATATATGTATATATATATATATATATATATATATATATATATATATATATATATATGCAAATTCAAGACTGTATAAGTATAAGCATGAATGCAAAAGAATTATTCAGTATATGTTTGTGTATATATTGGTTTTTTAGTGTTACTTCTAAATACCAATACGTGACCGTAACCTGAACTGCAGTCTGACATTTGGTGTCATTTCAAAATGTTTTTCTTTGCTTTATTCTTTAGATCGTTTATCAAGTGAGTTGGTCTGTTAAATATTTATGCTACTCGGTTATCGAGGGCTGCAGTTGAAGCAAATAAACAAGAAGGGTTTTAAATGTGCAGGTCCGTTCAAAGAATACCATTATCATACCTTAAAATGAAGCAACTCAGGTGTAACTTGATAGATGAGTAATGACTCCTTAAACTAGTCTCACATACAAGCACATACACATATACATACGCACACACATAGAGGTAAATCAGTAACCTAATGTAGTTATCAGCTAAATCTCTATCTGAATTTTTTGACTGTGATTAAATATAATCCCCACCAAGTTAGGGACATCTACATGGAAGGAGAGCATATGGAAAAATGAATATTTGTTGCGTAGAATGAATCATTATTAAGATGTGGACTTATCAATATCCATAGTCAAGTATATATATATATATATATATATATATATATATACATATATATATATATATATATGTGTGTGTGTGTTTATGTGTGTGTGTGTGTGTGTGTGTGTGTGTGTGTGTGTGTGTATGTGTGTATGTGTCCGTTCATATGCAGGCATGCATTGTTCAAAACTTAGTTGATAAAGAGAACTTTATATAGTACATGTATTTTAAAGTACGTACTGGATTATGTTTAGACTCAATTTTGTTCATACTAAATACAAAACAGTCTAGCAGTTAGAAAGGTAAAGTCTTGGTTGTCTTAATAAGGTATTGGTCCGTCGCTGGGGGTATAAAATTGGAACAATTTTTTTTCTCTGGATGCCAGTGATGAAACTCTTTGTAATATGGTGATAGGAAAAAATATAAGAAGTTGTTTCATGCCTTTTTTCAAGGTGATTAGTGAATATTAAGAATATCAATAGATATCCAAACACGACTCACTCATTCTATCATACTTGCTGATAAACAATACGCCTTTGTATACCTACAATAACAGAGTCAGTATGAGAATTTGAATGCAGTGTAAATTATTGATGCTCATTATGAAAGTAAGTCAGTCACATGAAATATACGGTATTCTAACACTTTCAATGCCAAATGACATTACATAACGTCCCTTTTTGAAATTCACGCTTCGTCTCCATTCTGTCCTTCGTGCATTGCCTTAACTAATACCTGCTTCCAAGCTATGATACTTAGTTTCTGGGGAGCAATTTCGAACCGTTAGGATTATTTAAAATGTACCGCATTCATCTAAGGAAGGTTGAAGAATCAGTCGACTGAATTGCTATGGGAGGTTGGAAAATAGACCTAACGAATACAAATTGAAACCAACTTGAATACTTCATCAGTATTTGTCGCTATTTTCGTTTCCTATTCAAGCAATTCTTATGAATTTGCAAGTCTCGCTGCTCTAATTTGAACTGTCGGTCGAGGAAAGAAATGTCAAAAGTTTGGTACAATCAGTCTCCTTTTGACCAGGCTAATCTTCTTGGCAGCTTTTGTCCGAATCTGCCTCATGAAAATTATTGGCCACTGAAATAAGTAGAGCATCAACTGACAGGAAACATTCAGAAGTATGATATGTTGTTTTCTCAGAATTGTAAGGTCAGTAACCCAAGAATTCCGCTTTGATTGCTATCAGCCGTTGCTTGAACCTTCTCGTATCTAAGCAGTGTGCAACGTGCGATCAATATGACGTTATCCATTGACAGCAGCAAAACGCTGTTTGGAGAATAATGCTCTCTGGTTTTACTCTTAGGCAAAGTGAGCATTTTTATTGGTCCCTTCGTTTGTATATTCATGCATATATAAATGGATTTATGGGGAGAGGTGATTAACGACACGGAAATAGACAAGCCGAACCAAAACTTCGCCCGGGACAGTGTGCAGCCATTCTCCATTGATACCCTTGGGCAAGGCATGAATCTACCCTTCCAGCTGTGGGTGAATATTCGGGCTGTTGGAGACCTGCGTCCATGTTAGGCAGTCCATCTTTTTTGCTGGGTCCGAAAAAATCCACGATTGCAATAGAAACAAGGCTACAATAGGGGAGTGACCACTGGGAAATTAAACTCATTACACTACATTAGCAATGATTGTTAAGATTGGTCAGCTAGCTATCGCCTAACGGCAAGAGTAAAATTTATGTATCCGAAAATGTTGATTGAGAGACGGTTGTTGAAAAATCGCCAAACAAAATCCATTAAAGCTGTTTGTTTAAATAACTTCATGAATATAAATGAATCGGTACGTTTTGCATTAAAATCATTTATCGTTCCTATTCAAAAAAAAATTATTGTCGTACACTTGTTAGATACTCCTATAATTAGCGAAGGTATTATCTCCCTTGAACATTTACAAATAGGAAAAAAATTCGGTCAATTAGTTGTAATTTCCAGAAATCTGATCGGATAAATTTTCGAAGAAATCATACAATATGTTTTTTTTTTAATGATTTGCAAGATCAGCTGCTGTTTTAAAGATTGTCTTGAGCCAATGGTTGTCGTAAAAGAAATTAAATTGGCTTTCATTTAATTGCATTTTTAGTCCAATTTCTCTTTCTATCAGAACAAGACAGAATTGAAGATTTCGTTTGATAGTTTCGCTGTGTTTGATTTTACAATAACAGATCTGATTTAATCCAACAAATATCTTCTGGTTTTCCCAATAATGTAATGTCTTTAGAAACGAAGGATAAAATGAGATTGCAGCCAATTAGTCCTGGCACTGTAATAGGGCTCCGTAGTAATTTTTGATGATGATGATGATGATGATGATGATGATGATGATGATGATGATGATGATGATGATGATGAAACTGATTTGATATGCAAAATACGCGATGGATGTAGCATCGTACCAGTGGTCAGAACAGAAGGGACGATTCTCGAATAGAAAGAAAAATTCTTGTTCTACCGAAGTCGGTATTTTGGTAAAAATCTACTCGTATCGAAAAAGTTGGATTTTATTTATTGACTTGTGGATATCCGTGAAAGAGGAACAGATATATTTGAATCTTTATGAAACTATTTTCAAGGAAAGAATGATAACATAATTGTTTCAGTACAAGAATCGACAGTAGATAGACGTCTGCCTGAGTTATTTTTACTCAGGGAAGAACCTTAGGTAAACTATCAACTTGGGTAAATATTCTAGATCAGTAGCAAAGATTTTAGCACCATTTTTCGTAATGACAGATTTTATCTGTGATGCTGTTGTCATGGAAACATTCATCAAATTTAGGCATATTATATACCGTCGGAAATGAAATTTCATGCTGAATAAATAACCATAAGCCCCAGAGAAAGTCACTTTCAATTATTTACAATCAAATGTCATAAACACTTGTACATCCATACAGAAAGCCGACACAAGTTATTCAGAGTATGTCTATTACTGTAAAAGAAAAAAAAAATACGTGTATAGACAGATACATGTGCGTATGTGCATGCGTTGTACACAGAGCCAGTGTGTGGTGAATATGCATAAAGTGTATATCTCATGCGTGTATGCGTGTGTATATGTATGATGCTGGTGTTAGTGCGTATGTGTGGTGCGTGTTTGTGTGTGCCTGGTCCATGTATGTGAATGCGTGTGTGTAGAGAATATGAGTGTATGCACGCGCATGTGTGTGTATGTATTGTGTGTGTGAATTTGAGCGGTGCTTGTGTGTGGAATGTTGAGTAGAGTGTGTTTTTAGTGTGCGTGATAGGGAGGCGAACAGTCGCAAGCTTTTACAAGTGTAGATTAACTGATTTAATGCTTTCATTTTTCTAAAGTTATATTTACAGTTTTAAAGCTGTTTAAAGTTTTACGTTTCAATGATAGGACTGTTTTTTCTCTTTGAAAAAAAATCTCACAGAATTCAAACACAGGTAGCCCCTTCTTTTGAAAGGTTCGGTTTTTGCCACTTTTTCACATTTTCGAAATATGGCAGTAAGCGAAAAGAGTGTTCGGTTTTTGTTTAGCACTTTCAGTTGGCGAGGAAGCCTGAATATCCGTGATTTTTGGCATGGGTATAAACTAAGTAAGTACATAAATAATTCCGATACTTACGTAATGAACAATGTGATTTTTGTTATTATGTCTGTAACACTTGACTCTATCACTTAGGGATAAAGTTTTAGCTGATAAAAGTACCTTTTTCCCACTCTTCGAAACTATGGACTCTTCTACCGAAATAAATTTGCTATAATTTTGTCTTAGGAAAAAAGTTTCATGAAAATTAAAAAATACCGTTAATTTTTTTTACTGGTAATAACAATCCTCTAAATAAAAGTCAACAATCGATAGAAGCAGATTGTTGCTAAAATACTGACTTCATTTGACCAGCAACTTTTTTATACACGGGAATTGTCTTTCCTCTTCTAGATGCCATACCCATGACGTATATCGGTAAATACAAAGATAAAGTGAGGCCTTTTCTAATTATCCCACAAAGAAGAAGAAAATGGTTTCTGATGCCATTTACGAAAGGGATTCTGAACAATGTTCCCTCTAATTCCCTCTAATCTTATGTTGTACATATATTTTTCCTGGCAAAAGTATGTGGCCATTTTGAATTGGAAATCATCCACATCATCATCAGTTTTTATCAGCCGTCGTTGGACATAGACCCTCCCTTGGATTCGCCACACCTCTCCATCATGGGTGTCATGGAGTCAATAGTTTCTGCCGGTCTCGGTTATACATGTGATCTCTTGGGATCCATGTTGTCAGCCATAATGTCCAGCAGTTGTCTGCCAATCTCGCAACATGATCAGCCCATTGCCATTTGAGTTTTCTAATGGTATCGGATTCCTGTTTTCCCCTATCGTATCATGATGTCTTGTGATGTCTCCATGTGATGTTGAGCATGATTCTTATGCGTGTTGGATGATTCTCAATTCGTTGGTCTGTCTCTTAGTTAGGTTCTATGTTTCAGCCCCATATATGACTATCGGGGGGATGCATTGGTTGTATACTCTTTTTTTTAGGACTATTGGGATTTTCTTGTTCTTGAAGTTTGAGCTTGCTGTGCCGATGGTTTGTGAATCAATATTTTTCCACAAAAACTGGGTAAGTTATCTACAGAATTTGGAATATTTTGTGCGCTCATTAATTTCCTATATGCGTGTATTGCAAGACATGTGCGTGCACGAACACTCACTCAACTTAGAGTGAAGTACGATCCTGAATAGCATTTTTAATACTTAGAATTAATTTTACCACACGTTTAGTTAGTAATCGTGAAGTATAGTGAGGGTGTAACAAACTATTCAACACCATTGGATATGGTTTGCTTTAATCAATTGCCTCGTTATTTTTTTTTCACAACGTTTCGGCCGTCTGCCATGCTCTGGAATAAGTCAAATCTTCTTAGAATAAGATTCGATAACATACCAGATTGCAATAGGCCCTCGTGAAGACCGGAAGTTTCACAGCCGAAAAGTGGTTGAACAAAAAACAAAAAAAACCCCAAAAAAAACGAAGAAATTAGTCTGAATAAACCACAATACAACGTGTCTGACAAAATGCAGACAAATTAAAAACTACCAGTCACTTTAATGTCTTAATCAGAAATTTTTACTTAGAAATGTTGCAGATGTTGTTGAGTGTGAGTAAAACTTGTTTTATTCTATTGTATTTCCCTGTCTGTTAATTTAGTTGGATGGTGGGGAGGTTGTAGTCGAAGTAAGTAGAAAAAAAAAAAGAAAAAAAGAAGAAAAAGGAAACGTATTATAGTTAGCATCGTTGCTCTGTGATCTTAAATGGGTCAACACTTTTATCAAGCGTCGTTTAATAACACAAAGTAAGAAAACTGAGAAATGAAAAATTGCATATTTATCGATTTTTCTGGATTCTTTTTTGTTTGATTATGAGAAAACTTTTTCACTCTGTAAAAGCTTCTTGGAGCGTTCTGTTAAAATGTACATATTAATAAACCTACATAGAAATATCTATATCTATATCTATATCTATATATATATATATATATATATATATATATATATATATATATATATATATATATATATATATATATATATTGATGCTGGGGCATCTACGCTTACATGTATATATATCCATATGCATTTGCAAATAGATATCTTATATACGTGTGTGTATGTGCGTGTGTGTGTGCGCGCGTGTGTGTGAGTGTGTGTGTGTGTGTATATTTCATCGGTATAGACGTTATAAATCCACTGCTGGGCAAAGGCCTTCCTCAACTTCCGCCATGATAAGTGTGATTGCGCTGGACTCTGCCTAGTCTTACTGGCAAATCCCCATTTAGACACTTTATATCTAAAGTTAGATCGTTCTAAAAAGCTGAATTAAAGGGAGACGAATCTTAGAAATTACCGAGAAAGATCAATAATCTTAATTTTTTTCTATTCATCTTAATTAGATTTTTTGAGAACTGAAGATTAAAAAAAACTCTAAACTGGACACGTACGGCCATGTGTGCTGACTGATATTTCTTGCGAATGTCAGCTTGGTAAAATAATCTATTGTGGATTAATCACGGTTTACGCACTAAGAGATTTATTAAACTGTAGCTACATATTACCACAATATATATATATATATATATATATATATATATATATATATATATATATATATATATATTATTGATAGAAGATGTTTAACACTTGTTTTTGAAGCGATAAATGATTTTTTTTCCTGACACAGCAAATTAGTATCCACGAGGGACATGGAATATATGAACTAAAAAGAGGCTCTTGTGAAATATTAAAAGGGTTTTTTTTGAGTTATTTCACGTACATAATTATTTGAACACCTGGATATAAATAGCAGAAACGATCATCCATAAGGCATCGTATATATCGTTAATTCGATGTTATTTGTACGTTCGAGACTTGGCAGCTCATTAAAGTTGTCAGACGAACAAAGAGTGGCAGGGCTGAAGGCAATTATGCAAATCAAATTAGGTAAATACCAGTGTATGGCACAAAAATGAATGTAATCCAATCGTTGCCCAGGCACGTTCATCAAATACAGGACTAACATGATGGGCAAGTAAAAAGGTTACTGGTTGACAAAGAAAATAGGGTAGTTACTTGCTAACTAATAAACGATGCCCGGGTCAGGTTTTCATTACTTGATCGAAAGATTAGAAAAATAAAGCAAAATAAAAATTGCATAACATTTTCGAATAAAAAATTACAATATTCGATCATAGATATTCAGTAACCTTAGTGTTGTCTGATTCGGCCATTGTGGTGGGGATCAAACTAACCATACCACGGCAGGTGCCCATGGAAGAGAGAGTCTTATCTGATCTAGTCTACAGATACAATACCGGGGCATCTCGTGAGGATTGAACTACACTAGCAACAGCCTGCGAGATCAGCTAGATAGAAATCATTCTTCGGCAGGAGTAAATGGTGGAGTGAACCTTGCTTAGTCTAATAAGGATACATAGCAGGACATCTCGCAAGGATCGAACTCACAGCGGTAGCAGTAGCCTTCGATGATAGCTAGCTGAACATCACTTTTCGCCAGGTGCGAATGGTAGTGTAAACTATACTTAGACTAGTACAAATATAATAGTAGAGCATCATGTGAGAATCGAACTCACAATAGTAGCAACCGCCTGCGAGACTACCTGAATAGATATCACTCTACAGTAGGTGCTAAACCGATATTCAACTATGAAATATAGCTCTAAAAGTTGAGGTGAATGTTGAATATTGGCGCTGTTAAAACATTATGGTGTCATACCACAGGTTGTGTCACTCGAGGCAGGCCAAACCCTCGTCGGTACCCCAGTGGGTGATACACAGTCATCCGTATAGGAAATGATCTAAAACATGTCGATTATACTCTGAACTATAACCCTGATTCTTCCTATTACACTTGTTTTCGTGAAGCTTTTTTTTTTTTATATGAATTGGAAAACTGGTCTCAAGCTGGAATCTATTTACATATCATGGGAACACATTTTCATGTACTTGAAACTGATGACATAAGAGAATGCTATGACCCTTGGCTTCAAAATGTATATCCGGTGTCCAGTCTAATGTAATCCAAAGTAATATTTGATGTTCATAAAAACATGCAGCAGTAAGACGATTGTGGAATGAAAAACTGCAAAAGAAGATATTAAAACAAAGTATTATGAATTCTTACGCATATTTTACAGGTGATGGTTATGACAACTGAAGATAACGTTCCCCCATTCCAATGAATAGTTGTCCAGACGAACTTAAAATTACAAATATTCGTCTCTGCAGCTTATTATGCAAATCGAGTAACACTCAAACTGGCAAACTTCAAATATCAAAAGGGAAATAATGTGGTTATTGCTTAATAGAGTCTTCATAATTTTGATTTATTTTCAGTTAACGATTTTTACAAATGTAAAATCGTTAACTAAAAATCTATCAAAATTACAGTGCTTAATGATAACGAATTCCTTCATCTCTGTGATTAAAAAAAAGTATTTATCTATAACCTTTCAGGCACAATCAATAAAAGAAGGAATAAATGAATAATGTTGAAGCTTTTTTTCTATTTTTAGAAATCAAAATGAATTTTCCAAAATCTTTGTTTTAAGAAGATACCTTGGATATCTTCCCTTTTTCCTTACAATAAGTCTGTAATATAAGAAGAAAGTCGTCAAACAAAGCAACATATTACTTTTTTTATATTCTGAATTGAAGAATAATTTCCAGCTCGGTGTCCTATCTTTTTCACAAAAAAATCCAACTGATTCTACTTTTCCTGGGAATAATCTTTTAAAGTATTTAAAACATTTTTCCGAATTTATTTAGAAGGGAAAGCTTTTAACAAATTCATATTGCCATTGATGCAATAAGAATAAAATATCAAACATTTCACAAAAGTGTCAACCTCTCTGTAACAAGATATCTTCCTGACAATTCCCTCAAACTGCGTGATTTTTTATGAACAAAAACGCTTTTTAAGAGCTCAACGAAAAGTTACGTTTCGAATTTTGAAGTACAGAATCATCATTATTGGATTGTAAGTAATTCATTTACACAAGATAAACTAAGCAAATTGAAGTTATTATTCATTTTTTCTTACATTCCCTGGATTTAGTTTGGTGGGGTTCAATTTTGTTTCCTATGTTCAGATAATATATTCATGCATACAAAGCGATAAAGTTTTCTGGGATAACTACAAAATATGTGATCTGAACCAATTCTCGACCGAATCTCTTCGTACTAAGCATTCATAAAGCAAATGAAATTACTTCTTCACGATGCCCGTCAGAAAAGAAATAGCAAACACAAAAATAAGTTAAACCTAATCTTGATAGTTTCTTTTTCTTAAAAAGAGTTCATTTTATTCACCAACTATCTAGGGCCTACAGCGGCAAAACATTGAACCATTTTCTAATTCGAGATTTTACGAGCGTAAACTCTGTAATCTAAAACCATAGGTTCTATATATCTGAGGATAACTGACCGAAAGGCGTGTATTTTCTAGGTTGAACAATGTGACTTTTACGTGTCTTTGTCCGTATTACATTATAAAGGTAAGATAAAATCTATATTTTGGTGAGGAAAATATCTCTAAAACACCAT
Source organism: Thysanoteuthis rhombus (assembly GCA_963457665.1). Classification (NCBI taxonomy): domain Eukaryota; kingdom Metazoa; phylum Mollusca; class Cephalopoda; order Oegopsida; family Thysanoteuthidae; genus Thysanoteuthis; species Thysanoteuthis major. The sequence goes on from OY735201.1 coordinate 60,715,554, forward strand.
TTGAAATAAAGACGTAAATATTTGTTTACACTATTAACAGCTTTCAAGTAATAAACTATAAAGTCTTAAAGTGAGTATGATGATGAGGAAGAGCAGATTGAACTCCACAGAAACACGGGCAGATATTTTTACCAAATGCATTATGACCGCCAGTCACTCTCTCTCTCTCTCCCTCTCTCTCTCATATATATATATACAAACATATATATATATATATATATATATATATATATATATATATATATATATATATATATATATATATATATATATATATATATATTTACCACGGTACAAATCAAGGATGTAACATAGTATGACATAATATAATACAATATCCAATGTATGATCGGTTTATTTCGTTGAGTGCTCGATACATTCAACTTTAAACATTAAGTTGGTTTAGAATATAATGGAATCAGGATTTGCTTCACAAACACCTTTATATCTCTGTCCTGTTAGGACGTCTTCAGGCGAATCACTCTCAATATATAGTTTAATTTCTAAAACATGTAATATGGTAGAAATTCGAATATACTTGGGAATCTTTTCACAAGTAATTAACTTATATATATAGACAGCTCGTGAACATCCTATAAACTATGATCAGATTGTTTCTTGGAATACTCCACTCACCTGTTGACCCCCCCCAAAATGTAAAGGTATCAGGTCATATTGAATATTGACTTGAATAAATTTCGCCTCTTATAATTAGTGACAAGATCTAGAAACTAAAACACAAATGAAAGTTGAAAGAGGAAGAAAAATCGATAAAAAATGCACAAACGAGTTAGTATGAATAATATATTAGAAGGCCAGATAGTTTGCTTACAGGATATTCATCCATAATGCTATCTCGACGGCATAACGATCTGACCGTTATGCTCTTTGAGACTCAAATGCCCCAACGGTCTAAACTGGCCTTTGCCTAAAGTTCCCTTTTCCCCGGCTATGATTCATCCTACGTGACACATCACTTCTCTAGACGGATGTTGTAGAAAAAGGAAATATTTCTATTTCCGGTATTCTATGGAATATTTCCCCTTAACCGGATGTAGTCATAAAGGGGTCATCGATTGGCTCCGAAGAATTCTGACGCTGTGTCATGCAACCGGATGTAAGAACAATCTGCGTTATCTAACACTTTCAAGAATATCCCAGAACATTCTTACGCGGATATTTCTTTTGTTATTTTGTAGCCTCTTTTTAAAAAGGAATAACTAAGGTTGGTAATGTTGCAATATTTGGGCCTCAAGGTTTACCAACGACTGGAGTAAATGAACTTTCTTAAAGAACATTTCTCAATATAATGGCAATTGCATTAAAGTAGCACAAGTACCTCCGTACTTCGAAAGATACTTGAAATTATTTAGATATTTCCACTTCTGTTGGCCATGATGTCAAAAATCAAGTCTATATTTCAAGCAACTCGTTTTTAGTTCAAATGTTTTGTGTAGCTTTTATAAATCAAAACTGATGGCAATGGCCGTTAATCTGAAACCGCTAATTATAAGAACAAATCTACTTGCTTATGGCGAAGTTATCTTATCATAATCTTCGCCCTATATCTTTAGCACACCAATGACAAGATTAAATCTAGATGACTGATATCAGGTCACATTCTGGCTTAAAAACATATATGTGGACACGACTAAGTAGCTCGATCTGAAACATTTCGTCAACTTCCCTTCTGGCTGTGTAATTTATAAACCTCTTTTGCTCTCATATAATAATTGAGATTTATGTAAGTCCTATTGAGGAGTAATAGTCACTAAGCTAGTAAGCTAGCAACGTAGACCATTACTGCTGGAGTGGGTTCGATAGTTAGTGGAAGTCTTCTTGCGTTTTAGTTGTACTATACCAAGCTTATTAAACATCAAACTTCATATATGGACGAGTGTATGAACAGATATGTGCACGGAGAAATATCATTCAAATGTGTGTAGGTATTTACTAAACTTAGCCTAGTCTGGGACATGTTGACAATTGTAGGAATTCCCAGGGGAGATCGTAGTTACATTAGTAAGCCTGTAATCAGTGAGATGATAGTACTAAAGAAATAAACTAGTTTGATCTGTCACATACCGATCACATTCAAATATCAGGAGGTTGTAATCTGTCGGAGGCACAGCTTGATTGTTGTTGAGAATCTGCATTTCATCCGGACATAATTGAAAAGGGTCGCACAGTAGACTTCTCCTCATTTAGAAACCTTTGACTATTTCCAACCGTGTATATCGCAGTGACCCCCCGTGCCGAAGCACCGAGAATTGAAAGACTGGGAAGATCTAGGATAGCCTTTATAAACACATCTATACACACATCGGCTGGCCAACTCTACATCAGCACCAGTGCTCCCATGACGCTCCTTCCTTTAATGCTATTTTACTCAGATTGAGTGTCGTGTCCTTTGATCACGCCAGCCATGACCCTCCTTGGTCAAGCCATATTGCTAAATATATTACATTAACCATCACTCCACGGAAAGCACTCAATTTGGACGAATGCATTTGCGCGTATGCATAAGGAAATAATTATTGTTGTAATTGCTTGTACATTAATCAGGCGCATCCTTTCTGTGCTTTCATCAGGAAAGAGTACACTGTACCAATTAAGAATATTTGAATAACTTTAATTAAAATTTACAAACATTCCTCTACCGGTTGTTTGCCCACCGATCTACAGCTAATGGATACAGATATATGGTAATGAAAGAGAATACCTTTGAACATTCAAATGTGTGGTGTATGAGATGGCTGATGGATAAGACCAGTTTATTTATTAAATAAAACAAAACTACAGTAATCGTTACTACGTCAGTTGAATGCGAGGTGTTACACACAAGTTTGGGAAATTCGATTATAGTATGAATCATAATTTTGAGAAAAGTCAGTATCACTTCAACGTTCGTCTCCACAATTGAACTCATCTTTTGTTGTTACTGTAATAGATATAGTAGCTACAATTTCTGTTTGCTATCCTGTTCAGTATATAAAGAAGGCACCCTACAGAATTATACCGCCGAAACTCATGTGGTGACATCAACAACAAAAAGGAATGAGCTCCATTCTCCAAACAAATCTCAGACTGGAAAAAAAAAACTACCCCAAAACATAATTCCACTGTCTTCTTTGAAGTAGATTGTGGAAAATAGATGTTAAAGTCAAAATCATCAACTGCCTCTTAACGTATGTCAATGGCCATAGATTTCCTCAATATCCGCCAGACATCGTATCATGGGCGTCACGGAGCCAATAATTTCTGAACTTATCTATTTCGTCATGCCATCCAACTTTTTATCAGTTTCGCATTTGATCTCTTGGGATCCAAATTGCGGGTCGTGGTGTCCAGCAGCTGTCAGACATTCTTACAACACGTTGCAGCTTAAGTACATATTATATTCGGTTCGTGTAAACTGTTCAAAGTCCTCGTATTCGGAGATGGTATCACTTTACGTATTTGCTTTTTTATAAAGTTGAAATCACTCTTCACACTTGACTAAAACATCCTGTCACAGTTACTCAAGTCAGAAAATACTGATGTTATTCCAACGGGAATGTTTAGGCAAAGCTAATAATTCAGCCAGGATTACTGTCCAAATTCTTGAATTGGAAACATAAGTACACCAGGAATTTCCATAAACAACTTTTTGTGGAGACTTTTCTGATGTCACAACCGGCGTATGGGGAATATTATCTTCAATGCAACGAGTGGTACCTGCGTTTCATATCGGGAAAAAAACATCCACCGAAGATGATGCCAAATCTGAACGACTTTTCACGTCGACGATAAACAATCACATTGAGACGTGCGTGCTGTGATCCTTGGGAATGATCACTTGTGAAGTTTCAGAAAGGAATCTGTAGAATTTTGTGTCACATTATTTCAAAAGTGAAACGGAAGATGCATCGTGTTGTCAGAAATTTCGTACTGTGTCTGCTGACATATAAACATATTTTTTGGTGAAGCTCGAGACAACTCTCGTCCCCCAAACGCCCTACTTTCTGAGTTTGGCCCCTGCCGACTTTTTTTGGTCCCAAAGCAAACAACCAGAGGAGAAAATTTGTCAATTTCAGATGATGAAAGAAAATGCACCACAAGACCTATACTCTATCCCTGAACATAACTTTCAGAAAGTATTCTAGAATCGGAAAAAAAGCACTGGGAACTGGGAAAAGCACTCAAACTATTATGAAATAGACAAGTTTTGTAAGGTTGTCGGTAAAATAATTTAGTTTTTGAAAAGGTTTTGTTCTTTCTGGACGTGTGTACATAAGACTGATCTTAGTTTAGTAAATATATACGTTGAGAAATACACCCGTGTGCACACGTATGAACACGTGTACTCATTTTTCTCACAAGCATGACAGCGTTTCCACTCATCTTTGTATACATAGATGCATACCAAGATTTGCCTCATTTCGAAGAACGACCTTGATACTCATTGGGAAGTGATGTTTAATGCAGTAATTTCGATGATGATGATGATGATGATAATGATGATGATGATGATGATGTCATAATGTGTTTTTGTAGACGTGCTGTCTGTAGTAACTCTGTCTCGAGATGAGTGACGGGCGGACAGAGCATGGGAGAGCGGACGTGGACCTTTGTGTATTTCTCAAAAATATGAGAACGAAATGACACAATTGAATACTTGCCAACTTTTAAAACTGTTTGGCCTAATTTCTTTCATACTAATTAAGCGCCTGCATAACACTCACACATACGCACACACAGGGACACGCATACATAAACACATGCACTTACACATGTATACACACACACACCTGTACGAACACATCCATACATGTATATGAACACATGCATATATATATAAATGGACATACATAAACATAAATACACACATATATATATACGCGAATATATACGTGTATATATATATATATATATATATATATATATATATATATGTGAACACATACTTTTGCATACACATCTAAACATATATATATATATATATATATATATATATATATATATATATATATATATATATATATATATATATATATTCCTGTGCGTATACAGCCTCTGCAATGACAAGCAAGGCCTTGTAATGGTGAAAGAACAATAGTAATTTGGCAATGCACTGCCAAACTTTTTAAAGTGGCCGTCCACAGAATTCAGTCCAGAGATAATGAGATATCTGTCCTTTTAGAACACTTATTTTTGGCATTTACCCTCAGAACAATCTCCAACCGCTGGCAGGGCAGTCGGACGTCACAGCCAACGAACCGGGCAGAAGGGAAACCATCCACAACGGTTGAACTTCTGTGAGTCGACAATCAACAGGCATTTTATTCTGAACCAGGTTGCAAAAAAAAAAAAAAAAAAGCTTACACAAATTATCGCTCACCGGGCAAAATATATTATCACTTTTATGGAACAAGGGTGAGGGTAAGGGGACCTCTGCCAACCCCGTGCACTCAATCGAAAACAAATTTTCGAATTCGACTCAACATGCAATCTCTTCTTCCTCCCCTCATGGACCGCCCTCAACATGAAATTTCATTGAATTTTTTTCAGAACTTTAGGATATATAGTGCGGACCGACAGAAAGGCAGAAAGACCGTAAGTAATACATATAATTCTCCAACTTCGATGGCAAAGGTAATAATCATTAAATACGTTTGATAAAAATACTGTTTGGAAGGTAGGAGTCTATATTCCTAATGTAGATAGGTTTGATTATTAGGGAAATATATCTTTACGGTAAACATCCTTAAAACAGATATGATTGTCTAAGAACACGAACCATTAGTCTGACGATGCTTCCACCATCTGGGTTTGTTATAGCAGGAGATGGAGAAAGAGAAGGAAGATGGAGATTGTTCATTCGAAAGCCTGGACCAACATCCATATCAATCCAACAATAAGAGACAATTGATATTTAGCATTACTAGTAGTTGTAGTAGACGACATGATTGTAGTAGTGATAATAGGAGGAGGAGAAATAAGGAGAGGAGAAAGAGGAGAAAGACGGTCCATCGAAAGATCTGGATCTAGAAAATTGATATTTAGAATACTCGGAACCGACCGACCAAAGGTGTCTTACAGAGATGCATGGACAGATCTAAAACCCTCAAACCAGGCGTGATAATCCAAAAAATAAAATAAAGTCACCACTCACCCTTTGTTACATAAATGAATGGGAAGCATGCAAATACACTCATGCTCACATTAATATACACAAGAACACTCATTAATACAGACTAACACCTATGAACATACGCGCATTTATGCATACAAGGAAGCTCACACCCACACACATACACACACACGCACACGTACATGAATCTCTGACGCATCTCTACGCTTCTGTACAAGTCCACACATTGATGCATACATTAATACCCAGAAACATATGCACAAATATGCATACACATACACACGTTCACACACATACAAATACACCCTTACATGCTCATACACACGCACGCATGTATAAACTATCATACAGATACATACAAATACATGCATACATATATCCCGACATTCACATTTACAGTTTATTGAACAACCGTTGCCAGCAAAGATGGCGAAATGTTCTATCCTCTTTTTATGTATTTTTATGCTTGTTGATGCGTTTGCGTATTTCGGTGCCCCTGGCCAAACCGTTCTGCCTATAGACTTCACATCAGTACTCCTCTACACATTTTTGAAAGAAAGCGTTTTTTGATCCTTTTGACTGGTTTATAAATAACATCTAGATTATCAAGATCCTAGATATTTCTAGATTTTTTTTTACCCCATTTTAAACGTCTTCCAGTAGATAACGCCAGCGATGTCATGAATAGAATATTTTCGGACAATCTTTATTCATCAATTGTTTTTTTTTTCACTTGACTTCAATGCTACGGTTGTTCAATTATTGACTGTCGGGCGAGTTTCAGTTTAAAATTACGCCAACTTTTTCGATACAGTAGTTTCAAATTTGGGCGAAAAAAAATTGGCTTTATCAGATCTTTTGCTGATTTTCCCATCCAATTCAAAATTGTGAACTCGGGGTTACTTCCACTCTTATTATTGCCATTACGAAAATTGTTGTTCAACTTTCTAGAGAACTGGTTCAAGCGAAGAAAATGAGATCAAATTGACTCAATCTGGTTGGCATAGGAGAAAACCTATTATCTCACATACATCTGCACCCACATAACAGAGAGAGAGAGAGAGAGAGAGAGAGAGAGGGAAAGGGTTGGAGAGGGAGAGAGGGGAGAGAGAGGGAGAAGGAAGGGAGAGACAGGGAGAGACAGGGAGAGAGAGAGAAAGAGAAGCAGGGAGAGAGAGAAAGAAACTGATTGTTTCGGAGAATCGTTTTGTCAATGACTACTGCATAACCATTTCAGTCAGTTTGGTATCAGAGGTTATCCTGGCATAAATAGATCGGTTGACAATTAGTGAGAAGGAAAGAGCAGAAGATGTAAAGTTATCAGTTATTCATTTATTGACTTATTTATTTATTAGTATCTATTCTTGTATAGATGCTCGCCTCTAGGTATACGTGAATAGAGGAATTGAAAGAGAGAGACAGACAGAAGTCAGAAATCGACAAAACAGGATACGATAGTGCAGAAGTGTGTGTGTGTGCGTGTGTGTTTGCGTACGCACTTGTGTATCCATGTGTGTCCATTTCTGCCTCCAGCTGTTTGTCTCCCTCTCTCTCTCTCTCTCTCTCTATATATATATATATATATATACACATATATATATATATATCCATGTGTTTATTTCTATCCCTATCTTTTTATCTCTGACCGCCTGTTTCCGAATGTTTGTCTATTTGTCTATCTATATGAATGTCCATTGGAACCTTTGCTTCAGACCTGGAGGCTGGTATCCGATCTCTGCAAACTGGATAGTCAGTAAGGTTGAATATAAGCGATATATTTATTTAGCATATATTCCCCCTGCACCGGAGTGCTCCATTCGATGTTGGAAGAGCATTGTATAAGCTTACAATGAACGAGTTACCCCAACTCACAGACAGGCACACACACACACACACACACACACACACATATATATATATATATATATATATATGGAAGGAAAGTTACAGAAGAGGTAAATGAGAGAGAAGAACAGTACAAAAACAGAAAGGTGGTAGAAGAATAACAGTTAAAGAGAGAGCGGGTAAGAGGGGAGAGAGAGAAAGGAAATGAACAATTGAGAGGGAAACGGAAGAAGAGACGACAAGAGAGAGGGGGAAAGAGATTAAAGAAGAGAAAGAGAGAGAGAGACAGACAGACAGACGGACAGACAGACAGAGAGATAAAAGAAGAGATAGGACGGATGGATGAGGGAAGAATGAAGAAACCTAAACGGGGATTTTAGAATCTCCTCGAGAAGGTTACAGACTCTTGGTCGCTGGTAACCGAACTCACTGTTACTTCCTTTGGGCCATAACTGAGATGTCATTGCAAATAAACATGGCTATCTATTTCTGGTAATAGCTCTGTCTTCAGAACTTGATCCCCAAGAGCACCAATTCTGCGTATAAAGGCGAACTGATCTGTTGGATGAAAATGATGAGAAATCCGTCATAAATGATTTACTGGGATCACGAGACTCCTCCTCTTTCCAAACTTATTGTTTGTTGCATTCATGTCTTTGTGATTCTCTGATTTACTCTTTTCCTGCTTCCAACTATTCATCCAAAAACGCGGACATCAAAATCAGCACCAAAGCTTATCTGGGGCATCTTCAGAATTACAGTCGATTATGAGGAAGATTCAGCGAATAAATATGATTGCAAAATTTTTCCAATAACAAATATAGGAACATACATACATATATATATATATATATATATATATATATATATATATATATATATATATATACATATATGTGTGTGTGTGTGTGTGTGTGAGAGAGAGAGAGAGTGTTTGTGCATTTTAATGTGTATGTGTGTATGTACGCATGTTAATATGTATTTCACTAACAAATGGAATACGCCCCAATGACATCCCAGTGGTAGAAAAAGAACATTGATATAACAGAAGCAGATAACGAACTCGTCTGCAGACACACAGTAATGCCGTGATTGTAGTTATACTATTATCAAAGGGATGTGAGTTCATTGAACTGAATACAAAAACAGACAACAGTTCGTAGATACATTTTACAAAGAATTTACATTTGCATTATTCAGACAGAAACTTATATTTACATCAGTACGGCGGAATATATATATACATATATATGATACAAATCAGGAATACAATATAATATAATATGGTACAATATCTGATGTGTGATGGGTTTATTCAATAAAGAGTCTGATACATTCAACAGCAAACAAGTTGATTTAGAATAGAACTTAAGATATAATGAAGTGAGGGTCGCTATACATACACGTTTGTGTTTCTGCCCTGTTCGGACTTTTTCATTTGCCAGAAGAAATCCAAACAGGGTTTGCGTAGCGAATCCTTACTTAATTATGTGTGTGTGTGTGTGTTTGTGTAAATATATACAGGTATCCCCAGCTTTACGAAAGATCCATTATTTTGTCAGTAAACAAGAGTGTTTTATCACGATTTAAAAAAAAACCCAAAGCCTAAGAGAGCTGGTAAGCGTTTCATGTTTAGTGTAAAAACTAGCAGACATAGATGAAGGGTTTTGGGGATCTGTGAACGCTCAAAAATCTTTCCTGTCTGAAGTGGCAATTGTTACTTCACTTTACACCACATATATATATATATATATGTGTGTGTGTGTGTGTGTGTGTGTGTGTGTGTGTGCATGTGTGTGTGTACGTACGTTTTTAATGATAGCCTCTCTGTTTTGTGAAAAGTGTTTAGTTACACATTCTTTGAGGTCTTTACGACTAATTAACAATTCTTTGATAATGATACTCTTCAAGTCTTCCTGTTTCCTACCCGGAATTCGTACCGAGTAATTCTAAGGGAAAAAAAAACATACAGCACACAATCAGCGAGAAAAAAAGACTCCTAGTACATGTGGAAATCAGGTGAAAATGCTTTTCTATTCGTTGAAATAAACACTGCACAAAATTCTTGAAGTTTAATCCAAATAGCTCAATAGAAGCTTCTTGTCTCATATTGCACACATTCCAGCATTTATGTCTATCTATCTATCTATCTATCTATCTATCTATCTATGTACATATTTTAGTAAGAACTTATTTTACTCTGCATTGGTCTTACTCAGTAGTGAACCAAGCGTACCGAGATAGTGTTGATAATTTTAAAAAAATCTTTGCACGACGCTGATTTCTATATTTATTCACACGATCTGCAGCCGCTCAATCCTACCAAAATATCTTTATAGTTATCATATTTGGTCAGATATGAATTGCCCAAATAATAATAATAATAATAATAATAATAATAATAATAATAATAATACAACTAGTGCATTCTCCTGATAGTCACTTACGGAGCTGAAATATGTAACCTAACCAAGAGACAGACCTGCAAACTGAGAAGCATGCAACGCGCGCATGAGAGAATAATGCTCAACTTTACATGGGGAGATCATAGTATGTAAGGAAGAAAACGGGAATCTGAGACATCATAGAAACTATCAAAAAACTCAAATGGCAATGGACAGGCCATGTTGCAAGAATGGCAGACAACCGATGTACATCACGACTCACAACATGGATCCCCAGAGATCACGTGAGAAACTGAGACCGACAGAATACAAGATGGAGTGATGAACTCGACAAATATTGGCTCCACGACCCTCATTATAGAGAATACTGGCAAATCCTGAAGAAGGTTTATGTCCAACGACGGACGTTAAAAGACTGATGATGAATATATATATATATATATATATATATATATATATATATATATATATATCAAAGATCTGCCTACGAAGTAATGAGACTGCATAAAAAAACTGAATAACGAATCAATTTTCTTCAGAATATGTCCCCTTTGGAAGCCACACACAAACGGAGACGTTTTTACTTCACTCCTAGAAGTCCTCAACTGACATTCTTGGTTTGTCACGACCTGTTTGATATTCTCAACATTCCTGAATAGTGCCCCCTGAGTTTGGGTTTGATTTGGGGAACAAGAAATAGTTACAAGGACTCTGTGGAGTACGCGACTTGGGCACCACTAGAACATTTTTGGGTCAGGGAATCTGATGTAACAGGGAGTATTATCATGATGAAGCCTCCAAGAATCACCCATATTCGATTAGACACGAATAATCCTTTTTATGAGTTGTTCAAGGACCTAATGCTCGTCAATTTGGCTGACTACCTGTACTTGAGCTAACTTTGTCCCCTAATCTGAGTTTTTGTCCATTTACTGAACCGGCCTTGAGGAACTAACTGAAAGCATTGTCATTTGAAGACTTTCAGCACTGTTACCAGAAGTGAGAACAAGGTCTCTGTTAGTTTATTGCTCTGCAAGGAACCTATTTTGAAGACTATTTAGTTGATTTGTAATCAGGTTGATATCGAATATTTCTATGCAACCAGTCTCATTACTTTCTTTACAAGCCAAGTGTATATAATTTACCACGGCAATAGCATGTTCCTGATCTGGATGTTACGTATTAAAGATTGTGACACCCATGAGACTTTATCGAACTCTTTCAACCTTATTTATCCACCGAAAACGAAACAGAAGGGGAAGTATGAACCCGTACATTTTAAGTATAAAAAACGATGCGGTGAAAATAAATTGCTTTGCTTTATTAGTACGTTGAATAAAACATACTTAAACATTTTTCAGATGAAGGCGAATATGTAAAATGACGCATACGGATATGTACACTTATAGTTGCATGATTTTACTGTGTAAAATGCCAAGTTATAAATGCCAAACCTTATAGAAAGAATGCCGACTCTTACAGGGCTAGCATAATATAATGGTAAATTTCTAGCAGATTTGTAATATAAATTGAAGTAATTATTGCGGAAATTGTATTCCTAGATCGGAGGGAGATTAGTCGACAAAAGTTCATTAGATCTATGTCTCCGTCCTGGGAGCATGCCGTGAGAGTAGACCATTACCACTATACATACATACATACATACATACATACATACATACACACACGCACACACAGGGTGAGTGAGTGATTGAGCGAGTGAATGAGTGAGTGCACTCAAACTTAAATTTCTTCATATGATATTCATAGAGCTGTTTTCCAAATTTATTCCCAATGTTTCGAATTGTTAAGCTGAAACTTCAACAACATAGCACTCATAGAGATTTCCAGGATTAATAATAATCGGTATCTTCAGGAACAGGGGTTTCAAAGTATTTCAACGTAGAATACCTCGATCACGAAGTTAACTTTTCCGCAATTTAAAAAAAAAATGCTTAGGCTAAAAAATAATGCCTACGATTTCAAAGTATAGAAGCTTATAATGGAAGAAAGATCAAAATGCTTTTTCTTTTCCTCATCGACTAAAAAGTTGCCAATATCCGGTTCTAAGCATAGCAAATAAATGATTTTATATCAGAATGTTCTCCAGTCATTTTTTTCACGAATGGCCCAAAAATTTTTTACGATGAAATTAAGTTTTATTAAGTTATTTTTCGCTGTTACATATTGGTCTTTGACAAATAAACCAATCTGCACTGGATTATATGGTTTTCTAAGTGTATTTTTGCAATTTTTTTCAAAACGAAATTTAGACAAAATCATTGTTCTTGAGAATCAAAAAGTTCTGAAAAATTGATGGTCAGATTCAATATTGGGAGAAATTCATTATTCAAGACTTGTATTTACATAGTACCTACCATCCTAAACTGGGCTGTCACTTTCAATCCGTCGCACAAAAATTGTGCACCACTTTTAATCATAGAGTGAGGGAGAGTGTGAAACTTTACGATTTACAATCCTAATTTCATACAATTAGTCATTGGTACGATTCCAGTTACTTCAATTCCATCCTTTTCTGCACCTGCAGTCAATTTTGACAACAGTTAAAATGTTTGCCTTCAGAAAACGAAGGATTGCCAAATAACATTTGAGATAAGCAGAATTCTTTCTATGAATTTCATATCATTGGAATCGTAAATACAAACTTCAGCTTTCTAACATTTTAATAACAGTCACGAAAAAGCTGCGCTATCTACATTAACCTGTCCGTTGGTGCCTGGAGCCTACGCTGTTCTGTCCAGGGGTCTGTCTGAACCTGCCCAGGATTGTGCTACACCCAAGTTTCGGTCGCACCAACTGTCAGTCAGTACATTTAATGCATTCAATCCATTTTTTAATTCTCTTCACTACGCCTCCATATGTTCGTGTTGTGTGAGAAGACATTAAATAACAGTTTTTTTCTTTATTGTCAAATGTGAAGTTATTTAAACATCAGTATCCCTATTGCACACCAGCAGCAAATATGTTATGTATAATGGTTCTAGAAGGGAAAAATAAACCCCAAATTTGAGAGCATTGGTAAGGAAATAATGATAAACTCTATGCAAGAGTGTGCATTGGCCAAAGCCATCTGGAGTGTGAAAGAAGTTGTCTGATACCCGGGCAGCGGTGGGAATCCATGCTTGTATATATAGTTAAGAAAGCTTAACAGCTCTAAACGCTAAATATTAAAAAAAACTTTTGCATCATTTCAGTCATCAATTTCAAATATCTGTACATGCAGTTCATATAAATTTCTTCAGTGTTTTTTTCCTAGGATAAACAGGCATAATTCGAAATGAATTTTTCTTATGATACATTACTACCTGTGACTGTGGAAGATCTACAAAGCATATTGAGTGATCTAAACAGAGAAAGCTAAGACAAAGGTTAAATTTCGAAAAAAAAATGCATAAGTATAGACGGTGGAGCCTGAGAAGGAAAAAATGGAGACGGGCATGACACTTAACAAGAAGCAAGGACAACACACGGAGCAAAGGGCTAACCGATTGATTTCTTTCGGACAGTTAACTCAATGGGAAAAGATCAGATGAGATGAGATTGAAAAGTTTGCCCGAAAAACACAACAGAGATTAGCTCAATCACGTTCGCCACGGAAGTGAAAGGGAAAATACTTTATACAAGGTACCAATCAATTAATGAGAATCTCGGCCCCACTTGAATCTCTTTCTCCCGGAGCAAAGAAGAAAACCCTCTTGGTGGGATTCCCAGTTAATCAATCATCCAATCGATGAAATGTGTTCTCGCTGGGCCCTTCACCTATCTCTGATATACAAGATGGGATGGTCGATGAGTACAGCCCTTATCACAAACAATCACAATTTTATTGCAACTAGAAACTTTGGAACTTAGACAAACCTTGAAGGTCGCTCGTCATACCATTCACCTGATGTCTGTCCCTTAAACTAATTAGATCTTGTGGTCAATGGCATTTCGAGTTGGTCAACGATGCTGTGCAAAGCTGGCTTCTTTAAGAGAGGCCAAGTATCGCCGGGAGCGAGTCAGGGTCTCAAACTCTGATATTAGTAAAATACGGAGTCGTATTTGCTATGAGTTACGAGAGAACAATGAGAGTAAACGATATTAACAAATAAAGAACTTGAAGATTCATATGGCAGAGGTACGCAAAGGAAAATGCAGGAAATTAAATGTAAAGAGTGAGAAAGGGAGGAAAAAGTGTCGCAGAGGACAGGATTGAAGGAAGTCTGGAAGGCTGAATGAGAGAAAAGCTGTAAGAAGTGTCAGATACAAAAACGTGGAGAGAGAAAGAGAGAGAAAGGGAGAGAGAGAGGAAGGGAGGGAGAGACAGAGAGGAAGGGAGAGAGAGAGAAAGGGAGAGAGAGAGAGAGAGAAGGGGGTATATTAAAGAGTGAAAGAAAGAGTTGGTAAAAAGGAGTGGAACGGTTGATAAAAAGAGATGGACAGAGGAAGAATTTTTGTTAATTGAAAAAGACAGAAAGAGGAAGAGAGAGAGAGAGAGAGAGAGAGAGAGAGAGAGAGAGAGAGAGAGAGAGAGAGAGAGAGAGAGGGGGGGGGGTTCAAAACAGTCAGAAAGAGATGGGGAAGAGTTAAGGTGCTGGACAGGGGCAGGATGAGTGTGATGAAAAAGAATGAAAAGAATGAAGCGGAAGACAAAGTGAAAATGGACGATAAGACAGAGAGAGAGAGAGAGAGAGAGAGAGAGAGAGAGAGAGAGAGAGAGAGAGAGAGAGAGGGGGGGAGGGAGAGAGAGAGACAGAGACAGAGAGACAGAGACAGAGACAGACAGAGATAGAGACAGAGAGACAGAGGGGGATAGCGAGAAAATGGGAGAGATGGGACGAGAAAGATGATAGGAAGAGAGTAAGTATATAAAGAAAACATGAAGGGTGAATAAAATTGAGAAAAAAAGAGTGATAATTCTGAAATGGGAGAACCTCGAACCGCGAACAAATTTAGAATATTTGCTCCTACTGTCGATGACTACCCGGCGATACCAATTCCTGGGGCTGATGAGAAGTAGGTGGCCAACGGTCGAGTAAGTGTTAATGAAACGGTATTGTGAACACACACTTGTCCTTGTGATTTGGTAGTCACTTGAATGAAGTGACAGAATCAATAACACTACTAAGTTCACAACGACGAAATTGGATTTAATTCTTTGTATATAATATTGTTTGGCAAACCGTTTTCGAGATAAATGACAATCGTCGCCAAAATGTAACCGAGACAGAACTGTTTCATTAAAAGTTACTAGTGATGTCTATAGATAATTCTACCTCTGATACCCTATCGCATATGATAATACGCATTTATTTGTCAGACAACTTTTGCACCCAAGCGCTACGTAAACGTAATTATGTCAAGAGGTATAAAGTTATTTTGGCATGGGCGTATGTTTTAATTGTACCAGTCTATGCGTCTGGTCTATGTTGCGAGAATGTCAAACAACTGCTAAGTATGAAACGTGCGCATGAGAGAATCATGCTCAACCTAACATGGAGAGATCACAAGACAGCACAGTATATAAGGAAGAAATTAGGTGTTCGTGACATCATACAAACTATCTAAAAACTCAAATGGCAATGGGTAGGCCATGTTGCAAGAATGAAAGACTACCGATGGACATCACGTCTCACAACATAAGAACATAAGAAACCGAGTCCGACAGAACACAAGATGGAGAGTTGAACTTGACAGATTCAGGAAATACTGGCTCCGCGATGCCCATGATAGAAAATTGTGGCAAATCCTGAGGAAGGTCTATGTCCAATGACGGACGTTAAAAGACTTATGATGGTGAATAGCTCTAGTCATTCTTATTGTTGCTTTTTGCCAGAACTCTCTTGGTCAATAAACTCTTTGACTGCTATTAAAGCCAACGTGAAGGTCTAAAGAAATGGCAATGGGCTGCTCATGTTGCAAGAATGACGGATAACCGCTGGACATCACGGTACACAACATAGATACTCAGAGATTCCCATGCAGAACCACAGCCAGCAGAATATAAAATACCAGGACAAACGAGACAAATCCAGAAAGTAGTTCTGCGATACCCATGATAAAGTTGTTTGGCGAATCTGGGGTGGTGGCGGTGGTGAAAAAATGGACGCAAGAACGCTGCTGCAGCTGATAATGTGTGAAACACATTCAAGTGGGTTTTTCAAAATGTTTCAATCACGTTCGACCAATGGAAGACAAAGGGTATGTGTTTTTACAGATATTTTTCTTCTTGCTTTTTTTTTTAGATGTATATTGTTTGTCTGCTCTCAGTGGTTGTGGCAAAAGACTGAACTACATTCATTTTGCGTGTGCTGTTATAATTTCCCAAACTTTTAGGTAGCATCTCACGTATATGTTTATTCATACTTACGTACGATCAACATACGAGAGTTTGGAACAAAGATGCCTTTGGCAAGATTCGAGCTCGCACCCAGTATCTATAGGAGCTTCCCATTTCACGTAAGAACGTACCCGCCCAAAATGACGGGTTATTTATGTATGGATCGACTCTAAAGCACTTAAAGCTATTTTATCAAGTAATCTATTTTTAATATTTCAAGTATCCTAATTTTGAGTTTTTCAAAGTCTCAACTTGTCACAAGCTGTTTTAATGCGGGATCAGGCATGAAGTTTTAAGAGTTTCTATGACAGACATTTAATCATTGTGATGATAGGATGGTAAATTAACCAATCAGCGTATCCCATTTCGGTCCCAACTAACAAACAGACAGAAAATTTGCATATAAGCTCAATATATGGTTAGATTGATTAAATTAAGGACAGAAACATGTGCACTTACCTTTAACGCATGCATATTCAATACTGATCTCTCTTTTGAAAGGCTCCAGCCGGTTACAGGCGGAATTCTGCAGCTGTAATCTGCAGTATGATTTATGACATAACTTTTTCAGGTATTTCAAACAGCTTTTAACTAATGAACGCCGTATGCGTGATATTAGGGAGATGATAACCACTGAACTGCTCTGGGTACATCCGATAGAATTACTGCTCAGACTGGCTGTACATGAGGGGATTTTGAAGTTCTGTCGAGGCTGAAGAATTGAACAACGTGGGTCATCTGCAAAATAAAAAAACAGGATATTCATACATACGTACTAACAAGTAAAGCGAAAGATAATATTTAAGAGAACAAATTAAGACAAGCATAGCAGTTCTAAGGGCAAAGTCCTTTCCTTCATTGAAATCTAAAAGATGAGCAAGACAGAATTCATTTCTCCATACAGTACTATTTCCAAAATCACGTATCCTATTTCAATTTCTTCATCAGTTAGAAATTCAATGCTCACAAAAATAAAATCTTTAATTCGGGAATAAACAAAATACTACTCGGATTAAATTCAAAATCAATAATATTTTCTATAATCTGTCAGTTTTCTAACGTAG